>CM062374.1:52525645-53125645 GCA_031216125.1 Dalbergia cochinchinensis | reverse complement strand
TGGTCAAATGCCCTTGCCCGCATGATACTTGAGAAGAAGGCCCAGCAGTACAAATTAGTGAAGTCCTTCGAGACCCCGAAAGAGCACACTTGGATGATGGACAAAAGCCCATTTGGCGAGCATAATATTTTGGGCTGCATGAACCCAAATTGTTGGACATTCTCGTTCCTCATTCCTTCGTGCAGTTGAAGTTGAACGCAACCGCCCAAGTGATGGGCGCCAACTCAACGCATGTCCAGAACCCTCTGGTGTCCCCTCGCATCCTCTCTTTCTTTCTCACAGCTTCCTCAGTCCCTTCCACCACCTTCTTCCCTTCACTCACTCATTCCTTTCCCTTCCCCAGAAATATCTCCCTCCTTCTTCCTGCCATATCAAATCATACACACACTGTACGATGCCCACCCCTACCCTATAAATACAAGTCAAGTACGTACCCCACCCATCTCATTTCACTCACCAACCGAAACAACAACATTCTATTCTATTATTCCAATTTCACATCGATCCATTAAAGGATAGCATCCTGCAGTCATCAATAATCATTTGCCTCGTTAGTTTAAAACCCAACCCCATTCCATCCCCTTAATTAAACCTTTCATCGATCAGTGGCTGTTCTTTTTTCCAAGGCGAGCGCGTCTGAACTCTCAGTCACGTTGTAAGTCCGCGTCGTGCTTTTACTACAAGACGAGAAAAGCAATGGCGTCCACTGAGAAGGCCATTGGCATCGACCTCGGCACCACCTACAGCTGCGTCGCCGTCTGGCAAAACGACCGCGTCGAGATCATCGCCAACGACCAAGGCAACCGAACCACCCCTTCCTACGTAGCCTTCACCGACACCGAGCGTCTCATAGGAGATGCCGCCAAGAACCAAGTCGCCATGAACCCTCAGAACACCGTCTTCGACGCCAAGCGCCTCATCGGCCGCAGGTTCTCCGACCCTCCCGTCCAGTCCGACATGAAGCTCTGGCCCTTCAAGGTTGTTCCCGGCCCAGGAGACAAGCCCATGATCGTCGTCAACTACAAAGGCGAACAGAAGCAGTTCGCCCCCGAAGAGATCTCCTCCATGGTGCTCACCAAGATGAAGGAGATTGCCGAGGCTTATCTGGGTAAGACCATCAAGAACGCCGTCATCACTGTCCCCGCGTACTTCAACGACTCCCAGAGGCAGGCCACCAAGGATGCCGGCGCCATTGCGGGGCTCAACGTCATGAGGATCATCAATGAGCCCACCGCCGCTGCTATTGCCTACGGTTTGGACAAGAAGGCCTCCAGAAGCGGCGAGAAGAACGTCCTCATCTTCGACCTCGGCGGCGGCACCTTTGATGTCTCACTCCTCACCATTGAGGAAGGCATCTTTGAGGTGAAGGCCACCGCCGGTGACACCCACTTGGGAGGCGAAGACTTCGACAACAGGCTTGTCAACCACTTCGCCGCTGAGTTCAAGAGGAAGCACAAGAAGGACATAAGTGGCAATGCAAGGGCTCTCAGGAGATTGAGAACCGCGTGTGAGAGGGCCAAGAGGACTCTCTCCTCCACTACTCAGACTACTATTGAGATTGATTCCCTCTATGAAGGCATTGATTTCTATGCCACCATCACGAGAGCCAGGTTTGAGGAACTGAACATGGACTTGTTTCGGAGGTGCATGGAGCCTGTGGAGAAGTGTCTGCGTGACGCCAAGGTTGATAAGGGTCAGGTTCATGATGTTGTCCTCGTTGGCGGCTCAACCAGGATTCCCAAGGTTCAGCAGCTCCTGCAGGATTTCTTAAACGGCAAGGAACTCTGCAAGAGCATAAACCCCGATGAGGCCGTGGCTTACGGGGCTGCTGTCCAAGCTGCCATTTTGACTGGCGAAGGGAATGAGAAGGTTCAAGACCTGCTTCTTCTGGATGTCACGCCTCTCAGCCTCGGTATTGAAACCGCTGGTGGGGTGATGACCGTGCTGATCCCTAGGAACACCACCATACCCACCAAGAAAGAGCAAGTTTTCTCTACCTATTCGGACAACCAGACCAGTGTGCTCATTCAGGTCTACGAAGGTGAGAGGGCAAGGACCAAGGATAACAACCTGCTTGGTACATTTGAGCTCAAGGGAATTCCACCGGCTCCAAGGGGGGTGCCTCAGATCAATGTTTGCTTCGACATTGATGCCAATGGCATCTTGAATGTCTCTGCCGAGGACAAGACTGCAGGGGTGAAGAACAAGATAACCATCACCAATGACAAGGGGAGACTGAGCAAGGAGGAGATTGAGAGAATGGTACAAGAGGCAGAGAAATACAAGGCAGAGGATGAGCAGGTGAAGAAGAAAGTGGAGGCCAAGAATTCCTTGGAGAATTATGCCTACAATATGAGGAACACCATCAAGGATGACAAGGTTGGTGGGAAATTGGATCCTTCGGACAAGCAAAGGATTGAGAAGGCCCTTGATGAGACCATTGAGTGGCTGGATAGGAACCAGCTGGCTGAGGTGGATGAGTTTGAGGACAAGTTGAAGGAGCTTGAAGGTTTATGCAACCCAATAATTTCCAAGGTGTATCAAGGTGCTGGAGGTGGTGCGCCAACTGGGGATGCTGAGATGCCCGGTGGTGGGTATGGCAATTCTGGTTCTGCGGGATCTGGTTCTGGACCTAAGATTGAAGAGGTTGATTGAGCCCATAACCTGTACTCTGCAAAGGCTTCTTTTCTTTGAGCCACACAATGTCCCTCTTTTCGTGTTACTATTGCTTCTTTGTTTTTTCTGGTAGACGGACACCTTTGGTTCACGGTTTACTTCTGAAACGAGATTTATGAATAATGAGTGGCGTGGGAATGTAATCTGCTAATACTGTAGATTGATGTACTAGTGTTTTTTTTTTTTCCATCTTCAAATAAATAAAGAATCCACTTGTAGCTAGCTTCTTCTAATGTGGATTACTTAAACTTCGCTATTTCCTTCTTACAATTTGATATTAATCAAAATGTCTCCCGAGAGTTAAGCATTTTCGGCTACGGAAACTAGCTCAGAATGAACCAGTTGATTCCATAATTGACATTCACAGAGACTTAAAAATATAAATTTAGCAAAATAAAATAGATCATTGCCAAGCACAAGAAGAGATGCCTGCAAAAGAAGACAGATATTGTGTGCAAGAAAAATAAATAAATTAAAATAAAATTTTCAGACTCATGTTCTCATACTGTTGCATTAAAAACCTGACAATCCCATACATTGTATGAAACAGAAAGTAATACATGTAGTCACCGAGATCATTTACTTTTGTTAATGAGGAAGCAAGGAAACTGAAAATAACGCTCGGCTTTTTTCTTTTTACTATAAAGGTCCGGACTTTGCCAGAACAAATCCAAATTTGTAGCATGGATTACTCAGAAAATAGCGTTTGAAATACATTTTCATGTGTTCACTTGTTTCCAATTGGTGTTGCTGAGATTTTGTGGACAGAAATAAGCTTTAAAGGCGTCTGAAATAGGGTGAGGCAAAGTGCTTCAGAATGCCACACCCTGCTTCTTCTCGAGGCAACCGTATGTTTATACATATTTACGTGTATTCTTATTCCTAAAGAAAAAGTGATCCTTCACACATTGTTTTTTCACGTGTTTCTTACTTTTAGTTTTTATAATGAATTAAAGCCTCTACATGTCTTTTTAAAGCTACTTCAACTGTCTAGAGTGAAAAATTCAAAAGCTATCATCCAGATAGATCTACCTTTGCTTGCTAAATCGTTCTCCATCATTCAAAGCAAACATACACCTAACAGCATACAGACAACATAACAAACAATCCCCCGCTCCATAGAAATTTCAGTTCAGAAGAGGCATGGGTAAACCCCTCAAACAGGGATATCGTGCAAACACAGGAAACCGGTTGTTAACACAGACTTCTCTAGTTTTTCGAATAAGAACATTATACCAAAAGAATTTGTAGATATTCGACAAATTCACTCCCACTATATTTTGCATTGTATTCTACTGTAGAGAAATATGGAATCATAAAGGATGCACTGAGGTTGGACGCAAAAGTTGAGAACAAACACAAATTATCTTATGACTCAAGATCGCAGAGAGGAAGAGGAGTTTACGGCAGTGCAAATGTTGAGCACCACCATAGTCACTCCACAAACTCCGCAGCATCATTACTGCCTAGGATCTCAACCGTACCTGTGAGCCTGGCTTTCATCCTAGTCATTCTTTTGCACCTGTGTTCAGTTGTTATAAATTTGTAAGTCTGTAGTAGAGTACTGTATTGTTTTTGTTAAATGCCCCAATTTGGGGTGCTCAGTTTGGTTTGAGCTCTTATATGAGCGCAGCTTTGCAGTGTTCACATCAGAACCTTCATATTGAGTTGCAACATCATGGATGCTTTAAGCTGTGACAATCAAATGTTTTCCAAAGCTTTCCCCCAACAATCTTTGTATGCAAGTTATATAATTGCCAAAATGACAGGAAAAAGAGAAGCGATCATGTGAGGAGGGGAGCATCCGGATTCTAGAGCAATGAAAGTTGAACCTATGGATTTCAAATTACATAACAACATTCTTCACTTTTTCATGTCCATGGAGAGACTAGAATTATAAGCAGTTAAGCATCGGCATGGTTTAAGGAATATCGCTTGAGCAGACGAACAACTCTTATCATAATGTAATATCAAATCAGTAATCTTAGAATTGTCTCTAGAGTTCATTTATTTGTACAAATTATCACACTTCACCAAGAAATAGAATATAATGTAAACAGAAGCAAGTCCCTAATGAACGCATTTATATGGTCAATAGAAAGTATCGGAGGAGGGGAAAAAGAAAATAGGGAAGAAATTACACCACCTCAGAAACAGACGCTTTGGCATTCCAGAAAGGTAGACAGGCAGGCATGATTCAGAAGTGCTAGTCAGGCATATATATTCCTCTTCCTCACCCCTCAGATGTCATAAAGCAATTCCTGAAACTGTTTCATATGGTCAGGCTGCAGAGCAATTGCCACAGACAAGCTCCCATCGTTTGTTGAGCTCGGGAGAATGAAAGATAGCCCCTCGTATGCAATCCCACCAGGTCCCATGAATATGGGCCTTCCCCAACCGAAGTCAGCGTCATGGATTGGAAGCCTTACCCAGCTAGTGATACCAAGGTTCGGACACCTGAAAGTATGTGCTCCACGAACAAGAGCTTTTAGATCAGGCTGCAGCTCCAGATAGTCGAGAGCTGATCTTAGATACTCGTTGTCCATCCGCAACAATGCGTCATGGATTCTGCTTGCAGCATACCATGTTGGTTTTGACATGAGATCACCAGCCACAGCCATAGGAGTGGTTGTGAAGATCACATTGCCAAAGTAACCAGGTGGGAGGGGAGGTTGTAGCCTTGACCGTCCATCAGTGGCAATGTACAATTTGGTTTGTTGATCTTGATCACCATGAGGAAGTGCTCTTGCCTTGCATACACTTCTCCATACATGACCGGCCAGCATCTCATAAGAGCTATAGCTGGCTGTGTTGCCGTCTTCCCTGGACTTGCCTTTCAAGGTGTTCAACTGGTCACGGGTCAATCTGAAAATAGAGACAGCAGCTGCAGTGGTGCTGTCTTTTGCGGTGGGTTGCAGGTGCTGGGGAGTATTCATGGCTGGTGCGGGCTGGTACTCAATGTGCTCAAAGGCAGGTCGAGGTGGATCCCTGGCACGCAGCAGTGTCCGGTCAATGAATGGTGGGATGGAAACATCCAGGCCACGAGCCACATCTGACCATGAATTGATGAAGTGAAGACCAGAAGCTCCATCTGCCACATGGTGTTGCATACCAACGCCAAGTGACACCCCTCCACATTTGAAATATGTTACCTGTAATAAAACATTCCAAACAGGTCCATAAAACAAACAATGAGTGAAGTGATGAGCTTTTTGACGAGGGTAGATTATTCAAGAGAAAATTACAAATCCGTTTTGGATCAAGATAACTCCAATCACGTCTGGTCTGGAATGTTTTCATGATACATAATCCTACTAATCATATTCTTTTCCTATATACATATAAATATTTATTATTTACAAATTGTTTCATCAGAGAATAAGGAGAAGAGACAATTGATTGCGGTCCCGCATTCTTAATACTCTCAATATATCAAATTTTATAGTTGACTGAAAAAATGCTTATAATATCAAAGACCTATCTTTTTCTTTAAGGAAAGTTTCGTAGAGAGAGAGAGAGAGAGATCACTGATAAAAATTAAATCCATAAAATTAAGCACACCAAGAAATCATGAAAAAAATATATTGTCTCGTCAGTTTTTTTCTTTTTCTATTTGATTTTAACTAAAGGAATTAACTCATTCAGGATTTTAAAGCTAAAATACGATGGTATCATTCAAACATTGCGGGCAAATTATTAGTCCTATAATGTGAACTACAGCGAAAGAATAATCAATTAATGACACATGTGCTCAAAAAAATTTCCAATATTCGACAAGCATTTATGTTATTTTCTCTTTATAGTTTGTCCTGTGACACATTTGAGAGTATAGGTACACGATATACAGCATGTTTGGCTGCCCACTTATTGCCGATGCTGGCTTGCTGCAGCCTTGCAGGGAAAGTGGCTTGGAAGACCGTTTGTACGTTTGGTTTTTACTTTTTATAGTTTTATATTACTTTTCATCTTACATCAATTTTTTTAAATTCACTTTTTTAATGTTATTACTATACACAAAACAATTCTTTAAAAGTTTATTCCAACAAAATGTAATCCATGTGGACCACAGTAACCAAGTTAACCTATACATGATTATAATTGGATAATTACTTGCATATATATAGATTTAGAGAGCTAAGAGCAGTTGCGTCATACATGACTACAGTCACTTAATTATAAGGGTAATGATATTTTGACATCTAAAAAATGGGTGTCTATTCAGACACATATTTTATAATTATTGAATGTGATAATGATCGCCACTTATCGTTAACATCCATCACATTCAATGGTTATAAAGTGATCATATTCAATGGTTATAAAATGGGTGTCTGAATAGACACCCTTTTTTTAGGTGTCTAAATATCATTACTCTAATTATAATGCAACTTATGTCTCTAAGTCAAACCTAGGTCAATGAACTAGTAATTTGGTAATCCACTTGAAAAAAAGATTCAATAAGTTTCCAATAGTTCAACTTGTTTTGCAAATATATAAAATTATTTGTATATAAAAAGAATGCACATAAATAACATAAATAATTTTCATATAAATATTATAGGAAAAGAAAATGTAAGGTTGGTGACAGACAAGTTGAAAGCTTTATAGATAGATATTCTACTACTTAATTATATGATAATGATAAAAGACTATACATTCTTAATGGACAATGGAGTACTTAAAATTAATCTTGTTAAATATTCCTTTAAAAAGTAAAACACACAGGAAGCATTGGGTCAGGCATCATTATCAATGCCAATCGAGCTTAAGAAGGAAGCTAAAAATAATTAGCTTTGCCCAGACATGCGTCTAAAAATTAAGTACGGAAGAAGTAAACACCTGACCTAATTAAACAGGAGAGAGAGAGAGAGAGAGAGAGAGAGGCAGGTTACCTGCAAGACCAAGAGCGGATTGGTTTCGATTCCTTGGGAATAATCGACGGTGGGGATGAGCTGGCGGAGCTCAAGTGTGGGGGCGAAGTCACCGAAGTCGTCGACGAGTGCGGGGGTATCAGCCTCCACGAACAGCACCCCCTGCCCCTGGCAGTCAATCTCCACGCGCCCGTCTTCGTCGCGGCGGAGGCGGGCCGCCATTGGATAGAAGGGCACCAGGGCCTTGCTCAGAGCCTCCTTCAGAACCTTGGCGTCGAAGAAGTTGGATGCTCCGTTAGGCCGGTAGAAGTACACGCTCGGCGTGTGGAAGTTCGGCACTACCAAGTCTACATTCGAGTTCCACAGTGCCCTCCCCGGCGTCTCCTCCGCCGGCCTTACCATCGTCGACTCCCTTACGTTTATGATCATCATCTCTGATCTCCGCTCTCCTCTCTTAATTCTCCGCTGATAATAATCACACTACACAACAAAATCGCAGAGCATGTCGTCGTTACATACATATATGTGGGTGTTTTACGTATTATACCGTGTTTGTCAATTTGACCACATGCGACGTTCTGATTCAATGTTGGACTGACTAAAGAAAAATGGAAAATTAATAATTGATTGATAAGGTTTTGATATCAGACAGAATTTGAAGAAGCGACGATATATGTGTGTGTGTGTGTGTGTGTGTGTGTGTGTGTGTGTGGGTCGCAAGTCGTACGCCAATATTATATTTATTAGCTAGACAACAAAGAAGAAATGGGAAGGAGAACAAATTAAGAATAATGGGAGAAGCTTACGTTACCGGCGGAATATAATCTCCACCTGGGAGTATAATGTGGTTGAAATCAGGAAGAGAATGAGATGAGATGATGGGTGATGTTGTTGTTGGGTGTTGTGTGACAATTAGTTGAGGATGAGGGTTGGCATTTGGTTTGGTGTGGTGTGCGAAGGAAAAGGGAATGAAAGGACAACAAAGAAGAAAAAAATGAAGTGTAGCTTAGTGCGGAGATTATGCTGCTGTGTTTTATTTGGTTCGGCCTCCGTCCCATTGGCATTCTCACTGTTTTTTTTTATTTTCATTTTCAAGCGAAAAAAAAAAAAACTTACGGGAGGGAGGTTGGGTCCACTCAACAACCCTGCCAGCTACACCCACCAATGCTGCATCGCCACGTTACATGTATACCTTGACCTTTTTTCCTTACATATCCTACCCAGTATTTCATTTACAAAAGTTTCATTTATTTTATTTATGCGATCTATTACTAGTATTTATAACTTATTAAATCTGCCTAATTTTACTCGAGTTGGATGGATTTGCTGTATAAATAACTCTTCCAACGCTTTGTTATTAACCTTTTCTGAAAAAAATATTTTTGATACATTTGTAACTTGTAAGAAACACATTAGATCACATAATTAGTTTATTGTTCGTGTAACTTTGCACAAGATTATTTATCCATTTATTAATGCTCTTACAAATATCAGCGGGCGGAAGAGGAGTTGGTAAGACGGTGACCTGACCTCTTTCTCGATTTATGTCTGATTGTTTGTTAATAGAAATAAAAATGACATGAATATACATTAATGGAAGGACTTAGGACTTGGCTTTCCCAACAATTTTATAATTAATTTTTTTGTTAGTTTTAGTTCGTATGGCCATAATATGATTTACCCAAAATATTCAATACATTTTCGCCGCTGACAACCTTTTAAATTCTTGAAAACCTATATATATATATATATAGAAATTTTCTCCAAGGGGGAAAAAAAAAAGCATTTAGGTGGGTGGGTGCCACAGTGCGTGAAGGGGTTAAGAGATAAGTCCACTCAATGTTTAATTTATTGTTCGCGCAAATGGGGTTGATACGTGAAACTGAATGGGTGCCATGCACCGAGAAAGTTGGTGAAGGTTGAGGGGGGAAAGCGATAGAGCTAACGTGTCAGAGAGCCACCACCGACGTTTAACATTGTTGGGTTTTTTCTTCTTCTTTTTTTTATCAAATATTGTTGGGATTTTTACTTTAAAACAAAACACTCATTTTAATTTCTCTAAAATTTTAAATCAAGCAAATTGATTTTCATACAAAAAAAGCCTCTAAAATGTTCTCTCTAAGCTTAAATTGTTGGACAAATTGGTCCGATAAAATTTCAAATCAAACAAATTAATCCCTACAAAATCTAATAATCGATCAAGTTAGTTCTCATGATAAGTCAGACTATAATAACTAATTTATTTAAAAATTCACTTTTACATGAACTAATTTTATAATTTATTTTTTGCATGAATCAATTTGTTTAGATATTCAATTTTTCAGAGACTAATTTAATTTTTTTTTAGAGATCAATTTATTCGACGTGAAATTTTAGGGGGATTAAATTGGAGGTTTTTCTTACTTAAATACAAATGGCCTTGCTTACACATAAATCATGGGTTATAAGAGAGGATTGATTTAGTGACAGAGTTTGCGACTTGGCGTGGTTTACTGCTATGAGATTATAGCTTCAAATTTTATTATTTTTTATATTTGAAAAAAAAATTATGGATTATAGGAGAGGATACTTAATAGAGAAAGATCAAAGATATAAAGTAAAAAAGTAAATGGGCGTACCAACAGGAAATATAAACTAACTCAATTATTTTTTCAAAAAAAAGATATAAATTAATTGAAGCCTTTGTATCGCTCTATATTAAATGTTCATTTTTAATGTCCATAATAAATATCTATATACATAATTTTGCATATATTTCATCTTTTGTTTCTTCTATTCTACATTGGTAGTTATTTTTGCTTATAGATATTAATAAATAAATTTATTAGATTCGTTTACTTTAATTTAATTTCAAAATTTATTTAAGTCATTAAGAATGAGCTAATGGTGAGGGGTTTGAATAGTTTCCATAAGGCCATACATTTAAACTTCATTGTTGCCAATTTACACAAAAAAATTCAAAATTTTATTTAATGACTCTTTTTATTTAATTAAATTGTCCTTAAGTGTGAATATAATGCTCTACAAAATCTCTTCTAATTCAGTAAGCTAAAATTGTTTTTTTTGTCATGAAATTGTTATTTTATTATTATTTTTTGTCAAGGTTATTTATCACTGATAACAGTGGCCAGTGACTAATCCGTTTTAGCCAAACCTCTATCATGAAATTGTTGTTTTATGAATACCAAGAAAAAAATTTGTCTTTTAAGTTTTTTTTTGTTTTTGGTCTGAGTCTTTTAAGTATAAACAACCCCAAAAAGCGGAACAGGTTTTTATTCGGGCTACGTCGACACAGTCTTGTTGATATTAGTCAAATAAAAGCCCAATTTAATTGGCTTCATACCTATATGGGCTTTATGGGCTAATGGGCTATGGCTATTCATTCAACAAAATGGGTCCTGTTATGAAGATAAGAGGGCACTCCCACGGTAAGAAAAAAAGCTCGGGAGGAGTTCAGAATTTCGGATCCTAGTGAGCACTGCAAGAAGGTCACGGATTCTATTTCATATCCAGGGGACTCAGGATCATAAATTTTAGACATGCTGCTCTGCTTGTTCATCGGGCTATTTAATTAACTTACTTTTTTAGCATGTATGTGTATATATGTAATGCAAGGAAAAATACGATTCAGCTCCGCTAACAGGCAGTTTATTGGAAACTTACCAATGCCAATAGCCACTAACAGGAAGAACAGATAAAGATTCATAATCCGTCTTGGAAGAAGAAGTTCCTAGGGATTATGTGTGATGTATGGGATTTTCAGAGATGACAATTTTGTTTTTCATTTCTGCGGCACCCTAAATTGTAACCACACCTAGTTGGTTTTAATGATGCTTTAGCATTATCCTCTTTGATTTGTGTTTATTTGTTTTTGGAGAAGACACTTCGTTCAGCATTGATTTATTTCCTATATCTATTGATATCAAGATTTCGGAAAGTAAAGCAACAAAAAAGAAAAGATATCGATACTTTTTTATCTATCTTTAAATGAGATGTAGGTTTCAAATTAAATGAGATTCACAACTCATCTAATAATAAATAAAAGTATATCGACACATATTTTATAAAAGATTGAGGGCAAATAATCTCCTCCTAACTTTTTTCACTTTTGCCGCGTCAAGTCAACACGTGTTTGGTGCCCCCAATTGTTTATTTGTTTTTCTTCCTTCAAGTGTTAGCTTCTAGTCTGTTTTTTTTATCACTAGCTGTTCAACCCAATCCAAATTTACGGTGATACGCGTATGGCTTTGCCAAGATGCATATAATTATACATATATGATAATATGATAATTGAATAATTTGCGTTTGGTCAGTTACTTTGTACGTTGGGCGTGACATGAAAAAGCGTACAATGCCATATAGCCAACATGTGATATTTAAATATGCTGAAACAGAAAACACTTCCTGAGAAGTACGAGGGTGAAGGAGTAAAAGTCCCAAAATACAAGGAATATACCCCAAGACAAACCAAAATAACAGCTTCTAGACGTATTTCAAGGTAAAACAAAGGGATAAATATAAGCCCGACAATCTTGCCTTTTTGACACACGCAAGCCCAACATTTGGAAAAATCTACAAGTGGCTTCTGTGGACCACGACCACCAAGACTGCAAAAACTGTTTTTTCGCTTGTCTGAGTCGCTCCATCTCTCTCCCCCAAAATATAACATTCCCCGTCACTCCTGACTTGACCCAGTGGATAAGAACGGCGCGTCCCACATAGACATAGACATAGGCACAGGCATAGCTGGCCCCTTTCCCATTCTTCTCAATTGACATTCAACGTCTCAAATTCTATATTTACCTTCCAGTCTGCGATCCTCATTTACATTGCCATTGTGGTGCGTTTTATCACCAATACCCCTCTCCTCTCATAATCCTTGAGATATCCTTCAATTATTGAGTTTCAAACAAAACCCACTATTTTCGGGTTCAAACACTAGGCCCCCATCTCATAAAATCAACTTGCCGTGCCCCTGGACCAATCTTATTTCTGCAGGAAATATTAATATTAATCCAAAGTTAGATTCTTCATAGCCAAAGGCTTTGTGGGTTTGTGTCAAAGAGTTCTGATTTTGGGCATTACGAGGTGACAATGGCTGCCGCTGCCGCTGGGGTTTCTGGGGGTAATTCATGGATGCAATTTGGAGGCAGAGAAAGGAAGCAGAATAGGGTTCAGATTTGCTGCTCCTCTTATTCTTTGATGGATTCTTACAAGACCTTAAGAATCCAACCGGGTGCCTCTCAATCTGAGGTCAAGAAGGCCTTCAGACAGCTCGCTCTCCAGGTTTCATCTCTAGTCTTCTGAATCTTATCCCAAATCGACGCTTCTTTTAACATATAATGCTTGTTTGTATCTTTGGAATTTGAATGTGTGATGTTAATTATTGGATTAGTTTGGGAGTGGGACTACTTCTGACAAAGAGGTGTTAATATTTGTTATTTAATTTGGTTGGCCTTTGTTTTGTGGTGTTTCAGTATCATCCTGACGTGTGCAGAGGGAGTAAATGCGGGGTGCAGTTTCACCAAATCAATGAGGCTTATGATGTGCGTTTTCCTGCTTCCACTTCCTCCGAATTTATGTTACCTTGTGCATGAATTAGATTGTGGTCATTTCATTTCTTTGCGTTGCATTTAATGGAGACTGAAAAACGGAAAACTAGCTTTTTTTCCTTTTTGGGACTTCAGTTTGGGCTATCACTTATTGACTTAGTGTTTTCGCCATGGTTGTTTGATTCGTGTTTTCTCCAAAATGCGTGCTTTATATATGTATAAAAGGAACATGTGGATTTAATTGATCATCGGTATTGCTATGAGGGTGTGATTATGAGCCAAGTCAAAGGCTCTTTGAAATAATTGATTGGAGTAAAAAAGCTGAGCTCTTGAATTGGGATTATCAGGTGGTATGGTTTTATCTAGCACCCAATTAATATTGTTAAACAGCAACAAGTACAGCTTTGACGGGCCATAGGTACTACTATAATTTAGGTTATACTGCTATAATAACGAGACAATTGTCCAATTGGGATTTCGATGTTGCTTATGTGGAACGCAGGTTGTAATGGCCAATTTGAGAGGTGAATCCAATGCAACAGAAATGTACGAGGCGTTTGAACATGATGCAAGCATTGATGAGCCAATGAGGGGAATGAATGAACCAGATTGGGACTTGTGGGAAGAGTGGATGGGATGGGAAGGAGCAGGAATTCGTGATTACTCATCTCACATTAATCCCTACATTTGAAATCTCTCTGTAATTTATTAGTTTTTCTGAGTTATCATCAATTCATCATGTATTAGTTTAGGTCAGACCCACTTGTTCCCACCTAAAGTGGTTGGTGTTCTGTGTACATATAGTTCTAATGGGTAAAAACTAAAAAGTCACGTCTTCTGCATAATTTAAGCTGAGGAAAGACTGTGTGTAAACAATACAAATGAAACTTGACAAAGGCTTCTTCGCATCTGTCTATGAACAGTGTGTAACTTCTTCTTCTTCTCAGCCTTAGCTAATTCATTCTCAGCGTTTTTTTTTTTTTTCCTGTGATGTGTGTGAAGTCAGTTCTTTGCCTCTTATTTAATCAGACGCCTAAAACATAAAAAGGGCTGTGCTTGTTTCTTTCAACACGGAATATAGTAAATCTAACTTTCTAAGGCACCGCCTTAATTTCACAGTTGAGTCCAAAATAAGAGAAAAACGTGTTTTAATTAAGATTTCAGAATCTCATATAGCAACATTTGGTGAATTAAGTGGAACAGAGGCTTGCATATGCACCGTGATTGAGGGATGAGAAGAATGGTATCGACTATTATTCTTCTTGGCACTCACAATCTCTAACATTTACTCGTGTTGCCATTGAAGCAGTAGTTAAATAGTTCAGCCTGAGTAGATTAAAAAGGAACTTCAGAATGAAATTACGGGGATATAACAAAAATGTTATTCCAATATCTAAAAGTGGGTGTTCAATTGAGACATCCACTCAATTACCGTCGGATATAATGATGACTTTAACTTTTTCTACTCATTCATCATATCTAATAATAGTCACTTTTTTTTTTACTATTGTCACTCTCAATCACCAACATTTTTCTTAGTTATCCTAAAATACCCTTTTGTCTTTTTCATTATTAAACCAAGGCTTTTTTGCTATTGTCACTCCCATTATCATTAATATTTATGTTGCTTCACTAAAATACCCTTATTCTATTACTAATTTAACTATTTGATAACAAAACATATCTTACATTATATATAAGTTAACTTATCAATCCTCTCTTCAATTCATAGAGTATAATCATAAGTTCAATTTTTTATTTTTTTTTATAAATGTGTGTATTAATCATATAAATATCTATAAAATCATTCAATTAACTTAAAAACAAAAATGTCTTAATTATAAAATTAGAGAATTTTTTTTAAATTAAACAAAAAATATGTCCAAATTGTGAAATAGAATTAATTTTTTCTGCAACCAAATTTTGTTAATAAAAAAATAGACACATACAAATTCTATGTGCCATATTTTCTCAAATATTAGAGGTTTAGGCGTTGAGGTTCATATTGCATAAAAAAAGTAGTTACTGGTTGTTATATGTGTTGAATTAATTTATTAAATATAATTATTTAAATTCAAATATTAAATACATTTTTTTTGTAAAATTTATCTGAATAATATATAATATTGAGTATTTTTTATCAAGCAATAAATAAAATGAATAACAACAAAGGTGAAACAATAAATTGTGGTATATAATTACATATCTTTTTTTATTTATATAATTTTAAAACTAGTAAATGAATAAACAAGTGAGCCCATAATATAGTGATAGAATCTTGTATGTCTCAATAAGTTAAGGGAGGTCGCATGTTCAACTCTCATTTCCACCCTTATCACTTAATATCTTTGTTAAAAAAACTAGTAAATAAATAAATGGTGCCGTAGTTTACTACTTTTGACCATTTATTTTGTTATTTTTTTTCTTTGTTCATATGTTAAATTAAAAAATAAGCTACTTTGATACATAAAATTAAGATATTTTTATACTTTAAAAATTTCACTATCAATATATAGATATTAAACTCTTATTGTTATTTATTCTCACTTTTTTTTCCTAAAACATTTATTGGTATATTGTTTAGGTAACTGTTATTTTAAGACAGTTTTGACAAAAAAAAGGTATAAATATAAATGAAAATATTAAATTTAACGTATCTTATTAAAAAATTATATAACTAATGTATCTTTTTTAAAAATTTCTCTAATTCTATAATCAATACATATTTTTATTTTTTAAATATTTCTCTAATGTCAACGTATCTTATTAAAAAATACTACAATTTATTAACCTATCTTTTTAAAGATTTTCTCTAATTTTATAACTAAGGCATGTTAACCAAATGATTTTATAGATATTGATATATGATTGACATACTCATTTATAAAAAATATGAAATTGAACTTATATGATTATACTATATAAGTAGAATAGATGATTGGTAAGTCATATGTTTTATTATCAAATAGTTAAATTAATTAATAATAAAAAAAGGATATTTTAGTAAATCTAAATAAATATTAGTGATAGTGGGAGTGACAATAGCTAAAATGGAGTGGCAATGGTCACTCCCTTAAACCAATTATATATTGCCATTGCAATGTTATACAATATCATTGTAACACCCTAAAAATTATTTAAAAATTAATTTGAGTTTTATTAATCATAATTTCAAAAATTTGATAGTTTGAACAAGGATGAGGATGATCCAAGGGATTCGTAAAAAAAAAAAAGTGAATAGTATTTTGCGGGCCCCGCAAGCTCGTCGGGACAGCCGAAACCCTAGAATTGGGACCCGGAGAAGCCCGAAATTGAGAAATTATATGATTATGGTTAGAAATAGGTAGAAATAAAGATTTTATACCTGAAATCATTTTTCGAGCAATGTTTGATTTTCCGGGTACACTGTTTTACCCGTTCGGTAAAATTTCGGTGTGCGATTTCTAACACCAAAAGATCGTTTTATCTTTGTAAAAGGATAATGTTTATCCTTTGGAGCCAAGTGTAAGGCTAGGATTTAATCTTGAATTACAAGATCATATCCTAGCCATTAATCTTATTTTCTTGGTCAAAGAATGTAGACTTTATATTAAACAATTGTTATAACCTAATTTAATATCATTAAAAACTATGAAAACTTACCTTTGAAGACACACTTCCTCGGCCATCAAAGGGAGAGCATCAGAAACCTCCATTTTCCATTTCTCATGAGTTCCAAATTGCCTTCCAATCCCAAAAACCATAGCCTATAGTTGATAAAACCTCAAACTCTCTTCACAAAACTTGTTCTACACCTTAAACCCTACAAATCTAACCGATTGAAATCTCAAATCCTCACCTTAATACCTCACTTCCCCACTGCCTAAAGAGGGTTTAGAACTAAAATTGGTATCTTGAAGTGAAGGAAGATCACTTATAACATCCTTTGAAGTATCAAGCTCAAAAGCTTTCAAAGTAGGGTTTTCTTTGACTTTTTTCTTTCAAAATTTTTCTGAGCAATTCTTACTGGTTTCAATCCGAATTTTCTAGTTAATTTGGTTGATATTATTTTGTTATTGATGTATGAATTTTTCTGAAGTGTTTGGATGAGATTAGAGAGATCATTTTGTCAAAAGATGTTGAGTGATACTTGTTGGATTTTCGGTTTTCTGACAGGCAGTGTGTGATCACGAATTTTCTGGGCTTGTTGTGGGCATTTTCATGAACTGAAAAAATATATGTTGGAGTTAACATTTTTAGCTAGTCCCACGAATTTTCTTGGGTTTTTATTTTGAGTCAAACTGCCTTATAAAAATCAAGAACTGAAATTAAGTATATGCTACCTGAAATGCTAGAACAGAGGTTGTAAATTTTGCTAATTTTGTTACCATATCAAATGATAGAATTATCACTTGAAATTTTTACAGAGTATTAAAGACATATTGAGGTTTTATAGGATTTTTATTTATAATTTTCTGGGTTCAATTAATAGGGTCAAAAATTATGAATTTTGGTTCTTGAGCTGAGGTTGGATGGTTTCTGACCACTAAATTTTTAGAATTTTGTTAATATAGTTAGAGAACTCTGATTACCCTGAAATTTTTACAGGGCCTTGGTGACACATTGAGGTGTCGTTGATAATTTTTATATTCTGTGAAATGATTGTTTTATATGCAAATAAATTCATGCCACAATAGTGTGAAATCTGCCATTGTGCTGAATATAAATTGATGCTTTGAATGGATGAAAATGTAGCATTTTGTACTAGTATGACACGAGTACCTGAATATGAGTATGAGTAATTGAGCATATGAACTTATTGATAAGGTTAGATATACATAGATACGAATGATTATTACAATTGTTTATATACTAAAGAAAAGCATAAGATTATGTTTCTTGGACTGGAGAAAGTAAATCCAGTTTATTAGGGAAAGTAAACCTAACTACCAAGAAGAGCATAAGATTTATAATACTTGGGCTGGAGAAAGTAAATCCAGTCTGTCAGGGAAAGTAAACCTGACTACCCTTGAATTGAGTCGGGGAAATTAAACCTGGCTAGGAATAGGTCTGTGTGAAAATTGGAGAAAGTAAATCCAATGATCATGTATAAGAATGAGCTCAGTCCTGAAAAGCAGTCCATTACCCATTATTGTCACACTGGGGACGACGGTACGTAACGCCCAGATGTGACAAGTTTAGTCAAGGGCCAAGGCAAGTTTAAGAAGTAAATTTTCTAAGGAATCTTTTGTCTTATATGCCGAGTGAAGAAGTTTAGTATTGATATTGAGACCAATATATTTAAGTGGAAAGTTAGTAGTGTATGATGTTGAGTAGTATGGTATATGTACATTAAGTGATTGAATGTTAAAAGAAACTCACTTCGGAAAGGTGATTTTATAACTTTAAAATGAACCTTTGATATATATATATATATATATATATATATATATATATATATATATATATATATATATATATATATATTGCATGCCCATTTTTTCTTAATAAACCGAAGTGGTTTGATGATTTGATGACATTATGATTGTGTATTTGGGAGTTACCATCGAGAATTGTATAATTCTCACCCTATGTTTTTATGTTCCTGTCGTCTCAGGTTGATGCAAAAATCGAGAATCTGCTATGCAATGTAACTCTAAGTACAATAGGGTAGTAGTTAATACTTTTGTTATGTTGTATTTAGTAGAATGGATACATATGTATATAAGTTAGAGAACAAGGTGTGTTAAGGTTCATCAAAGAGCTTTCTTAATGTACTGAACTTTGTATTAAATAAATATTTTGGTTTCATTGCTGTATATTTCAGTAGAATTATGATCAAGTTATCTCGCGAATCAATTCAAATGGCTATAGATATTTAAGAAAGGTCCGCTAATTTATAAGTAACAACTCTCGAGTAGGATGTCATGACTTAAGGATGATGCTATACTTGGGAGGGTGTTACAATCATCATTATTAATATTTTCAAAATTGTAGTCACGTATATGTAATGTTTAATTATTTTTAATGTGCACCTAATTAATTAAGCCTTGTGCTGTGAATACCTATTCATACACTGGATTTGACTATCCTTTTTTTTTTATTAATCAATGCAATTGAATATTTGAGGCATATATATCAATTATGGAAAATAGTTTTCTTTAACGAAACATTATGTTGTATAGATATCATATAAACATTTTATATTAATATGAGTGTAGATGAGTGTCAGCATATAGCACAATAAAAAGGTACCATGCATATTTAATTTAAATATATTTACAATAGAGAATATTTTAATACTATTATCTAATCAATTTTTCTTATATATATGATTTTTGAAATAATAAAGTAATTGTCAAACTTATCTAACTAATGTATCAATATGTTATTAAATAATTGTATAAAATAATTTTAAGCAACTTTTAAGAAATGAACAATAAATTTGAAACTTTAATAAAAATTAGGAGATCAATATAACAAATACTGATATAATATGTTTATTTCATATTAGATCAAATTATATAAAGGTTATATGGTACAACACTATGTATGTATATTATTATATGTTATAATTTTATTTATTATTATTATTTTTAGAGTTTATCTTTTATATATTGAGTCATCAAATTAAATATTTATATTTTTCATTAGCTTTGAAGTAGTAGGTGTAATTTCTTTTTCTATTATGGGCAGTGGATTAAAATTAAATTCTTCTATTATCTAACATACTTATTATTATATTATTAGATAATTATATTATTGTATTATAAAAAATGCAAAATGCAATGTAATATTTAGATCCAAATATATATATATATATATAATAATCAATCTTAAATATTTTAAAATTAAATTAAGCAAGCTAATCTAATAATAATAAATTTATACAAAAATATTATGAAGAAGTTTTTCACCGTATAAACAAGAGAATATGGCAATATAATATTAAAAGAATATTTTGAAAATATTAATAATGAGGGGTTTGAATCACATTAAAATGGCAATATACAATTAGTTTAAGAGTTTAATTATGAAAGAGACAAAATGGTATTTTAGGAAAGACCCAAAAAAGATAATTGAGTAGGAGTGACAATAGCTAAAAAAAGAAGATAATTGAGTAGGAGTAACAGTAGCTAAAAAAAGAGTGACAATAGCATATTCTTCAAAGATAATAGATTAAATGTTCAAATTTGACACCTATTATTAAGTATTAGAATAGCAATCCTTAAAATATAATCATTAAAAGATAAAGATATCTTTGAACAGCAAATTCAATGATGTGAAATTGTTTTCGCGATTGTAATGTATTATTCATCTATTTTCATATCCATTTCTGTCTAGTACTGTTTGGTATGGCATATTTGTTTGTCATGCCAGAATTTTATTTTATTTTTGGTGTATTGTCATGCTAGAATTGATCACATAGTAGGCAAGAACTGGTACGAAGTACATAACCTGCAACAATATATAGAAATTTTGCACTCAAGTTTGGCAATTAGACTAAAACTCTTTCATCCCTAACAACGTAGAATTATAAAATATTTAGGGTGTATTTCTTTAATTTTTTTTAAGGGAAATATATCTTTGATAAAAACATGTATTTTGAATTTTGTGTAACATGTTTAGATATAATTCCAAAAAATCAGAATAAAAATGATTAATTTATTTTCTTTCAAAACAAATAGATATTCTTTTTAGTTTCTACTTATGCATCTAATTTTTTTTTTCATATTGAGAAAAAAATAATTCCGATCTGATGCGCCAGTTCGATTGATTGATAGATATATTCTACGGTTTTTTTGTTTTTGAATTAATGTTTATTTCATTCATTTTATATTTACAAATCATTTTAATTTCTAATTTTTAAAATAAATTAAATTAATCATTCATATTATAAAATATGAATCATATTAGTCCCTTAATAATTATTTTTTAACATCCATCAATATAATTAAATGATAATATATAACGTTAAATGATACTTTGACATATTTTATATAATCTAAAATATAATTAAGTTTAAAATGACTCATTTTGATATCTAAAATTATATAAAATAAATTATTTAAATCTTATTTTTAAATAATAAAATGACTCATTTTGTACAATTTTAGATACTAAAATAAATCATTCTAAATTTTATTAAATTTCATATAATACATGATATATAAAGATATCACTTAAAGTTATAAATCTTTATTTAGTTAATAAAATATTAAATAAAAATAAAATAAATAATTAATTTAACTCTTATTTTATAGTATTATAAATTAATTTAGCTCATTTAAAAAAATAAGAGTTAAAATAACTCACAGATACTGGGAGTAGAATGAGGATTGACCCTTTCTCTTTCGGGCAACTCTTCACCCTCTCGCACGATTTCATTTCTGCATTATTAGATGGCTTTTGTTTTTAATGCGCAAACAATTCCTCGGAATTTTATATTTAACTATTGAAATTCCAACTTTTTTTATTTTTTTTGAAAAATAACATTATCTAAAGGATTTAATTGAAATATATTGATAGTATAAAATTTTTTAATTAATTTATTTAATTATATAATAATATATTAATAAATATGATTATTTTTTATTTATACAATTTAAAAGGTCATATAAAATAAGAAATTTAATTAGATAATAATATAAAATTCAATACATCAAAATTAAATTTATATATAAATTTCCTACAAAAACATATAGGACTATGCTATTTGCATATTATAATTTTGTTGATAAGTTAGACGTAATAATCGCCTAGATGTTTCATGAAAATAAAATAAAATAATCGCCTAGATGTCCATCAAAGTTTACAATAACTTTACCAGGAAACTTGTACTCTGGGAAAAAAAAGAGTACCAGCAAAAGTTCGCTCTATATACAGTGATTTGTATTGGTGTTATTTTCTTTAGTGGGTGAATTTATGGTATTAATAAAAGGAATTGTGGTAAGGAATTATTTTTTTGTGTCTCTTTATTTTATTAAAATTTAATTTTAAGTTTATTAACTATTATCCTATTTACTCTTTACTTCTACATATTTTTTTCTCTCACTCACTTCTTCTTTTAGAAAATAATAATTACATCACATTAAGTCATTTATAAAAAAAATATATTTAATAAAATTAAATAATTTATTATTATAAAAATTTTAATTTTATTAATATTTAAAAGATAAAAAATGTGAAATGACAGCCGCCAGTAGGTAATTATTTGGCAGCAATCAATTAAATTCATTAATTAATTAATTATCAGCAGATTAGCGGGGTCCTCTGTTTTGTTGGTGCAGAGTGAGGAACTCGACAGCCAGAGAAACAGTTCGGACTTGGAAGTGCAAAGTCCTTTTCTTTTTGAGGCGGCAATCAATCCCACTCTCATGTATTTTCCCCTTTGTTCCAACTGATAAGGGTTTTGTTTGAATCTTCTCTCTTTGGTTTTTCGTAGTTTCGAGTTATTCTGAGAAAAATCATTCTTGTTTGGTGGCAGAGTTGTGTTAATCGCATTATTTCAGATACCCACATCGGATTTGTTGCGAATTCCCAATATCATCTGATTTTCTGTCAAGGAGCAATCGAATTTCTCCCCTTGAGGTATGGATATTTGTACAACTCTATGTTGGTTCTTTTCAACAAAAAAGTGCACTTGGTTGATTTTTTTCAATTGAATTTAATTATTTTCGGAGCTCTTGTGCTTTGGTAGTGAAGAATTTGTGTTTCATTTAGAAGAGATTTTTCTTTCTGAAAAAATAAAAATAAAAAACTCTTGTATTTATGTCGGGTGAGGCACTGAAGGTCTGACGCATATTAGTGATAATGCATTGCTGGGTCTATAATTTGTATGATATGCTTTTATTCCTACATTCTCTGGTGCTAGGGCTTGTATCCCAAACCTGGATATTTCTTTTTGATTGAAGAACCCAGCTCTATGATATGTATGATATTATGTTTGTGTAATGATGTTGAAATTTGGAATCAATAAAGTGCTAAGGTGGCTAATTTCCTACCTCATACATGCTTTCAGCAATTATCAAACCTTGATAATGGCAGATCTCAAGGAGCGGCTACTCCCACCAAAACCAGCGTCAGCTTTTAACCTTAGAGAGACCGTGAATAGACCATCTGGCTCTGGAAGGCAACCTTTTCAAGGAGTGGACGTTCTTGGGCTAAAGAAGCGAGGCCAAGGACTCCGATCATGGATCCGTGTTGACACATCTGGAAATTCCCAGGCCATTGAGGTGGACAAGTTTACAATGATGCGACGTTGTGATCTACCTGCACGCGATCTTCGCCTACTCGATCCTCTATTTGTCTACCCATCAACAATCCTTGGTAGAGAAAAGGCTATTGTTGTAAATCTAGAGCAGATTCGGTGTATTATTACAGCAGACGAGGTTCTCCTCTTGAACTCCCTTGATAGTTATGTATTGCACTATGTGATGGAGCTACAACGACGGTTGACGACAACTGGGGTTGGTGAGGTCTGGCAGTCAGACAGTTCTGACATGAACCGAAGGAGAGGAGGTAGGCATTATGAAAATGTCTATAGCAATACTTCCCCTGATTATTTACCTTTTGAGTTCAGGGCTCTTGAAGTTGCCCTGGAAGCGGCATGCACATTTCTTGACTCTCAGGTTTGTAGAAGTACAAACTTAAACATAGGCTAACTTCTGTTTTTTTTTTTTTTTTGGGATTATTCTTCAGTAAATTTACTTCAGAATAGATACATGGCTGCTATGAACAGAGATCTTGTCTTTCTATCGAATAGTCTTCATAATAGCATTGAGTTTCTGCAAATATTAACCTTTGTCATATGGCAAAGTATTATCATGTTAAGATTAATCTGGCCATGTATATTATATGTTGTTTTGATGTTCCTACTGATTAAGACGTAAAAGCCCTTTGTGGTAAGAGCTATAAAGCATGGACACTGACACGGACACAGGACGAGACACGACACGGACATGAGGGACACATCAAAGTTGAAAAATTATAGGACTAGGAGACAAACACGACATATATATAAGTAAAAATTTAATGAAAATGATACATTAATCAAAATATCATTTATATAAGCTTCACTTATGTTTTATTTACTTATAAACTCAAAAAGTTATGTATTATTTCCTTTTTATAATCATGTTTATATTGTATTTTTCTATGTTAGAGTAAGAAAAAAGTACATTTTAAATTAAATATATACAAACTTATGTCATTGATGTGTCATTAGTGTGTTATATAAGATCCAACAGGGACACGTGTCCGACACGTAGACACGGCATCTAATTGGTGTGTCCATGCTTCATAGGGTAAGAGGATACCAAGTCCTAAGGATCTTCTGTTGCAATTTTTTAGAGAGAGCCACTGTATGTGCTACTACCACCTATAGTACATTAATATCACTTTTGTTCCAGTTGGCACTCAGAAATTCAGTGTTATTTGATTTTTTCTTTCCGTTCCTCCAGAATCCTTAATATGACCTTGAGTGTAAGAGCTTTGTTCTTCATCCCTTTCTAGAGCAAACAGCCAGCAGATGTTATCTATTTTTCTCCTCATTGGGTAGCTTGGTTTTGTGTGTCATATGTACTCTAGGATTTATATACATGATTTCTTTTGTACGCAGAGGCCACACCTCATATGCATGTGCTTTACAAAGCTATGGGAGGATCACTTGGCTGTGCAGTAATTTCAACAAGTACCATTGCTTCCTTGTTGTTTTAGGATGATTTAAGTTTGATGTGTAATGCAGCTCCCATGGTTTGTTGGTGGTATAATTGTCTAGGTGTTTCTTACTTAGAAGAGAAAGAAAAGGAGACAGAAGGAATAAAGATAAAAGGAACTAAATACAAATATGTGCATCTCCCTGGTAGTTTCACATGTTAGATTACTTGTGGCGAAGAATAGGAAAGAGCAATTGACAGGAGATAGAGATGGGATTTACACATTAGGGAACCAATCTGATTTCATGCTAGGGAGCTTACCCATAGAGGTGATATACATATTTTAAGGTATTGAAGGCATCAATAAGATCTACACATGGCTTTCATTGATAAAACTTAGAAGCCTATGATAGGGTGACATGAGAAGTCCTATGATAGTTTGCTAATATACAAAATTCTTGATCCATATGCTTGCATGGAATATTTCTTTGTTTTATTTACATGCTCTTGTTCATTTGATTGTGATAGATTAGTAACACTTTCAATTCTGTTCTGGCCATTTCCAAAGGCAGCAGAGTTAGAAATTGAGGCTTATCCATTGCTGGATGAATTAACTTCAAAGATCAGCACTCTGAATTTAGAACGTGTTCGTCGGTTGAAAAGCAGACTTGTTGCCCTGACTAGGAGGGTTCAAAAGGTGATATTCATTTATATTTTCTTCTTTCCTCACAATGGCAAATGGAAGATACCATATCTTGGGTCTTACTACTTTTGGCACTGCTTTTATTGGATGCATATATTCAGGTTAGAGATGAAATAGAGCAGCTTATGGATGATGATGGTGATATGGCTGAAATGTATCTTACTGAGAAGAAAAGACGGATGGAGTTATCATTTTGTGGAGATCAGTCTTTGATGGGATATAGATCTGTTGATGGTGCATCTATTTCTGCTCCAGTTTCTCCTGTTGCATCACCTCCTGATTCTCGGAGGCTCGAAAAGAGTTTGAGCATTGCTAGGAGTCGGCATGAGAGCATGAGGAGTACTGAAAGTTCTACAGAAAGTATAGAAGAGCTTGAGATGTTGCTAGAAGCATACTTTGTTGTCATTGACAGCACTCTGAACAAGTTGACGTCAGTAAGTAGCGTTGTCTATGCTGACCTTTCTCTGTCTAACTTCTTCACAGTTTATCAATTTTTGTTTCTTGTTTCTTATTTCAGTTGAAAGAGTACATTGATGATACGGAAGATTTCATTAACATTCAACTGGTGTGTTTTCTTCCCTTCCTTTCACTTTCATAGCCTGATAGTCACCAAAAGGTTCATGTCAATTTCTCTTATCCTCTTTTGGTCATGTTGCGTATAACCTATGGTACATGCATGCACAAATGAACACATGTTCACACAACCAACACAATTGAGAAGGGGGAATTTCAACTTTTTTGCTTTGAATTGGAATGGTAAACTGATAGGTGTGCCAATGGTGTATTTTGGTAAGTCTTTAGCATTACTGATCATATGATGGGTTATAGCTGTTGAAAATAACAAAAATGGTTGTGCACCATGCCTGCATTTGTAGATGATTTGGTTGTTCAGTGAACTGATTTAAAACTTAAATCTAGGAACAGCTGAGCTGACTGAATTTTTTCTTACAGGATAATGTGCGTAATCAGCTTATCCAGTTTGAGCTTTTACTCACAACTGCAACATTTGTGGTTGCCATCTTTGGTGTGGTAGCGGGAATATTTGGGATGAATTTTGAAATCCCATTATTCGATGTGCCCTCTGCATTCCAGTGGGTCCTTATAATTACAGGAGTTTGTGGAGTCTTCATATTTTGTGCATTTGTGTGGTTCTTCAAGTACAGAAGACTCATGCCCCTGTAATAAGCTAGACCACTATCAAGAAGATGGAACAATTGCTTTCTTGCCATTGATGTTATGCATTCAGCATGCAATCATAAGAATCAAAGGAAAAGCCTGCTCATATCAAGAGCAATTCTTTCAATTCAATTTTGTATCAGTTGTAGACGATTCTTATGGTATTTATTTTGATTCAGCAATGTCTGTATATCAAGACCAAAGAACTAAATTTCCTAATTCTTATATTATCTTTCCAGATTCAACTATGTACTTTCAGCCGATGTTGCATGTTTTGGGGGGACGCTGGGGCGGGGAGCCTCTTCCAGCGAAAACTCTAGTGACGTTGTACCACTGTGGCCCTATCCACTAGTCACTCCATTGCTGCATACCCATCAACTCTATAACATTCCTGAAATATGCTGAAGACGACTATTATTTCAAAGTTTGGTGACTTTAGCCTACTTTGAGCACGCCAAGAAAATAGCCCTTCTCCCTTCTCAGATAAATTCAAGTAATTGATACACCTCTTCCAAGTGCATCCTTTGATTGATCGCAAGAGTTGAGACTAATATAGCATGGTTCTTAAATATTACAGGAAAAGCATTTGTTTACCGGTGCCTAATAGTTTTTAATTAAAGAACCAACTTAGAAGAAACAGGATAGACCGATAGAGACAGGACAGGGAAAAATAACATCTCCTCCTCACCCAAAAAACTAAAAGTAATAAACAAAACCGAAAGGAGAAAAAAAAAGAGAAAAAAGTATACTCGAAGAAGCGTTCTAATGTCATTATTTATTTATTTAGTAGTTAGTGTAACTGAAAAAACTATGCTTTTTAAAGCGATGTTAAGGAAGATCATTTAGAGATGAGCCTCTCTGGCTTCTTGCTTTATTAGCTCTCTCCATTCTCCAAGTAATCCTTGATGAGATTGATGTTTGGTTCCTGCAGGAAAGCATAAACGTGACAGATTAACTAAATGAAGTCAGGAAGCAACGTTTGTATAGCTGTATAGCAGGGTAACAAAGCAAAGCATAAATCAGATCATAAATATCGAAATATATCACCCTTTCTGGATGGTCTAATCCTTATATCTATTTAAATAAATGACTTTATGAATATATATATATATATATATATATATATATATATATATATATATATATGTCACACCTTTTTCAAAGAGATCAAATTACATGAAATAGTTTTCGCAAGAATGTAAAATCATATGTTACTCAAGTCAAGCATAAAAGTTTACGAATGCATCAATTTTTTCAATTAACTAAAACTATATGAAACCGCAAGTACGAGGACTCGAGACAAGAGAGGTTAAGCAGCAGCTCAAGTTTACCCCTTTACTCGAGCCACAATGGCTCTGCTACACTTGCACTACCTTTCAAGAGGGCTGCGTCTTAAACGTCCCCAACTGATCGGAATTGCAAACAATGTTTTTCCCTTTGCCTTTCTCTCTCAGGCATTGCATCAAACACCTTCATTACCCTTCCACACCCCTCCTTCCGCGCCCTTCAACTTCCATTTTGATGACCCACCTCCGCCGCAATTCCTCGAATTGCTCAGAAAGGTCGCTAATTCCTCGTCGCAAGCGGAGGCAGCCACCCATCTCGACCACTCGGGCTTCCAAGCAAACAGGGATTTGATATGTTCTGCAATTTGGGCATTGAGGGCAGAATGGGAGCCTGCATTTGTTGCCTTCAAATGGGGGGGCAATTGGCGCTGCTTTGATGAGAATCTTTGTAACTCGATGTTATGGGTTCTCGGAACTCATGCAAAGTTTTCCACTGCGTGGTGTATCATTCGAGATATGCATCGTTCTTCTCTCTCCACGCATAGGGCTATGCTTATTATGATTGACAGGTAGCGCTAACATGGCTCTTGCTTATTATTTTGTATCGTAAATCGTAATTATTTAACTAACTTAAAGCTGAGAATGATGATTTTTGTTGCTATTGTAATAGTTTTACTTCCAGTCTTCCATTAGACTTAATTGATTTATGCACATGATGTCTGTATACTTGTGCCGATGAAAACTCTGCTGATAACTGATAATTCTTCTTTTTTGGTTGTCTCCTTTTCACTTGTGGCGTTTTGTTTCAATCAGATATGCAGCCGCTAATAACTCAGCCAAGGCCATTCAAACATTCAACTTTATGGAGCAATTCAGATTGACTCCTGATCAGGAAGCATACCATGCACTTTTGAATGCTCTTTGCAAGCATGGCAATGTCGAAGAGGCTGAAGAGTTTATGCTTGTGAATAAGAAGCTCTTTCCTCTTGAGACCGAGAGCTTTAACATTATTCTTAATGGATGGTGTAACATAACATGTGACATATTTGAAGCCAAAAGAGTTTGGAGAGAAATGGCGAAATACTGTATAACGCCAGATGCTATTTCATATAGCCACATGATTTCCTGTTTTTCAAAGACAGGGAATCTTTTTGACTCTCTTAGACTCTATGATCAGATGAAGAAAAGGGGATGGATCCCTGGGATAGAGGTTTACAATTCTTTAGTATATGTTTTAACTCGTGAAAATTGCTTGAAGGAAGCTGTCAAGATTATAGATAAGTTGAAGGGAGAAGGTTTGCAGCCGGATTCTTCCACCTTCAATTCCATGATACGCCCTCTTTGTGAAGCCGGAAAACTAGCAGAGGCAAGAATTATGTTAAACACAATGGCAGAAGAGAATGTGAGTCCAACCATTGAGACCTACCATGCATTTTTTGAGGGAACAGATTATCAAGGAACATTGGAATTTCTGAGTAGGATGAAAGGTTCTGGTTTGGTTCCAAATGAGGATTCCTTTTTGATAATTCTGGTTAAATTCTTCAAGTTGAAGCAACCTGTAAATGCCCTGAAAATTTGGATGGAAATGAAGACATATGATGTGGTGCCCAGGTGCATGCATTACAGAACAATGTTGGAAGGGCTTGTAACATGTAGATGGTTCATAAAGGCCAAGGTTTTTTATGAGGAGATGATTTCAAAAGGATGTCCAGAAGATCCAAAGCTAAATAAGCTCCTTCAGAAAGTACTTGATAGTGGTGATGAAGGAAAACAGAATACTAAAAAGGCTAATAGTGATAGAAGTTTGAGCATTCTGGAAGCAAGACGAAATGGAAAACTGTCAAACCAGTCAAGAAAGAAGCATGGAGCGTAGAAGCAGAAGCTCCAAAAGAGGGCGTTCACATTTTACCATTATGAACACCACAGCGTCCAGTAGTAACACTGTTAATTATGGTGGCGTTTCTGAGAAGTGCTGTGTCTCAGTCCTGACAGCTACGGCAGTCTAGCTGCAGCCCCTTGACTACCTCGCAAGTTTTGAATTTCATTGCAAGAGCAGGGGTCCAGGACACATGGGAAAATATTGAGTGAATCCAAAGTTATGTGATGCCCAAATGCTCGATAGTTTTGGTTGATGCTCCGCGCTTCTTGACTTCGTAGTCCATTGTGTTCATAGTTGTGGTTAAACATCACATGAAGTTCACATTTTGGTTCTGTGTCTTTCTGGGAGGTCTCCATGGTTGGTTGGTTATATCTTGCAAAATGGTGAATTACATTCTGTGCCAACCTAATATCTATTATGAAAATCAGCATGGCATGCCTCAAAAACTAACTATATGTTTCCTACCGCCAGTTATTTTGGGAAGATAAGGGCAAATTAGAATGACTTTCCTTGACTTTGGGAAGATTTTGCTTTGACTGTTGGTCTTTCTTAATGCTGATTTATGCGGAAGACAATGAATTGTTCTATCAAGAAAGCTATTGCATTTTCCTCTTATACACATAATGTTGGTTGATAAATGTTGACTCTTGATTGTCTTTTGACCCAAAAGTCATGGGTTCATATCCAATGGCCCTTGTGTATGTAGGGATAAGATTGTGTATATTTATCTTCCCTAGATTTCACTGAGTGAGAGTATACACATAATATTGATGGATTTGTCCCCAGGAAGTTCAAAATTAGATAAAACACGCAGGCAATGCAGGGTTAGCGCTTAACTCTTTCAAAGTGAAGTTGGCACAAGCATGATGGCTTCTCCGTTGCCCCAAGCCACAACATTTAAGGTGCATGATATTTTTGCCTTTTCTATTTCCGGAGTGCAAAGGTTAACGAATTTGATGCAACAACGTAGGAACGGAGTCACTTACGCCTCTATTTCCTAGAATGAAAGCACTCATATTCCTTCCCTAAAACATGTGCATGGGTTACTATTTTTACCCCAAGTTATGTGCCAATAATAATACACGATTTCAAATTTCATTTTTCTTTTGAGGTAAGGTAAATAATGTACATTTCATTTATTTCTAAAATAAAAATTCAAATGCTATAACCTTACTATCCCTTTTCATTGGCTTATAATAAAAATAAAATAAAAGAAAAGCCTGTAATCAAAATTTGACCGTTAGAAAAGAGTATATAGTAGGGGAAAAGGAATTAATAAAATAATCTATCAGAAATCATTTTTCTAATTTTAAAAACCATTAAATAGTTATATGTTCATGTAACATATACTTTTTTTTTTTCAAATTCTTTAATTGAAAAAATGAAGATGAAAGGAGGATGAATGAGTCAAGGGGTGCAGTAGTGCAGTGCAGCAACGGTAACCAATGCCAGAGTATCGAACTTTGGTTTGGTTGGATCCGGTCCACTTCCATATATAGTAATAGTAATTGGATGTAAGTTGGAGTCAGTGAGTGAGTCATCTGGTCTCTTCTCTTATCAAAGCTTTGCAAGTAGTAGATAAGTAGTCCAAGAGTGGTCAATCAATCCCCTCCATATCTAGTCTACTACTTACTGTATTTTGTATTCTCTAGTGTAGAGTAGAGGAAACAAAGCAAAGCAAAGCAAAGCAAAGCGAGAAATTGGATAGCATAGGAAGTGAACAAGAGAGAGAGCCTCTGATCGATGTTGAAGTGGGTGGTGTCGTCATCCTCCTCACCCCAACTCATGTGTGCCCTGCTGCTGGTGGTGGTTGCGACCCTCTCTCTGACTCTGTGCGGTGTCACTGCTACAGACCATATAGTGGGAGCTAACCGCGGCTGGAACCCTGGCATTAACTACACTCTCTGGGCCAACAACCAAACTTTCTATGTCGGCGACCTCATCTGTTAGTACCTAGTACCCTTCACTCACCCACTTCTTTCTGCCAACTCCTACTGTTTCCCTGACTTCTTAACATTATGCTGCAGATCTAAACAACACACTTCCCTTTTTGGCTCTGCTATGCTTCGCTTACCCTTTTTTCGATTCTCTCTCTCTCTCTCAAACACGTCTTTTTAATATAGAGAGACAGACACCCAAAAACTGAAATATTTTTGTCCAAGATTAAGCTGGCATGACATTGCGCACTCATTTACTTGCTAAATTTGTTTGGTTGGTTGGTTTCTGATTTCTTTCTGTATGGTTGATTGGTTTTGTCTGAGTGACAGCATTTAGGTACCTGAAGAATCAGTACAATGTGTTCGAGGTGAACGAGACTGGGTATGACAACTGCACCACAGATGGGGCTCTTGGCAATTGGAGCAGCGGCAAGGATTTCATAACCCTCAATAAGTCCCAGACGTATTACTTCATTTGTGGCAATGGCCAATGCTTCAATGGGATGAAGGTCTCTGTACTTGTCCATCCCCTCCCTTCTCCCCCCACCTCTCCTGAAGCTGCTGCTTCCAATCATTCCTCACATAAATCTACCTCTGCTCCACTCCTCTTCAATTGGGGCCTCCGCACTCTGCTTCTGTCTTATGCTGTATCTTGGTTTGGTTGCATCATCTAGCAAACGGTGTTGCCTCTGCTGCTCTCCACCTACATTTGATCGTGTATCCCTTTCTGCTCTTTTCTTGTTGCGGGTCATATGAAGACTCACATTTGTTTCGAATTCACACCACTTCATCTGTACTCTCGCCTTTAATTATCTCTGCTCTTCTTTGGACGTGATGTTAAGTCATATGTACACTTCTTTACTTGCTAGCAAGTGGCCAATGCATTCATTTCAAGTGTAGTTTATCCTTTACCATTTGATGCATAATTGTTGTTGAGAGCCGAGCCTTGTGTCAATTCGGATGCTAAACAAAGAAATTAACCTGACAGCTGGTTCTAGTTAAATTTCAGTAACAACAGTGAGCGACACTGCTTTAATTTGTGCACAATATATATATATTACATGCCTCTGGATTAAGTATATTTTTATATGCTTTTATTGTGAGCTCAGTTATATGGTTATAGCGTGTTCCTCACTGCTAATCAAGGGGCTTACATGGGGATGAGTGGTCTCATGTTCAAGTAACGTCCATTATTATACATGCAGAAAGCTTAACTTGAACTATATCTCCCCAAACTAAATGGAATAAAGCTCTCAAATTTCAAATTGGGTTAGACAAAATTCTGGTCGGGTATGTCCGTGTATTACTGCCATGGAAGTCAATCCAAATATAAATAAAGGCGTGTATAAACATGAACAGTTTGAAGCACATGGGATGTTTATGGAGGCTAAACTTCACAACTGGCATGACATTTCTGAAAATGGATCATCCTGTGTACTTACTTATAGAGTGAAAAGTCTGATGCTATAATGAATGGTAGAGTATTTGCACGGGACGGGACGGGACAACTGGAGGGTTTACTGTCACTCGTACCTGTGGCTTTGGAGCTATATGACATTCATAATTCACTTACAGGTAATGTGAATTATTGTATGATCGGAAACTACTATAGACTCATTTTCTTGCAGCATTCACAATGACTTTATGAGCCTACTTAGAGAACAACGATAAAAGTATGTGTGAAATAAAACTGAGCTTTTCTTTTCTTATTTTGTTTGGGTCGAAGAAACTCAACTTGCATCAATCAAGACTGGAGAGTGGACAGTGATATTTGGGCCGGGCAAGTCCAGTCAATGACATACCATCTGCATATTTTTTACTTTGAAATTCGAAATATTTTTCAGTAGTCTGTACGTATACTAGAGCATGATGAAGTTAATAAGAAGCTTGCTGTGAGAGCTGCAACGAGAAATACCTATGAAGATGCCTTCTCAGGAAGTGTCATCAGAATGAATGCTATGATTTCCTTGAGTAATTATTGGAAAATTACTTTTACTCAAGGAAATCCTGGAATATTGAATTTTAAAAAGCATGAAAAGGGAAAATTAATATCAAAATAAAAAAAAGATTTATTACATATTGTCCTCCAAGAATAGTGTAGAACAGCTCCAAATATTTAAGCGTTCATCTTGCCCAAACCCTGACTCGGTTCAATTTAGGCTTGTCCCTACCTCGAAATTTTTGGATTGGTGGCATTTAATATGGCCTTGTCATCTTTAAGACATGATGAGGATAAAGATTAAAGACGAGGAGATGATTGTATGTCATGCAAAATCACGGAAAAGAAAAATAAATATGTCAATGACATTATGACACATCCGTTGGTGAGGGACAGAATTAGCACTATATAGTGGGTTGGTTTAATGATGCTGTTTCACATTTCAATAGTGACTCACTTTAGTCTCTGATTATGACTTCGGTGGTCCATAACCGCGTGGCCAATCAACTAAAAACAGGCCAGAAGTGCCTGTACAATCAAAATCAGGCGATTTCAAGCCAATCAATTGTTATAGATTTGTTTGTCAAACAAAAACCAACTGAGTTGTTGGGTCTCCAATATCAGACCGACCAGTGCTGCAATCAAACTTTGTTCTAGTTACATAAGGTGTCAAAATCCACTGTGATGTGGTGCCACTGATTTATTCTCTCGTCACGTGTAACTTTTCACTGCCAATGCCATAAAGCCAATTAAAAACAAATGATAGCAGAAAAGTATTCTTGACCCCAAGTCTCCTTGATCTTATTGGTCTTTCACTAAGATGAACTGTTTAAAGCTTTGGTGGACAAAATGCACAAGATCGATTGGCTTGAACTACAACTATGCTTTTAATATATAACAATTAGGATACATACGTTGACAAGTAAGTATCACAACATAAGTAGTAAATGTTTTCTGAACACAAAGAAACTAGGTCTTTCTATCTTAGGTAAAACCTGAGTGTGAGTAAGAATACTTTCTGTCAAGAAGTCAAGGCAAGCCCTACAAATCAATTTAACTCTTGAAAACAACTGCAACTAACATGTAGCATTCTGCCCTTACCTATTACAATGAAGAGCTAAGCTAACCAGCACTACCCACTTAAGCTGCAACTGCACGCTAACAAGGGAGACATACAACAAAGCATCTATCTAACATAGCCAGCACGCTGAGGAAAATCAGTGGATATTGAATTATCCTATCAAGTTTATGCAACTTCTAGTGGAGAAGCACAAATAACATATCTGATATACATACAACATGAATCTCACAATACGAGTGTAATCAGTCCCCAAACGACCTGATGATCTTGACCTAGTGAACAGGTGATTTGTAAAGAAACCCTCAACATTACAAAACCTATTCGACAGTGCCTCTCTGTTTTCTCCTTGATCTGCTGTATAATTTGGAAGGTGGTGAAGGGGAGAACTCAAATGGAAGTGGTGGAAGGTCCATCTCCCCTTTCAGAATCTTAACAATATCTCCAATATCCGGCCGCAACTCTGGAATTTTCTGCAAGCAAGCGAGTGCCAAGTTGATACACAGGCTTGCTTGCTCCTTGTTGTAATCTTCTTTCAATCTCTCATCTACTAGTTCTAAGATGTTACCAGCCTGAGCCAAGTGCCTACACCAGCTTATTAAGTTAGCTTTCTCTAGCTTCATGGGGGATGCAAGAACATGTAATGGCCTTCTACCTGACACAATCACAAGAATCAAAACTCCAAAACTGTAAATGTCAGCCTTCTCCATCAAGAACCCACAGCCACCATATTCTGGTGCCACATAACACAGTGTCCCTCTCATGCTAGTTGTGCTGCTGAGCTCACGGCTGAAAAGATCTCCACTCCACATGTCACTCCCAATGGAACGAGTATTTTTCTTCTTCCAACCTCTTCTGAAGCTGAACTCCCCATTCTGATCACACTCATTCTGATCCTCCTCTCCAAAGTTCTTCCGCCTGCAAAGATAAAACCTTCTACCCAAATCAAAATGGGGCACTTTCAATCCTTTCTTCCACTTGGCTTGAAGACTTTTCAGCTTACTGCGCTTCTTGCTTAATTCAGCAATATGCTCCTCTTTCCACCACTCTTGCATCTTTCTCTGCTTCTTCTTCTGATTTTTCTTTCCCCTCGGTTCCTTCTTCTCAACCCCATTTGCTGTATTTTCTATCCCTAAGACCTGTTGTAATTGGGGTCCATTTGCATCATTGCCTTTATCCATTGGACTTGAACTTCCCACCTCACCAGCTTTCTCGTTAGTGTTGTTCTTTGCATCATCCCAATCAGCGTTTGATGGACAGATCTGACTCCCTATCCACTCCGTGACATAGTCTCTACTGCATAATTCGTCACTTCCATCTTGTTTCCACCACCAGTCCTTTCCCCATTGCTTCCCATTTACTTTCTCATCATCCGCCAAAGAAGCATTAACAGTACTTAACTCCTTACTATAATCAACACTAGAAAACTCATCATCGTAAGGAACAAACTTACTACTCCAATCATCCCCTCCTATATCTAAAGTTGATATTTCCTTGCCCTTTGCATTCACACTCCTGATTTCACCTTCGCTGGCCATATTGGCATTATAATTCAAAGAATTCAAGTTCAAAGCTCTAACATTGAAACAAGTCCTGCTATTTTTGGATGAAGAGGAGGCTTGCAGAGCAAGAGCAAAATCAACTTCGTTAACACTCTCAACAGGAGTACCAATAGCTGGAGTTTCTGCAGTTAAATTACCTGAAAGGTCTTGGCTTTTCCATAGCTCCTGGCTCTTCCCAAGGTCCTGGCTAAACAAGTCCACCCCGAATTCACCCTCCACTTTGATCCTTGACAAGCCGAAGTCTGAGATCTTCCCACGGCACTCAGCATCAAGAAGAACATTGCTTGGCTTGATATCGCCATGGATCACAGGCGGATCACATCCAAGGTGCAAGAACTCCAAGGCTCTAGCAACATCCATTATGATGCAGAACCTTCTCTCCCAGCTCAGACTCAAACACTCTTCTCCAAAGAGGGACTCCTGCAAGCTTCTGTTGGGCATGTACTCATACACCAACACTCTCTTGTTCTTTTCCACACAGTACCCCAAAAGGGTCACCAAGAAGGGTGACCTCAACCCTCCAAGAATCTGCAGCTCATTCTGAAACTCTCGCTCTGTCTGCAAGGACAACGCATCCAAGCGCTTGATGGCAATCAATTTCCCATCTTTGAGTATTCCCCTGAAGACAGTGCCAGAGCCACCTTTACCAATGACATTGGCAGTGTCAAAGCCGTTGGTTGCTTGCTTCAAGTCTTTGTATGAGAACCTCTGGAGCTTCAAGGGAGCACTTGCATCAAAGGGTATGGTCTTAGCTCTGTGTACTAGAGAGTGCCACAGATGGTAAAGGAAGTAAAGGACAGAGCAGAATATCACAACACAAGCTGAAATGGACAGTGCCAGGAACAGGGCCCTGGTCTTGGTCAGAAATTTGGGACTTGGAGGCAAGGGCCTTGAAGGCATGGTTGGGGTGATGGTGTTGGTGTAGATGAATTAGTCTCAACTCTCAATTCAAGGACTTCTTGTGTTGTGGATACTGATCAGAAGAACTGATGAAGAAGAAAGAAAAGGTGAATGCAGTATATGGGGACATGGGCATTCTCGTTTTTCATCTCCTTTTTCAATGGGAATCCAAAGTGGATTGCTTGCTTTACGATTAGATAATCATCAGGGGACGGGAGGAACTGTATTCTACTATTGCTATTGTTAACTCGGTTTTGTTTTTTCTCGTTTTCCTTGATTCGTGCTTTCTATCTCTTATTCTAACCGTTGTTTTGTATGCCCTTGTTTATTATTTTATAATCAGAGTTGTGATTGTGGAAATACGGATTAGAGAAAAGGGGGGGATGGGACCCAACCCAATGTGCTTTTGACTAAAGAGAAAGGTGTGCTGGCAAAGTCTTTACATTACTTGCATGAGGACGAAGGGTGCAAAGGAAAGGGAAATAAAAATACAAATGAACTAGTTTATGATATTGTGATCGAAAGGCACATTACATTATTCACTGTACATTAAATTACAGGGTAGATTATACTGCTGGTTGAACCGTGGGAGTTCTTATGAGCAGTGATTTTGTCCTACGCGATATGACTAGGCCACGTGCACTGTTTGGAATGTAGATATACTGCTCTTTTTTTATTCCTTCTTGTTTGTAATTTTTGACCAAAGGATCACCATTCATACTTGTACATGTTCACATGGTTGGATATCAATAACTTCTTGTCTTTCATCATTCATTCTCCCATTGCAGCTCCGGTCCCATGTTGCACTAAAATACACCATAATACCATCCTTTGATTACGAGATCCTTATTATTTGGGTCACGGTTGAAGACATATATTATTTCATTACGCTAAATAATTTTAAATATAATTTCACCAAATGATGGACCATTTGATTCTTACCATGTTCCATTTACAAATCAAAATAATTAAGACTTGTGAAATAAACAAGTTATAATATTATAACTAAGTGATTAGAAGTAAGGTCACACGTGTTCTGTCCCCATTTCGACTTCAAATGAGATTTCACATGAAAAAACCTTGTCAATGTAATTCATTTATGGGCATGCGCTCCGTGACATATTTGAGCAAAGTTAATCATGAGATAAATTAATGCAATCATTTTTTAAAACTTTTCTTCACTTTTTTCTCCCCTCTCATGAAACCTTCGTTAGATGTTGGTATCCCCCCATATGAGAACAACTTGCGGCAGAAAAGGGGTGAAAAAAGAAAATCCGAAGTTGGAATATTCTTATGATTAATTGTTATTCACCCTTGCATGCTATAAGACCTATAATTGTCCTTCGAGGCGCTACTTTCTACTTTCTACAGGATGACACACACAGCTCAGCTTGACCCTTTCACGTTTTATTTCATAAACACTGAACAAAGTAACAAATTAAAGCTCTCAAGTTACGTCTTAGAGTGGTGTCCACACTGTGGAGGCCCAAAGTGGTCGATCCACATATATAGGCAATATGCATGCCAAAGCCATATGTCACAGTGACTTTACTCTCCCTCTTAAGGGAATAATAGTTGGAATGTTGCTATTGCGGTTGTATAGTGCACTGCACAGAGACAGCTAGCTTTTTGGGTGCTTCAACACTTGAATATGGGTACTGGTGGAATGCGTGCGTGGGACCTTTTATCAAGTCCATTTTACCAGAGAGGTCCAAGAAGATGATATTTCTGCTTTGTGGATGAGGTGACACAAGCTTTAAATTCTCTCTTAATTGTATTTTCCCTCTTTTATTTGGCATCCTTTGATAAATATTAAATAGTACTCTTAACGGGAGGAATTCCCTTGCAGTTCCGCCACATTAATTGGAGTTGAAGGCCAAACAATGCAACCCATGCCCATACCCTACAGAAAGATCATTACTTTGATATTTATTATTTAGGAAAAATAGAACATTTTCTTGGTAGACAGACACGACAAAACAGAAGAAGAGGAAAAACTAGAAAGCATTAGCATTCATAACTTCAACCAAAAGTAATTACGGATAAGGTAACTTAACAAGAAGAAGAGTTTCATTTGAATTTTGCATGAAACCATATTCTTATAATGTGTTTACTTCAAACATTGACCAACCTTGTTGTTGACTGGTGCTTTAGCTGTTGCTTTCATTGGCAGTTAGTTTTCTCCTTTCCTCTCCACTGCAAAGGAGAAAAAAGCTACCCTTTATTTTTTCAAAAAAAAAAATGCGATCAATTTTGGATAAGTTTAGACTTATTTTATCCGCTAGTAGAAAATGACAAAATACCATCAAGTTATTTATGTTTTCAATATGTTCACACCCATTTTATCCGCTGTAAGAATATGACCAACTACCAGCAAGTAATTTACATGAAAATTGTTGACGACTGCAAAGCTCTAAAATGAAACCTTTTGCATCGAACCCCTGAGGCCTAATGTACGAACTGACTCTTTAGTCACGAGGTATTTTCCAAGTAAAATACTCCCTCTGCAAGTTTTCCGATTAAAATACTTTGTCCTAGTAGTTTGTCTTTTCTAATACCAAACTAATCTTGCTTAATAGCAGAAAGTAATAATTAATGAAGTTGTACACATTCAACCAAATGTTGCAGACCCACTTACGTTCTTAATTAGTGTAAGTTGTGTATATTTCATTTAGTAAAATGATATTTTCAGCTGAAGTCCCCCGATTATTCGAATCTTGAGACCTGTTTCAAGATACTCCTTGACTTTATTTTTGATTTAATTATTCTGTAAAAGCCCGTAATTTCACCTAATTTTTAATCAGGCCTCTATAATTTAAAATTTTTTAACTAGATCTTTATAATATATGAAATTTTTCAATAAGATCCATGTCATTATAAAAAAATAGAATATTTCATAAATATTCTATTTTCATCTCCATCTCCATCTCCCTCTTCACCCTCTCATAAAAATAGAATATTTCATATATACTCTTTTTTTTTATTATAACAGAAACTTGATTGAAAAAGCTCATGCACTATAGGAACCAGTTTAAAATTTCAAAATTATAAAGATCTAATCGAAAATTGAGTGAAACTACCGGGATGAGCAGAATAATTAACCCCTTTATTTTTAAAGGATGTATTGATACAGTTATGACTGGAACGTGTAAGTAGCGGTAGATCCCATCCACAAAGATTGGCCTTTGAATAAAGAGAGCCTCACAGTTGAGGCAAAGCGCAAAGGCCTCAGTAGATTTTCTGCATGCCCTATCAGACGAGAAAATCATTTTGATCTGAGGGCACCAGCAATGCATACCACTGACCAGAAGAGTCTCACAGTTAATGACACGTTGAGGGATAAATCTCCTCAGACAAAAAGAGTGATGCTTGGCAGTAGTATACATATAGGTGCAAAAGTTAACAAATGAGCCAACAACCAATCATCTTAATGGTGCTAAGAAGCATTCATAAAATTTGCCAAAAAATGCTTAATGGAGCGAAGAAGTATTCATAAAATCAGTACGAAACTGAAAAACAGGTGAAAAAAAAAACTATCCTCATTTGTAATTCTCACATTACGTCTTGCATACCTAATCATTATGAGTTGTAAGAAGACATGATCTAGTGGAAGATATCATTCGGTATGTATATACACACATATATATATTGGATGGCAAAAATTCGTACTATTCACCATTTTCCAAAAGTAAGTTATCTTGAGAGTAAGGAAGAGCTTATTTATCCTTACTTTGTTATTTTTCATACAAACTCTCTCTACTTAAGCTTTCTCCCAATTTGAAGTTCTAATGTTTGCTTAATATATGTCATAAACAACGTGCTTACTGGTTGGGAACTCGCGTAAGAGACATGAATAAACAGAGTATGACAAACTATCTTATAATTATGAACCTATTTCCATCCTAAAAGATATCAAAGGGAGAGAATTGCGTAAGCAATAATAGAGGCTATCTTGTCCATATGTTTAGCTGATGGGGGCCCTAAAACTTACACACACAAGTTGAACAAAAGGCCTAGATACCAATTTAACTCGTTCAACAGCAGCTAATTATTTGCTTTCAACAACAAATGCCAATTGTTAAACAAACAAGATAATCATGTATAAGAACAAACCCCAATCACATATAAAATTCAACAGCATCGTATGATGGAAGAGATATTACCAACAATATTAGTTACTGGGAGCATGAAATTCAAATGAATACCCAATTCAACTCTAGCAACCATGAAACAGCTCTGGCGTGAAGCTATCATCAAAGACTTAAGAAACCAGGGTATATTAAACTTCTTCAACTTGTGTCTTAAAGTAAAATTCAGAGCAAGAAAGACAAGGAAAGAATGACAATGTTTCCCTTGAAAAGAACACAATGATAAACTTATAAATGTTATGAATGCTGGCAAAAAATCTTATACCAATTTGTGTATTTCAAAAGCTTTGGTAACCAAGAGATTTGATCCTATACAATCCACGATTGGAAAAAAGGTGGGGAAAACAAAACAAGAACCTGCTTCTTATATAGCGTCATCCAGGCACTAATCATCATTATCACCTCTCTTCTTTGGCTTGCGGTATTTTTCCTCGATAACTTTTGCCATGAACAAGGCAGTGTCAGCTAGCTTCATGATGTTAGGAACCTGATAATTCTGAGCCACATAAACCCCACAAACTGTTCCTGCAATGAAAGAGAAGCAGCTCCTGATTATACCCATAGTTGCTTGAGTGCTTGCTACGAATATTTGGGATCCCTGTCGGAAAGTAGCAAATTCAAATGCAAAGTGTTCTTAGAGTTTTTGAGTGGTGGACAGCACAGATTTTCTTATGTAAAGAATAAAAAATGACAAATAAGAGCATGGGTTGAGTTCACTCTAACCTAAATAATCAGAGACTTTATAGCATAGGAAAACTGATTGCATAAATAGACAAATAAGAATAGCTAAGTTAAACCAATGAGCGAAATGTAATGGACAATGAAAGATTATCACACTGCGTCCATATCAAATTTGCAGCTGTGCAGGGAAAACAAAAACCCTGTTTTTCTAGCAAACTACAAGCCCTAACGAATAATGTCCTACCTTCCCCCTCCTTCTTCTACCCCCTTCTTCTACTCTCCTATTCTAGTCAACTCCAATCTCGCCATTTTCACTACATTTTTGTCAGAAGCTGCATCTTCTACATATGCCAATACATAAAAAGCTTTAATTCATTTTTTGTCCTGCAGCATCAATTTTCAACCTGATCTAGGGACGAACGAACATAAAAATATTGAGATAAGAGAGACAAAAATAAAACTTTAAGAAGTAAAAAAAAAAAAAAATACTAATTCATCATAGAAGAAATTAAGAATGAGGAGCTATTAAAATTTTTGAAAAGCCATAGCCTAAAGAAAATACATGTGAGGTGAGTCGGCCTCTGCCCATACACTTATTATTTTACAATCCATTTATAACAAAATTTAGGGGTGTTTCATCATGTTTGTGGTTTAGGGTTTATGGAAAAGCAGTGAAATGGCAACAACTATGCCTGAACAGTTCTAAATTTACTGAAACCATCCATCACCAACAGTATTCCTAATTGATTACAGACACAGACACTTGATGATCAAAGTATGCTACACTGTTAGCAAATTCTATATAATAATATTATTACTATTATTACCTGAAAAAAGAAGAAGAAGATCAAAGGGCAGTGCACTGCTGTGTTGCGATGTTTAATGATAGATTGATTTGTGCCGTGGCTGCTCTCCCTCTCTGCTGTCTCTGGGCTTTAGGACCTCACTTACGGGCTTCCAAGTTAATCTCGAATTAGGCCCAATTTCAGACAAACAAAAATTCACGAAAAAGGAAAGCTGACCTTGGGAATATAATCTACTCCTGGTGCACACAAGATGGGGTAGAGGCAGTGGTTTTGGATTGCGATAAATAGTTCAGTAATCAATCGCGAACAAGCCGGATGCAGCTCTGAAAGAAGCCATCGAGATGGAGAAAATGAATCGACTTTGACTCAGGCAAGTGAGGGAAGAAGAACTCTTGCACATCCCCCACGTGTTGCGTTTTCCTCTTATTACCTTTTTCTCAGATTTTAGGCAAACACTTCCCAAGCGTTAAATTTTCTCTGGTTAAGCCATCATTTTTTAAGCGTTGCTTTTTCTCGAGTTAAGGCAACACTTATGTGACTACAGCAACGCTTTGAAGATGTTGCCTTCTGTCTGAGTAGAGGCAACACTAATGGTGATTATAGTGGAAACCGTCGCCTTTTCTGATTTTAGGTAACACATATTCTGACTACAGCAACACTCTAAAAGCGTTGCCTACATTTGGATTATAGGCGACACAAACGGTAATTATAGTACAACCATTGCCTTGTTTTTGGATAATTGGCGTTAACTAATAGTTTATGATTTATGAAATATAGTTTTTGTACAAATATGATTTCACAGGTTGATTTAAATTTACTAGTTGATAATTGCCCATCAATTTAATCAAAAATATGTTCTAGCAATAAGTATCTCAAGTATATGGAATCCTACTTATATTTAAAAATTATTCAAATCCATAATATGCATCATAGTTGATTCTATGTATAAAATTAATGAAGTTAAGTTCTAAAATATATAAATTATTCAATAATGAATTAATTTATACCATGTCAAAATCAAAAGAGATTTTAATACGTATATTAAATCTATCTGTCTGTTTTTCTATTATATTGGAATGTTTAGGCTTGTGAGGGAGCCTGTTCCCTAGGCGCCGGTCATGGCCAGGGTTGGGCCATGACAAAGTTGGTATCAGAGCCTGGTTTCCCTGTGACTAGTGGAGCAAGTGTCCTCTAGTAGGGTCACGATTGTGCAAATGGTAACTGGCCCATTTTCACAAGGTGTGATACTATCAGAGGCCTATAAGGTTATCTTCTTGTGTATGTGTCTCAAAGTAGTTTTCTCTATTTCTTGTTGGCATTAAACTTATTAGTTGAGCACATCGAGTTTGATGTTTGTACAGTTGAGCATTTCATAGAAAAAACACATTTGAAGGACTTTGTTGCTTGCAAAATGTGTTATGGTTTGTCTAGTTGATGCTTTTGTGTGAAGCATGCCATTGTACTTGCACACATGTGGTTGTGAATGCACTAGAATAAGGACATACACTTCTTCCTGTAATTGTGATCTTAAAAACCTTGCTTAATCTTGCATTCTCACATAGGAGTTGATTGCTTAATTGGTTATATTGTTATACTATGCCTTGGAAGTTGTGAGTTGCTTGGACATGGTGCTATGGTGAAGAAAATATAACAAATAACTTTGTAGAGTATCCAACATCATTGCTTATTTTACTTTGTAGTTATTAATCAAAGTCTAACTTCAAAGGATTTTAGATTTTGGTTTCCTTGAAAGAAGAAGTTGTCAAACAGCCTCACTCGCTGTCCTACTCTGTCAAGTTCAACTTTATTGCATTTAGCTATTTATATTTAATCTTCACTATTGTTGTTTTCTTTCATAGCGGTTATATCCAATTGAAAATCAATATATGCATTATTTGTCATGTCCTCCTTATCTTAATGTCAATGTGTACTTGTGTTATTGATTGAATTTGTGCTAAAATCTTCGTATTATTCTTTATGTGACTCATAGCCTCGTGTATGGCAGTGGAGGAAGTTGTATTTTTTTTTTGTGAGCTTTAATGGTTGAATATATGTTAAACAAATTGCTAATAATATACTTGTTCAAGGTTATCAAGTATGACTTAATGATTAGTCAAAAGTATTAGTAGCTCTCTGTTGATTTTGTAATGACATGATTTTGCTATATGTTATTTCAATGTGCACTGGAAAAGTTTATGATATTTGATACTTGCAAGGTTAGATTAATATGAATATTGAATTTTTTTATTTGTAAATTGTGTTGATAAATTTTTTTAAGAAAACCATAATAGGTTCTAAGATGGAATTACCGCTGGCCATAGCGAAGAGATATAATGGCAATACCGCTGGCCGTAGCGAAGAGATATAATGGCATTACCCCTTGCCATAGCGACGAGATATAATGGCAATATCGCTCGCCATAGCAAAGAGATATAATAGCAATACCGCTAGCCGTAGCGAAGAGATATAACGGCATTACCGCTCGCCATAGTAAAGAGATATAATGGCAATATCGCTCGCCATAGCGAAGAGATATAATGGCAATACCACTAGCCGTAGTGAAGAGATATAACGATAATACTGCTAGCCATAGCAAAGAGATATAATGGCAATACCGCTAGCCATAGCGAAGAGATATAATGGCAATATTGCTAGCCATAGTGAAGAGATATAATGGCATTACCGTTTGCCATAGCGAAGAGATATAATGGCAATATCGCTCGCTATAGCGAAGAGATATAATAGCAAGCCGTAGCGAAGAGATATAACTGCATTACTGCTTGCCATAGCTAAGAGATATAATGGTAATACCGCTCGCCATAGCGAAGAGACATAACGGTGATACCGCTCGCCGTAGGGAAGAGATATAATGGCATTACCACTTGCCATAGTGAAGAGATGTAACGGCTTATGTGCACATAGTTTCTCTCAGTGTGTTAAAAATTGTGATAAAACTTTATTTATGATATTATAAACCTTGTGATTGATGGGTTGAGATTAGTTCCCAAATAAAATTAGTGCTTCTTATGTAACCCTCATGAGTATTTGAGTATTTAATGATGGAGTTGATTTTATGTTAGAATGACATTGATGAAAATAGTGAGAAAGTGTATTTAGTAGCTATTTTTGAGATTAATATGAATTCTTATAATTATAACCATATTATATTTGCTTGCTATTGGAGCAAAATGAGTCTTTTAAAGTAAATATGTATATTACGTAGTTAAAATGAAATATTTTGAGATGAACCTTTTACTGTTATGATATTAGGGAGCTTATGAAACTAAGTTTTCCACACGAATTATGAGATTATTGATTATTAAGTGAACCCTATAAGTTCAATTTTAACTTAATCTTGGTAATAATTGAGTTCAAATCTTGATGAACGGGGAGTCTAAATTAAGAATTTTGATGAATACATCATAATGTGAGTATAGTGATAAATTTAGACACATAATCAATGTATGATATTGCATCTTTGAATTTTTGAGAGTTTTTCATGAATAGTTGAGGGTTTATTTGATTAATTACTTATAATTGTAGGAGTGTAAAAGTCTTGTTTTTAACTGATTGCATTTTCTTGGTAAGTGGAAAGTCAGAACAATTTTTGAAGGGGATTTTATTAATTCACTAGATGAACAAGTATGAATACTAGGTTTTGTGTGTGTGTGTGACTTTCCTAATTAATTAGGAGCTTATGAGAGTTGGGGTTTCATAATTTAGATGTGTGAGCCAATTAAAAGTGGCTTCTATTAGGAAGTTTCTAATAATTTTCAATAAAATGGAAAGCTATTTGACTTTTAAGAACATAGACACCTACTGTGCCACCAAAATTGTATTTAAAAACATTACAAAGAGGATTATTTGATATCCCAAATTCCCCTTGGACTATAATTTGTTTATCATTGTACTAGCTACATTATAGATATATTTCTCTTTAAAGGCTTTAAATGATTAGCTCCAATGAAATTGTTTTCTTGACTTATCATTGATTTAAACTCTTACAATAGTGTAGTATCAAAAGTTCTAATAGTAGTGCTTCCAAAGTTTGAAAATGGTTGTTTCTATAAAGGCTTCTTTCCGTTAACAATTTGCTTCAGTGTACTACTATTGCATTATTATATACATTTGCATATGGCCTTAAAAGTTCAACAAGCATTGTTGGAGAAAATCTTCCATGATTTAATAAATCTACTTGATACCATGTGATTATGCTTTGAATACTAATACAGTGTATGCGATCTCACAGTAGCTTCATACTTCTTAAGAAAGATGTTGAAAGCTATTATGTATCTTGTTCATTTGTAAGTGTACACACATTAGATATGATTAGTATTGCTGGAACCTCATTTACTTATAATAAAAATATATAATTTGCAAAAATTAATACACACAATACTACTATAGGAATGTATCCATTAGGAAGATTGGTAAATATGCCTAGGCTATGCCCTTAGGAACGAATTAATAAAGAAAAGTCACTAATGTATTCCCTAAATGATTTGGTATTCATACGTGTGAATAAAGAGGGATTTGATTGACTGCATAATTCTTGTTGTTTCATCTTTAGCAAGACATGTTGCTATTGTTCAAAGTGTGGTTGCCTTTAAAACATGATAGTAGTTGTGCTTTTAGAACTTGACCTCATCATGGAACTTTGCAAAGTCTCTGCAATTGAGGGTATTAGATGTTAAAGAGAATATATTTTATTTACTATAGACTTGTAGCATTGTGAGTTTGGAGTTTATTGGAGGCTCATGCAAATGAACTAAAAAGTTTATAGTAACTGAATTAAAGCTTTGAAATTATGCTTTTCAGAAAGATGAAGAATTTACTTGTGTACCATATTATGAAATTTCTTGCTTGCTTGATTCTTTACTGTTGGATGTTTCAAATCAAGGTAATCTTGATTTATATCTTGAGTTTGTTATTGTAGAATGGGTTAAATGCACAAACATAGATGAGTTATAGGTTTATTAAGTCATCTCCCTTATTTTAGCCAATTAGGGATTGCAAGGTAGATTTGACATGTTCATGTTAAGAAGGTTACGAGATGATCCACGGGCATGACAACAGGATAGAGGAATATGCTATGCATAATGTGAACATTTGAAAGGAGTTGAAGTTATTCTTTGGCTTGTTGATCATGGCTAAGAGGTGGAGCTACCTAGTATGAATGCTTTGGTAGGTAGCAATTGTTGTCTCACTAGGAAAGGGCTGCCTAGAGAAGTGGAGCCGCCCAGACATGACAAAGTTAGACTGGTAATATAGGCTAATGCTCATTTTGAAATTCGGGGACCGAATTTCTTAAGGAAGGGAGAATGTAATACCCTAGTTTACAATAAAAAGGTTAGATTTTTTTTTTTTGAAACTAGGAAGGGTGCTAGTTACCTGTATTTGTCATTCCGGGTCTTGAATTTCACTGAGTTTGGATCTTACAAGTCTTTAGAAGATTATATGATAGAACCATATTCTTGGAATTAAAAGTCCTGGTAATTGTTCCCAAGAGGGAAATAAGTTAAAGAATTATCTTTATTGAATTTTATGAATCATTTAAACATTTCATTTTTAGTCCACAAGTTTATAAAATCTTAAAAATTCTGGAATTTGAACTAAAACCCAAAATTTAGATTCTGATTTGTAGGATTTTAATTTTTGTGATATTTTATTTAAATCTAAATGAAGGGTAATTTTTTATTTATATTTATGTTTTAAAATTAATGGAAAGTAAAATATATGCCAACACAGCCACACACCCCTTATTTCTTCCCTTCTTCCTTGTTTTGTAAAAAACAGAACAAAAGGAAGCATAGCCCCTTTCCATTCGAGCTCTTTCTCTCAACTTACGTTCCTCCCTCCTTGTTGTCAGCCACCACCGCACCACCACTGGTGCGACTCCTCCCTGCTGTACACAAATAGTAACGTCCCTCCTTCTCTTTTGTTAATTCAAGGTTGTTGCTTCAATCTCTTGAGGGGATAGGAACACCTATTCCTCTTTCTTCCTTCCTTTGGCTATCAAAGGTACTATGGAGCTCAATCTTACTTCCAATTTCATGGGTTAGTTGAGTTATATTGTGGATATAGGATTAGAGCTCTAATGTGTAATCCTAGGGTCTCAATTTGGGGGTTTTGATTATTTGAAGTTAATAGGTGTTATCTTTTATGCTAAATGATGATTGATGATTATGTGATGATGTTTGTGGTGTCAGATACTCTGAAGAGGCATCCTGTCTACTCTACCATGACGTAGGCTTGGAGCACCACATTCTTGGATTGTGTTGTGAGTAAATAATGTGTTTATAGTTAATTGGTATTTAGTTCTATGTATTTAAATATCATATTGCATATTTGTTATCTATTTTACATTAGCAAGTAAAATGATTTTCTTATTGTGTTTATATCTTGAAAGTTGCATTTATTAGTTCAAGTAACCTTAAATTTGTTATATCTTAAGAAGAATATGGAATGAGATTTAATGACTACTAGTGATATTGGGATAAACACTCTACTTGATTTGATTCAATGTTATGTATTGTTGTATTGTAATTAGATTGTGAGACAAGTATATTTTTGGAATGCTTATGATTTTGGATAAAAGCTCCGTGACCTTATTCTCTTAGCAAGGTGAATTGAGAACCAAACACAGCTATATTTCGTGACCTTATGATTCAATTTATTCTTTTGCAACTGAAAGAGATTGAAAACAATTGCATTCTTTATGTTTTATTGAGATGATTGGTTTCTTGAAAGGAAAATAAATGAATTAAACTTGAGTTTTATTTTATGTGAACAATTGATTTTAAAGGAGATATAATTGACAAGAATCATAGCTAATGGCGGTGGCGTTAGCTTTGGTGCACTTTGAAATAGACATCAACTAGCAAGGGGTTGCTAGCCTAGCATGTTAGGCCAGCATACCGATATTATTAGTAATTAGGGATGGGAGTGAGGGTCGCCAGATGCTTTGTAACCACTCTAAGGATGGGTGTGAGGGCCGCTTAAAAGTGCTCTGAACACATGAGGATATGTGTGAGGGCCGCTCACTTGTGGGATCGATTTGGACATTGTTCTAACATAGAAACTTCCTCGAACTTCTTTGTAATGCATAAATTCCATAATTATATATCATCACTATAAGAGATTTGTATGTTGATTCTATATTCACTTAGTTTGGTTAATATTTTATATTATTTATTTTTGATTATCCATTATTATTTTGGGACTTGTTTCAATTAACTATAAACATGTTATTCCTCATTGAGTTTCTAACTCACCCTGTGATTGTTTCCTCTATTATAGATTTAAGTACAACGCCGAGTTCCACTCCTCTCACTCAGTAGGATTGAGTTACTACCTCTTTGGTGAGCCCAACAATGGTGTATGGGCTATTATTTTGTGGCTTCTTATCTCTTACTTCTATGACTAATTGTTATGTTTAGATACTCCATTTGATCACAGGCAGGGACCAGATTAGTAATGTTTAAGTTTAGAATCATGTTTATGGTTATCTTACATTTTTTTTTGTATGGATGGATAGTATATGAACTCCCTAATTATGGACTTGTATGTGTATATATGCATATATACCTATCTATTATCCTAATTTGGATTGTAATTGTAACATGATACAGGTTATGTATTTTGGGAAACATTTGAAAAACAGAGAAAGCTTTGTTCGTTTTTCTATTATATTTTGAATGTTTAGACTTGCAAGGGAGCCTGTTCCCTACGCGTCGGACATGGTTAGGGTTGGGTCATGACAACTCATGACAACTTTCAAAAGTTATATGAATAAGTAAACCTCTGGTTTCTTTTCACTGAGCATACTTTATTATCTATAAATTTTAGTGAATAATATTTCATTGCAATGTGTAAGTAAAAATAGATTACACTACATTGTTCAAAAATATCTATAAGTTAAATGTATTTAGAAAAATTAAAAATTATAATAAGTGGCATCTATTATAATTAAAATACAACATATTTAGATTTAACCTAAATGATTGTAGTTTTAACTAATATCTAATATATCCAATACAAAAAGTGGAACTATCATCAATAATGTTATTTCTTTTTCTCTACGTATATTTGCTTATTTAGTATCTCAAGTTCCCAAATAAAATAAATGACTTGATACAAATCATATTCAATTTAATTGATATAATACTAATGAAAAAAATATTTTATTATTATATTTGATTCTATTTTATATTAAATTACATTATAAAATTTATTAATGTAATGTTATATTAATTTAAAAAATTTTATTATTCTATTTTTAGTTGGTATATAACAATTTTTTTTTGAAAATTGTTTTATTAAAAGCAATTATAGAAAATATAAACAAATTCGCGCAATGCATAGTGAGTATAAATACTAAATAGTTCATATGTACAATTTATTTTAGAATTTTACTATATTAAGAATACAAATATTAATAGTAACAACAATATGTAATAATTATTTCTTAAAAGTAAAAGTTAATATTTAATTAATTATTAATATTAGAAATGCAAATAAAAATAAAAACATTTGTTAATATGGGCATCTAGCGATTTTGATTAACCATCCTTAATCCGCTACTTACATCTTCACAATGCTGCATGTTATGAAAAAGGGAAGTAAAATCAACAGTTCTATTGGCACTACATTCATACTTGGGAGGATAATGGAAACAAGGCTCCATGGACATGGCTCGTTGACAAGGTGGATTTGGGATGGTTCCGCCATATGCCCTCCTCAGAATCCAGGGCTTCAAGCCTCCAAGACCTTGAGCAACATACCCAAAAGTAGACTTGGGGCTAGTAATCAATGTATCACACAAACTAAGCAGATATATTTCAGTCCATGCCTTGATGTTGTGCATGTCATTATTCGACTTTTGATGCTCTTCATGACTTGGCTGATAAACTCTTATCACTTCCCCGGTCACTGCTGTATTTGTCAGATACATATTCCTCAGCTTCTCACCATATTCCGAGTATAAAGATGCTACTAGAACAGCTTTTGAGGTCGAGTTATGGTTCTTCAAAGGAGAAGTTGCTGACTTTTGCATGTCTATTTCAGGCAGCAGCTTATGGTTATGGCTGCAGGCTAGGATTTCATTGATAATAGTTTGATGTGGTGATTTATGAGTATTGAATACTCTAATCTGCAGGCCAATCCTCCCATTTGCCTTGGCTAAGTGCGCCTGGTAGAACTGACTAATTAGTTCCCATGCCTTGCTTGATGGGTGGAAAAGATAACGTCCCAGATGGTGAAAAACTTTGTCTTTCTCTGGGAACATTTTGCTTAAATCTTGTCTAAAGGACGGAATCATAAAAAGAGAAGGGACGAAATATTGATCTGACCACAAGATCAGCACTGGAACTCTCTGGAGAAGATCTTGACTTTGATCACAATGAAAGAAGTTATTATGACCATCATGGGTGTGTTGTAGATTAAGAATAAGAAATGAAGGCAAAAGCTCCTTTGCATCGTATCTCTTGTTATTCATTAACATGCTTTCATAGGTTTCAATATGTTTCTGATCTTTCCAATAAGGAAAGGTCCTGGGCAATAACCATGAGGAATCAGGAAATGGCTCGCAAAAGAGATCAGACATGTCAGTTCCGAATTTGACAAGTAGGACACGGTCAGTGAGGATGGCATAAAGAAATGCTGCAGCCAAGGTTATCATCCTGTTCCCTAAGCCATTGGAAGCTGTCCAGATAAGGTATTTGCACTTCTCACCTGCATCAATTTTGCTAGATTTTGTGCTTCTTCTCATGATTTTGTTATATGATTTGGTATGAGGTCCACAACTTTTATGAAGATGTTCATATTTTCGTAGCTTGGATATCAGATATGCAGAAGGTTTATGAGGGGAAGGTTTACGGTATAGATAAGATTGGTACCGACTAAGGCATGATCCTTCATCAAATGTGGAAACTAGAAGTCCATCAAGGAGTCTGTCGTTAGCAATGCTAGTGGTAGATAGGGATGAATCATTCTTCTGATCTTCAAATGAATGATTCTTCTGACCTTCAAATGAATGATTCTTTGAACCTGTAGATAAGGAAACATATATATATATATATATATATATAAAACCATCTTAGTGCTCACTTTGATGCAAGATTCAGCTAGAAATGAAAATCTAAGTGCCTTAACCAATGGTAACCTACCAATGCTGGTATTGAATGGAGTTTTTCTCAAGTATTCAACTCAATAATAATGCCAGCTTTAAGTTCAAGAATTCATAATTGTGTTTGTTTCTTCTATCCAGAAAAAGAAAAGTTGTGTTTGTTACACAGTTCATATCCTTACAGTGATCATAAACATTGAAACCGATCCTGCCTTAGTACAGTAAAGTTATTGTATGATGAAAATAATAAGATAAATAAATTAGTGGGGAGATCAAGAAATAAAAAAGGCAACAATTAAGCAGCAAACAATAGTGTTACCAATATCTGAGATTATCTCCATCTGAGATTGCTCTTGGAAGATTTCAGGTGAACCATTTTGGTCTTTGGCTTCCAACATCTTATCTAACATACAAGTTAGAGAGATCAGAGGTTGAGGTCACCAGATGAAGTAACAAGTATAAAATTAAAGATATATGGTTGGGGAAACAATAATGAGGAACACTGCAGTTAATATAGGAATAGATGGGTTGCAAACAATGGCCTTACCTACCACCGAGCCGGTAACATTCTGGTCTTTTCCTTCCCCAGCTTGAACTTTAACATTTTGAGGCCCTTCGTTTAAGACTTTGGTGGTGGCATTCTGGGTCCTTGCGGCCACTATATTAATCTTGGAGACTCCCTCAAGGAGATCATAGATAGAGTTTTGGCGCATCAGAGTAAATGTGAATAAGATAGGGAGGGTTATGAAACCTCCAACAAAGAATGTTCTGAATCTCTTGAAACTCGACTTATCCATCGCCACCTTGGAAGTTAACTAACCCCTGGGTTTCTACATGGCAGAGCGTTGATGGCAGAAATCAACCCCTTAAGCATAGAGAAGCGCGCGACTTGAGATATCATATCAATTCATTGCCCAGAGCATGTATGTATGTATGTATATATTGAAGTAGCAGGACATGAATACACAGAGAAGGAACAGTAAAAAGAAAAAGCATCCAGAACTAGACTTTTCAGTTGAATAAAGCACCAAGCTAGCTGAATTGAGGACGACATCCAAAAACGACAAATGCATAGACCCCCATGATTTACATTAATATAAAAACCTTGCGAAGAAAAAGAGAGAGAGAGAGAGCACGGGCAATTGTGCATTGAGCACCAAATGCAATCAAAAGGAAAGAGAAAAAAGAAAGATCTTGGGGGCAAAGAGAAAACAACATAAAACAAGCAGAGGCGAGGAATACCTTGGCCGTAAAGAGGAAGAATGTTGTTGTTGGGGGATTGATGAGATCGAACGCAGGGAGGGCAGGGCCTCGATGCGTTGTGTTGTGTGGTGTGGTGTGTGTCAACACTGAATTACGAGAGAAGGGAGGCAGAGTCAGTCAATCAAACTTCACATCTCTGTCTGCTGTCGGTTGTCGAGTGCATGGAGTGCACTTACTGGATGCTCCTTGGATCATGGATCCTTTCATGTTGCTGCAACTTTTCTCAAACTAAACAGCTCCAAAAACAGCAAGGGAAATGCTTTCCGACATCTCCGAGCCTGATTGATTCATCATCACTCTCATATTTATTTTTTTTGACCAATTCTATGCTTTTAGTGAAAAAAAAAAATTTATGTTACCAATGAATTTTTTTTGGGAAAAACAATTGTTTGGAATGAATATTCGATAAACCAAAATTAATTATGATAGTGTCATCTTCACTACTTAGAGTTTTTTTATTATATATAAAATAAAAAAGTGGGATATTATATATTTAAAGTATTATAGATCTATCTTGTTTTTTGTTAAATAGAAATTGACTTAAACCAATTTCTTTGTAAAATGGTGGAATCTTGGAATTGGTAAATACGCAAATAAATTTGAGTCGATTTGTGCACCAACAGAACTGATTTTATCTAGGACTCACCGACAGAACTGATTTTATCTAGGACTCTAGGTGATTTTCTTTAAATACATTGTTTATTATGCAATAGAGGAGAGATCAGTGTAATAATTTTACAAATTCAGGAGAGGTCAATGTAATAATTTCACAAACTTAAGAGTCTCTTAAACAAATTTTACAAATAGACGAGAGATGGTTTGAATTTCAACAAATATCAGAAGGGCAATATAGTTGATTTTTTAAATAATTTTTTGTTTAATACTAATGTAGACAGTAGAGACTATACCAAAAAAAAATGTGAATAGTACAGAGTAGAGACACTTAACACACAAGGTTCGTTTGTGTACAGGCTGGTTAGTAATCGTTGGAATTTAAGTCTATAAAAGAATTGAATTTTTCTCTATAATTTGGAAGTAACAGAATTCAATAAATTAAAATACGATAAGAATTGGAATCTAATAAAATTATGGAATTGAAATCAGATCCTCATGAGAAATCAGATCCAAATGAATTTGATTTGATGTGAAAATTAAATTTCAACAAATAAAAAAATCAAAATAATCCTACTTAAATATAATATTTTATTTATAACATATTAATAAAAAATAAAATAATAAAATAAACTAATTTTAGACTTATTTTAAATTTAAAAATTAATACAATTATTTAATTTACTAATTTATTCTAATCATAAAAAATTAAATTCAATTAGATTATCAATTTAATTCTCGATGCAACTCAATTTAATTTCGTCTCGCTAAAAAATTCCCAACATTCTGTTAGCGTGACAGCAGCTCACTGGCACAGCCGAGGTCGCCTCCCTTGCAACGGGGGAACTCCGTCTTTGTCAAGGTTGGTTGGTTCTCTCACTTGGCTTTCTTTCTCTCTCTACTGTTAACCCTATGCATTCCTGTTTCTATTACTATTACTCCAGGCTACTCCTTTGAAGGGAGAATTTTGACACTCTGCCTTGTCTCCTTTGCTCCAATTGTTACTGCCCACTTTTGTATGCTTCTTTATTGCTATTCAAAGTGTGTGTGTTCAATTCAACAGCTCCCACTGAGTTAGTAATCGTAGGATACATTCCAACTGCTGCTACTTTTTAACGTTTGAGCATCAATTGTGTACTTTTCCTATTCTCAAAAAGGGTTTGGTTGGAACCAAATGTGTTTTGGTTGTTTTGTGATGACAGAATTTGAAAACCTATTTGATTTATCTATGCCAAAAGATCCCTAGCAATGTTTTCATGGAGGAGAAATATCAAAAAGAAGGAAATTGGTTGGCTTGTGAAAATGATTTTCTTTTTCAGGAAAAAATTAAGGGAATTGAAAGGAAACTAGCTAAGATAATGGGTTGGTAATGGTTTGAGTAACAGGGAAGAGAAAATAGAAGAGTAGATCGCTTTCTCTTTCCTCTCTTTCCATTTTTTTTGCCTCTGCCGTTATTATGTTCCTAAACACATCACTATTGCTCTTTTCGTTTTTTTGGCAGATTCCAAGAGAAGCCATGAAGGTGTTTAATATAAATGGGGCCACTCTTTCTCTTGCACTCTACACTGATGTCACCAATTCCAAGTTAGTCTCTTTCTCTCTATGATTATTCTACAAAAATCAAAAGGAACTAAATGTTCAGGGAAATTAGCAACTAGTTATGGGAATGTTACCCGTCAATGAAATTAAGATATTGTGATCAACTTGTTTTCCAAGTTACTGAGATTTTTTCTCATGCGAACTTTCAAGGAGGTATTGTTATTCCAAAACTCACTTGTGTTTTCATTTGCCTTTCTTGTTTTTGAGTCATTTTGTGAAGGATATGGAGAAAACAAACAAAATTCTGAAAAAAAATAAATGAGAACAATGTAGCATTTTTGTAATTAATAATGAAAACATATAAACTGAAAATAAGCACATAAAACGAAACGAACATATCCTAAGGCATCACGTCATCTCAAATTCAGTTTCACAGTAGTTAGAGACTAGAGTTTAAGTTGCCTCTTTTTTCCTTGTGATAACAAGTAACATCATTTAGTGCTTGTACTGAAGTTGTGACAGTTAATTTATGATAATTGATAAACCAGTTGCTCCTATCTAATTGTTTTTAATGGTGCTTGCAAAATCTTTGCTATTTATGTCATAGACCAATCTGTAAAAGCAAATATATGGGATACATCGTAAAATGGTTTATCTATTAATTTGTAATTGATTCAAAAGATTTAGAACTTGCTGACCTGCTCTTGGCTAAAGTATATAATGGAATTATTGTTCTCAAAGGGAACTCTTGGAAAGTATGCAAGCTGGGACACTGGAGCCAGAAGTTGCATTCCTCAATGCTTTACTTGTATGTTTTCTCATATTTGTGCTTTATGTCATGTCCAGCAATAAGCATGATGATGGTGCTTAAACTATCAAGGATGAGTGTTAGACTGACTTTTTCAACTTTCTAATGTTACAACTATTGTCAAATGAAGCAGATTCTAGATGTTTTCCCTCTTCTAGCTGCTGCTCACAAGACACTTATAGCCAAGTCATGTGACTCTTTGACCACGCGTACTCTTCATTCAGAGCTTGTTTACAATTACTCAGGGTCCAAACATGTAATTGTGTATTTGTATTTAACCTATTATGGTTCATGTTTTCAATTAGCTATGCTGAATTTGGCTCGTATTGTGTAGATTATGAATCTTTGAAAAGATGTGGCATCTCTGATAGCACAACATATATCCTTGTTGCTCGATTTGATTCTACTCCTGATGAGGTGAGATGATTCTAAAATAAAGTGTGCCATCCATTTTTTCTTTTACTCACATAACTAAAGTGATGTCCATCTCTTCACTAGATAAAAGCCATAGAGAAACTCACTAATGGCAAAGAGATTGACCTGGAGGAGCTGGAAGGAAGAGCAAACCAATCCCGATACAAAAGGTTTGCACGGGCATTGATCTAGATCACTTTGTATCTGCTCTGTTTCAGCATTACAAGATATCTATCCCAGAACTTGGAGTATCATCACTTGCATATGCAATAACTTGCCGAATCGCTTCTCAGGATGCCTTGTGAGAAGAATGAATGTGATCTGCATGTGTATTACCAATTTTGTGATCTCTCCTTGATCTACCATAGAATATGTCATGGATATTTAAAAGAAAGCTTTTAGCTCCCATAATAGGTACTTCATCTTTTCATTTCTAAGTGTGCCTTTGGATTGGAGTTTACAAACAAGAGTTAGCACCAATTTGATTCTGCAAAATTGATTTTGATCAAAAGTGAGTTGTGCCAATGTAATTTATGTTTGGTAAATTCTATATCAAGATTAATTATGATAGAATGAATATTTTTTGGATGACATTAGTTAAAACCACTTTTAGATGTATAATGACATAAAAGGACATGAGTTATATCATACTTTTTAATATCATCTCTTTATTTTAATTTTAATTTTGAGATATTTGAATAAATTATATTAATATTATTATTGTAAATAAAAAAGTATATGCTTACATTATAAGGTTAATATCACTTTTTTTATTTTTAAATATACTTAAATAATTATATAAATATTGCTTACGTTATAAGGTTAATATCACTTTTTTTTATTTTTAAATATACTTGAATAATTATATAAATATTGCTGTATCTTTTGGTAATAGTATAATATTATAGATAAAAAATTTAAAAATATGCATAAAATAAATATAGACTATAATTACCTAAAATTTTAATTAACAAAGTTACAAAAAATATATAAATAAATTCATTCAACACATGAGAGAAACTAAATTTTAATATATGAACATGAATGCATCTTTTGATTGATAAAACTAATGGAATGTCAAAATAGGTAATTAAGGATTTGAATTTTACGTTTGTCTTTTGAATGTGGAAGTGTGAACGGATAAGCAACAGAATGTCGCTTCAGCCAAAACTGGGTTTGGCAACAAAAACCAATTGACAAATTCCAAACGGGAAAACATTCAAACCATATCATTGCAACGTTCAAGACAGCAAACTGGCGTTAGAGGTGCTGAAATGCCAATACAAACATGCACTAAATTCTGTATTTCATTTTAAACCATATTAATTCTGCCACATTTCTTATTGAACACCCAAATTTAGTTGCCCTGGGGACAAGAAAGGAAATCCATTTTCCCCTCTTTTCACACATAAGGGAAAGTATGTAGAAAACAAAAGAAATCTATAAGTGACAGGAATAGCAAGAGTCCACCTAGTTAAATCCCAGTTTACGGTGAAGGAGCTGCCTAATGTGAAACGATAAGCGCAGCATAATGGTGCAAAGTGTTGTCGCATGTCAGGCTCCTTTTGCCAATATCCGAGGCCGGTTGGAGGTTGTTCCTGATAGCAGCCTGCATAGTTACTAGACTGGACCTGGTCGGGGTATTGGTTCACTGGATCACTCGTTCAACTGGTTGAATCATCTATAATCAAAAAAATTATTAAGCAAAGTATATAATATATATAACTCTTTGCATATATTATAACAAGAATCAACTTAGCATAGTTCGAACCATTGGTTTAATGGGCGAGTTCAACACAAAACCCACCGGTTGGCTCTCGGTTTGATCCGAGTTTGACCAGTTTACATGCAGAACCGGTCAAATCATTGATTCAAACTGGACTAGTGACTGGTTCACCGGTTTCTAGTCTGAACCGATTGGTCTGGTTCGGTTCTTATAACTATGGCAACTTGTTTAGCATAAGTATTGGTTTTCAACTTAGCATAAGTATTGGTTTTCACCCCTTGAAAACCAACACAACTTAGACCAATTTCCTGCCGTATACAGACAGCACTCGCCATCAAACTTTTCTTCCAAGAAGTTTGTCATGCAGTTTATCTACCATTCAGTCAGCATATATATATATATATATATTTCTTTTATACCAAGATATTAAGGGAAAGGGATAGGGATAAGAGTCAAACTCCCGATCATACATTGTTTATTGAGACATACAAGAGTCTACTACTAGATTATGGACTTACTTGAATTCAGCAAGCATATCTTGCTCAACACTATGCGTCACTCTACGTCCTCACGCGCAGCACTTGTAATGTGCCACTTGCAATGCCAATGGGGTGCTCACTATAACAATGGAGCTCTAGAAATGCTCATTTTTAACAACAGTAACTCCACCCGAATTCTTTGGAGACAACTCTGAAGTCCACAAATAATGATGTTGTCATATCAATGCTAAAATTGTAAAACATTTGTAATTTTAAAGCTTCTGTTTACCGTGAAATATTAGAAGCACGGAAATCAAAATAGGAACAATTTCCTAAAATATTAAATCAAGACTTATTCTTTTCATTCCATATTAATAGTCACTCTTAAAAAACTGTATAATTTTAATACATTAAAATATTAATATAGTTGGCCACAAATTTCATTTGAGTATATAGTTAGGCTTTGGGAAAATAAAAATTAACAGAATTTGCACATAGTATAGATAAATATATTTTTTTTAACGTGATAGTATAGATAACATTGAGTATTAGGTGAATTAATGAATAGATAAAGAAAATACTTACACTTATTTTTTTTTTATAAACAGAAGTTTAGGTAAATTAGTCATTGGATATCCCACTAGGGCTAGGGCATGGCTCTCAGGTTTATTAAGCTCTTACAGGGGTTCCTACATAATTACTTGCCAATGAAAATCTCACGGGAATAGGAAGGACTCAAACCCGCACCTTTTTGGGATACGTCCCGAGCTTTTAGTATCTATGTCACGCTTCACTGGCAATACTTACACTTATCAGCGATGACAAACTGACCATTTTTAACCAAATAAAATTTACAGGATAAAAAATTGTAAGTTAATTGACAATAAGTTTACCGAAATAAATAATAAAATTCTTAAATAAAAGAGGGTGTACGTGCGGCTTGATCTATATGCAATGGCGGAGGAACATACAACCGTCATAACCATGTCAACTTAATAAATCAACTCGACACATGCATCCTTCCTCGTCCAGTGACAATGTTTCTCTTTCTCTCTCTACATTCTTATGGTTGTCATGTCATTCCCATGCAGACTCCAATATATCCTCTGCAAGCACAATCAATCGATGCCTCAATAATCAATAGTGCAGTAAGTTCATCCCCCGACAATCAGATGTTTTTCTTCATGTAATTCTATCTCATTTTTCATCCTTCACCAATTATAATTATAATGACGGAAATGAACAACCACTAGGTCCACTACACATAATGGTCTCTGATAATTCAGGATTTGCAATGAGGTTGTTGAGAACCAAAATTATTTCCATGGCAACATCTCACCTGTTTGATTGATGTCTCGGTTTGCTTTTCAGGTTGGAGCATTAAACTATCTTGTACGACAGGAATGTCCTAGAAAGTTCCTGGTATTGTAGCCGGGTTCCTCTATTATTATTTTATTTCTTCAAAATGTTTGACTGTGGTTACAGGTCACAATACATAGGTGGCCAAAAGGAGAACTTTACCAGGTACACAATGCAATACACAATTCTCTTACCATTATGTTTGATTTAAAACCTACTAGCATGTTCAATAGGATTTCCGAGTTTTCGTAGCTTAAATCTAACATTGCCCTGTGATTGATGCTGATTTGATGAGGAGGGATTATAGATTTCAATTTTACACAAACTAGCTGCATGCTAATGAAAGCTCTTGTGACTACTTCATTTTATTTTATCACGAAAAAATGTGTTTTCATTGTTAACCGCAGCATATCGTATGAGTATTGATGAAGCTTGAATTTTCTTCTAGGATATGTATTTTAGTTTATAAAACTCTTCCTTTAAACGTTGAAATTATATACGTGATAGACCACACTATTCTTACTTCAGTCTGAGACCCTTAACTCAAGTGACACCATGTCTCTCCCTATTTAATCTCAGGTTCAAATCTTACCAAGCTCATTTTGCTTCAACTTTAGCCTATCTTTGCCCTCCCCACAATAGGGCTTGCAATTCCTTGTAACCGAGATAAAAAATACTTCAGATATGAAAGGAGGCTTAGTGTCTAGTGTCTACCAAGAACTAGTGTGCACACAAATAAATGAACTCAATTGCTGTATGCACTAACTCAGTTTTTTAAATTGCCCCATTGCAAGTGATGGTTAGCTGCTATAACTTAAAATCTTGTGCTTAGCTTTGATTTGCCTATATTTTGTTATATTATGGTTTAGTTTTTCCTTATCACGTGCAAAGGCCAACTTGCGATGTTGACATGTATTGGATGATGTAGGTTGGATGATCGGGAATCTAATGTGTCAATGTCATCTAGCACGAGTAGGATGAAGAAACTCAGATTCAATTTACAGGGTCTACCCCTTCCAGGTTGTGGAAGGAAAAATGCATCAAAATCATTTAGGCTAGGAGTGCAAAAGGGATCAGATGGGCTAAGGATATTTGGCAGATCACTCAAAAGTGGAGTCACCTGGGCAGTGTTCCCAGAAGATCTTAAAGTGTCTGAGAAAAAAATATTTGACCCTCAAGATGAGACCCTTCTGCAATGGAATAGGTTTTTCCAGATGTTATGTATTTTTTCTGTATCTTGTGATCCCCTCTTCTTTTATCTTCCGTATTTCAATCACAAATCATATTGCCTTGCCATAGATAGCAGGCTAGCAAATTATGCAGTTACAATGAGAACAATATTCGATGCTATTTATCTCCTTCGCATAAGTTTTCAATTCCGCACTGCTTTCATTGCGCCTTCATCTCGGGTGTTTGGACGAGGTGAACTTGTCATAAATCCTACGGAGATTGCAAAGAGATATTTACAACATTACTTCATTGTTGACTTCATTTCTGTGCTACCTCTGCCACAGGTTTGAGAAGTTATTCTTGAAAGCTTATATTGATGACCAAGGAAAGAAAATGAAAGGGTTACTAAGCTTGACTTCTTACTAGAATGACAAGCTGATGATTTATGTTAAATTTAATCACTTTTTCTTTGCCATTGTAGTTGTCATATCTTATATGTATATAATTACCGCAGATTATTGTGTGGAGGTATCTTCGAAACCCAGGACGCACAAAGGTATTGGCCACCAAAATAGCACTGTTGAGAATTGTCATCCTCCAATATCTTCCAAGATTTGCACGCTTTATACCTTTAGCTTCAGAGGTTAGCAAGACGGCTGGTGTTTTTTCTGAAAATGCACTGGTCGGTGCCGCATACTACTTGATCTGGTATATGCTTGCTAGTCATGTAAGTGCATGTTGCAAAATGATGATTCTTCCATTGAGTTCTCCTTTTGCTTCTCAATATATACATTTATGCATATGCATAGATAAGAAGGTGAGCCTTGACACAATAGTAAGGTTGCTGCTTTGTGACTTGAATGTCAAAGGTTCAAATCCTGGAAATAGCCTATTCACAAATTGGGGATAAGCTTGCATATGTCCACCCTCCCTAGATCCCATCTGGTGGGAATCTCGTGCACTAGGCCATCGTTTTTTACGCATTTCATATATACTTAGATATATGTGCAACTATGCATATATGAACTTGATGTCTGGAATCCAGAGCTTTATTGATTGAAAGATTCCTGCAAGATCACTCTATAATTAATGCAATCACTATTACTGAATAAAGGCATCAATTTGTAGATTCATGCATACAAACTTAAGCACCTGCTCTTAATCTGAATGTTTATTTGCTAAGATAGACCTTATCTCAATTAGTTATATATAAAGTACGCAAAGGCTTATAACCAGCTCGGCTCAATTGATTGGATTGATTAGGATTGACTCAATTAGAAGGTTTAGGACTTCGAGTAGCGTTAATTAAGAATTCCTGGTTTTGATTATTATGAACATAGTTTTGTTAGTAGGTCACTAGGTCATTTATAAATTATCAGTGAGCATGGTTGAGGTTTGCGACATACTCATCAAGACTTTGGAATGAGAACCTTCCTCCCTCCAAACTTTTCGGTCAAGAAAAATAAAAATATATCAACAGGCCATATGTTATCTATCTTTAGACATTGTTTAATCCATGCGACCAATTCCACCTAATTGAACATGGTTTGATTATTGTTGAATATGTTCCCAGTCTTTAGAGGCTGTCTATGAATGATTTCATTAAACTTGTGTGTAGGAAGATTGGGAACAAATATGTAAGTAGGAAGATCGAATAAATTTTCTAGTATATCTACTCTTGATCTTGTGATTGTAACGTGTAATGTTTATTTGACAGATAACAGGGTCTGTGTGGTACTTACTAGCTATAGAACGTAATGATAGATGCTGGAGGAATGCTTGCATGGAAGATGGACGATGTCGCCCACATTTCTTGTACTGTGGGAACTCAAATAAGCGTATTCCTGGCTATGAAGATTGGAGAAATATCAGCTCAAAGGTTCTCAGGAGTCACTGTTCTGTTGATGATGATAACCCAGCATTTAACTATGGAATCTTCACTCAAGCCATACAATCTAGGATTGTTGCATCCATTGATTTCTTTCCTAAACTTTGTTACTGTTTGTGGTGGGGTCTCCAAAACTTAAGGTACATTTTACCTTATTATCACGGGATTTACTTGATAATATCTTCCCCAATTACTCTCCTTCACCTTTACTTGGTAACTAACACGTTATTATTTCATAGTTACACAGAAAGCATGATCAACTTGCAATTCATGGCTTAACTTTGTTAATACTTACTTAAAATATGAAATTTATTTAGTGTGAATGTGATTAGCACTTCAGATAATATGTTGACAGAGTTTTACCTCATGTCTAACCAAAGCAATTGTTGTGTTATATAACTTGCTGCAGAAGGCCAAAATTATTTCTTAAGTACCGTCTGCAAGAAGAATGTGTGCATTTTAGTTTACTTGAAGAATTTGTCTGTTCCTCAGCTTTACAGCCCTAAGCAGCTTTTGTTTTACTTTCTGCAGCACACTTGGTCAGGGGCTTCTAACAAGTACCTACCCTGGAGAAGTTCTGTTTTCCATAGTAATAGCTATTCTGGGACTTGTCCTTTTTGCTCTTCTTATTGGAAAAATGCAGGTAAATAAAGGATTGTGGAAAACAATTTCATGTATTAAGGATGATTATTTATATGTTGATTGATACTTATAACCAGAATGTTGTCTTTTTTTTTTTTTGGATTTTATAACATTTATGTCTGTGTTTTTGGAATTAGTGACTCAAATTTAGAATGACAATAATGTACGAGACTTAAAAGCTGGTTTTGCCAAAGATGCATAGCTTTCTAGTTAGATAAACTTCCGTTCCCAGTCAAAATCAATCAACTTCGTTGGGTTCCTGATATCTTATTTCTCGCCAAGGCTTTGTTTGACATGAATAGGTAAAATACATTTGCAGAAACTTCAAAACAAAGTGCTTGGTACAAAGACTGTTATATTATCAATTCATACTAGTGTTCTATCGGCTAAAACAATGATTCGATGCTTTCACGTAACCACAATTACCACCAGCTTCTTTCTGTTCTTCTCTTTCACTTGAATTGACCTAAAGTACAGTTGTATATCGGTATATGCTCTTGAAAGTGCTAGTACAGGGGTTATGTCCAAATCATTGCGTAACAGATGAGCCTCGACATGGTTAACTCTTAACAGGGGATGAATGACACCATCTTGAAGCTTTGACATGATATAACACCAATTTACATGTCCATGTCAGGAAACAAAATTTACTTATAGTAGTTTCACAAGTTCTAAGCTTGCAGTTATTGTGCAATTGAACAGACCTATCTTCAATCAATGTCTGTCCGCCTTGAGGAAATGAGGATCAAAAGGCGTGACTCTGAGCAGTGGATGCACCATCGCTTGCTTCCTCCAGGGCTAAGGGAAAAAGTAAGACGCTATGATCAATATAAATGGCTGAACACCCGAGGAGTTGATGAAGAGAGCTTGGTTCAGAATCTTCCAAAAGACCTCAGGCGGGACATCAAACGACACCTTTGTTTGAATTTGGTCAAAAGGGTGAGCATACTTTCTCAAGAGTTACCCTTTTGGGATGACTCATTGATGTTACTTCCAAGTCGTCTTCCTTTTCTCAATTCTCAATAGTCTTCTCCTCTCCTGTATATGACATGATCAGGTTCCTCTCTTCGCTAACATGGATGACCGCCTGCTTGATGCCATATGTGAGCGACTGAAGCCTTGTTTGTACACTAAAAGCACTTACATAGTTCGGGAAGGGGATCCAGTCAATGAGATGATCTTCATCATACGTGGCCGGCTAGAGAGTGTGACCACAGATGGTGGAAGAAATGGATTCTTCAATAGGGGTCTTCTCAAAGAAGGAGACTTCTGTGGAGATGAGCTGCTAACATGGGCACTGGACCCAAAATCTAGTGGTAACTTGCCATCATCTACTAGGACAGTGAAGGCCATGAATGAGGTGGAGGCCTTTGCTTTGGAAGCAGAAGAGTTGAAGTTTGTTGCTTCCCAGTTCAGGCGCCTTCATAGCAAGCAAGTTCAGCATACCTTCCGTTTCTATTCACAGCAGTGGAGAACATGGGCTGCAATTTTCATTCAAGCTGCATGGAGGCGCCATTACAAGAGGAAGATTGCAGTAAAGCACAGAGAGGAGGAAGCAGCAGAATCACCAGAGTTTTACGAATCTGATTACCAAGGAGACAGTGAGGTTACAAGGGCCTTGGTTTCACGTACTGATGGTGATACTTCATCTGCTAGGCCCAGGCTTGGGTTTGATACAACTATCTATGCTTCCCGCTTTGCTGCTAATGCGCTTCATGGTCATAGGCTTCGCGCTTCAAGTTCCAGGGGCATGGGGCTGGGGCTGGGGCTGGAGAAACTCCAAAAGCCCCAAGAACCAGACTTCAGCTATCTTGATTCGCAGTGATTACTGTGTTTTGCTCCTGGAACATTACATGAGGACTGTATTTAAGGTCTTGTCTGCTCTTCTGCTATGTACACTCGCTAAAACCTTGTGGTTAAGATAAATTTACTCCATATTTTGCACATATCTTCGATGCCTTTGTAGGCTTGTTTGTAAGGTGCCATGTTATATTATTATGTATATAATTTAAAATGTTACCGATGAGTTTAAAATTTTAACATATGCTGCTAGTTCATTGAGAAATTCGGCCAACGTTTTATGAGAGTGCATAGAACGTACATTGTTGTTGCTGGAGTTTTAACACTGCAATCCTTCATGACACTACATCAACTGGAACTTGTCTTGGGCTTTTAGAACTATCGGATGACACATTTCAGGTGTATCTATCTTTTGCTTTCCTAATGGAAAGGAAATTCAAGTTGAGAAGTTTGAGGTGGAGCTCTAATAAAATTCCAATCAAACTTTTCCTTTACAAGAGCAAGTGGAAGTGTGACATGGATGGCATGTGTGAGGTCATTTCAATGCCACCAGTGCTCACGAAAGTAAGCTCAGATTTCAATACGGCAGAGATTCGTGAAGCTTTAATCCCTCATTCCGACTTTCAAATTGCGCTCTTGTTTGATTGCAATACCAATGCACATACATGACTATGAATCTAGTTCCGGATGGTGGAGTACCTTTATCCTTTGTCTTCCTTTTAAAGTTCCCACGTGAAGGATTAAAGTGCCTGGCATATACTTTACTTTTCTTTTTCTTTTTCTTTTTTGCTTTTGGTTTTAATTGCAGATCCACATGAAACGGTCGTTCGTCATTCATTATCTTATACATAAATCTCCGCCAAAAGGCATTAGATTCTAAGAAGTTTCTTAATTTTTCTAGGAAACAATAAACCCAAGAAAAGGAAAAGCTGGTTAAATATCGAAAAACATTGGTTTGTATGATATCATTCCACCAAAAAAAAAAAAAAATCAGTTACATTTTTCTTTCCTTCTAAATCACGAGTTTTGTGAGCCGATCAATCTAGTTTGAAATGGTTAGAGCACTATGCATGCGGATTTCAGCTAGATTTTTCCATAAAATGTCTTAAATGTGAGACTTTATTTAAAATAAACAAATATCATAACTTCAACTGCCCCCAGTATTGGTTTTCAGATAAGTAATAAAAGTGAGACAGAATTGATTTCGTATTTTCCAACAAAACAAAATTGGTTCTGGTTAAAGTAATCTGAGAAAGTGACTCAAGGAGATAAGTAATTTTAATCATTTGATATAACGATGAAGGTTTGAGTAGGAAGATCATATGAATCCCATGTATATGCGGAAGATAAGTCTCTATTAAAAAATGAAGTCAACCATTTAATCACAATTTTAAAGATAGTTTTATTTAATCACCATTTCACTTGTAATTACGAGAAAATTTACCCAAAAAAGTAATATGGTTTTACAAAAAGAATAAATGCAGTTTTATATCGATATACATAGCACTAGTGCAGTTGGTAGCTTTCTCAAGACAGAATTTAGGTTTAATCTTTGGGAGAGAAATCTTGCGACAAAATGTTTTATTTAATTCATTTTGTTGTTGGTGCAAAGATAGATAAAACCCTAAGTAAACCACGCTCATCTATAAACACGTGTTCCTAACATCTTCAGATTGATTATTGAATTTGTAAATATGGTCAAAATAGTTTATGAAATTTAAAATTTATCATTTGATATTTTATCTTGGTCAAATTCATTTTTGATATGGTATTCTTGTGAGTTAAATTAGCCATTGAAACAATATATATAAAATTAGTATACAATATGTTAACATCATATAAACAAATTTGACATGATACTTCACATTTATTTGTTGACATGATGACTCACATTTCCTTCTCCGTCAATTTACGCTTTAGAAAACAAGTTGCCAGCCAGCTTAATACTGAGAAGAGAAAGTTGCATGGAAACTACATATAAAATACAACACCGCACTGTCTGACGCGAGAGAGAGAGTGGACTCGTTCCAACAAGAAGACTGTGACTGGCTCTCTCATTCCTTCGCCTTGATCTCTCTCTCTCTCTATTGAGTGAGCCGCTGCTGTTCCCTTCACTTCCGTCCGTCCATCCATGGACAAGTTCGTCGCTCTTATTGGCCCCAATTCTCCATTCGTACGATTCTCTTCTCTGCTCACTTTGTTCTTCAATCAATTCAATTTTGGCCATGAATACTTTCAAACTATATTTTCATGAAGACTTTCAAACTACATTTGTTATGACAACTTGAATAAGACGCATCGTGTTCTGTTTTTTGGCCAACAAGTTTGTTGAAGTCTCGAGATTATATATTTGAAGAACTATGTGCTTCGTTCTCAACCTGTTTCTGCTCTTCGATCACTTGAGTTCAAAACTAAATTTACTTAGGTGACTACGGCACTAGAATTTTTTGTTTTTTTTTTTCTACCCCCCCGGGGATTTGGAGGAGTATTGGTTCAAACTTAAAGGGATATTAGATTGTGCATCAAAGATTATAGCATTTAAGATCATGATGATTCATGCATTCATGACTTGCACTTTTTTATCCTGTTTTACAGGTATGGGATGGAAAAGGATTCTCTGACTGTTTTGAAGACATATATCCTTATTGCTTCTAATCCAGTTGTGCCCTGACAAATTGCTTTTTTCTTTTTTTTCATAAATTGATTTTCCTTAATAATACCTACTGTTTTGGGTTTTGGAGTGAACATAGTGACTACTGTTATGATTGTGGTGCTTGGAATTAAGCAGAGGATTGGTCGAGGAGCTCAGAGATCAGATGAGCAGGTAGTAGCCGATCTTTAAAGTTTATGAGAAGACACTAAAAAAACCACCACAAAGAAACATGTCAAACATTTATAACCTGTTGTCTAGGATCAAAAGTGCCCTCTATTTACTGTTTTCAAGACAATTATTTCATTTTTTTCAACCTTCAACTGTTAACCCCTAGTATTACTCTGTATGGTGGTCTTTTCTCTACCTCATTGATTGTTCATTAATTGCCAATCTTTGTTGAAAATTGTATGAATCATGAAGGAAAGATTTATTAAATTCTCCACTTATGATCTTTGTATTTTGAGCATATATCTAAAATATTCTTATATTTCGATGCTTTTTCAATGAGTAAACAGATAACCCTTCCAGAGAAATTTGTCCTGGATTTTGTACCAGCTATTGGAGCATGCCTTTCAGTCTTGGACATAATTTTTTTGTGGAAGGAAGAACTTAATAGTCACTTTCTTGGATATCATAAGTGGTTTTATAGCTGTTCTGAGTTGATTGTGTGGGTAAGTTTCCTAATTTCTAGAGTTTAGCTACAGTGTTCTGTAGATTATGAGAAATTTGATTTCATGTGATCTGAATCTTCACTTATGTCTGTATGTAGGCAAATGTCATTCTCTTCTCAAAGTGTGCCAACAAGTATCACATAGTCTTCAACCGCGTCTTATGCTTCTGGTGGATTCTGAAACCTATGCTGGGTGTCTTCCATTTGCTAACTATGTTTCCATCATTGAAGGTGCTATTAGTTTCTGGCATAAATATCTTTTGGACGTGTCAAGTTTGCCTTGTTACAAATATTTTTTTATTAATTTTCCAATGAATCTTGTGAGTTTATTAGATGTAAAAGATCTGGCTTAATTTTCATTGCAGGTTTCAGCATGTATCATGGAAGGCTTAGTTGTTCTCTTGAATATCACATTTGGTATAGCTATCAATGTGATTAGGGTAAAGAGACTGTCTTCCAAAAGCAGGTATATACTGGTCTGTCATTCTTGCATAGTCACTTTCTTTTCAAAATTTGTGATAAGCGTTAAGCATTGGATAAATTTTTAAAAGGTGGCATAATTGATTCTCTTTCTCTCTCTCACACACACACCCGCTCGCGCACGCATGTTGCATAAAACCATTTCCTTGCCCAGTTGCCCTATAACCTGTTTGCCATGCTTTATGCCTAGCTGTCCTTGGTTATGAACGTTGGGGCATTACATCTCATTCTGCTTATGATGGGGACCCTATGTTTGGCAAGGTCTACTTCAGGAGAATTAGGCAGCGATTAGGCCTGCCAGGGACTCTGACTGACAGCTAGCAAGTGGGACTCTCTTAGGTGTGGAGGTAGTTAGTTAGGATTGGAGGGAAAAGTAGTTAATCTGGCAAAGTGTAAATAGGAATTAGTTGAGAATTAGTGTTTGTGAATTCATTTGTATCATTTGTCTAGAATTGGAGAAATTCTCCTCTAGGGTTCTTGTAACACACTTTGAGATCTTTGGTGATTTTACCAAGATTTGTGAGCAATAAAACTACTCTTTTCTCTAGATTAGAACTGGTACTATCAGCTTATCACTTATTCAAGTGATTCGATCTGATTGTGATAACAAGCAAAGTGCACTCATTTGATTGTCTATGTTGTTTAGTGTATAGGAATTAAAATTATATTTTGTTTCTAGAGTACATTGGTTAGTCTACCTAATTTACTGTCATAATTTCAGTTTATTGGGGGATCCACTTCTTTCCCATGATGCGGACCTTGAGGAGGATGGCCATTGTGACCTTGTAAGTGTATTCCATCAATTGTAATTCTCTGCTCAGACTCCCGTGTTTACACTCTTAAGATAATTAATCTCCAATATATGTAGGATGAGTTCAGGCTCCGATATATATTTTTTCAAAATTTAATTATTGCGTACTGCTTTGCTAAAATTAGTGGATATGATAAAGTTAAGGGGGAAATGCACAAAGCCTTTGGTAAAGTTGGTACTTTTGCAAATATAACCGACTTTCAACTTTGGCAGTTGACATCCCGTAATGCTGAAAGATGTCCCTATTGCTAGTTTTTGCTCAATGAAATTGCTAACTGCACAAATTTTGGTTTTTAAGTTTGAATTTTCAATAAGGAATCAACGTATGGATTGATAGTTAAAACTTTTAAAATTTGCATGAAGATGAATTGGCTAAATACTTTGACAACTCATGTCTGGTACCACCCAAAATACTTTGAAGAAAGTGTGAAGTGTATTTCTTGTTCTTGACAACCTGCTTAAGACTGTTGAAGCTTAAGGTTTTAAATATTTATGCTTTAATTTTGTGCAGATAACATGCATGGCCTATTTCTGAAAGAAAATCCACTCTTTTTAATGCACGGCCTACTCGTTTTAAATATTTATACTTTAATCATTAGCTTTGTTTTTTATTTCAAATGTTTAAGGTTTATATGATTTTACTAGTTGACTCTTTTTTTTTTTTAACTTTCTTCCTAAAGGGAAATAATCTGAACTTTTTGGATTTGATGACTTTCAAATTCATAACACCAGTAATGAATCAAGGGGTGGTAAAGCAATTAGACCCTGAAGATCTGCTGCAGATACCTACTGATATGGGTCCTTCTTCCTGTCATGTTATAATTTTATCTTGCTGGCGAGCTCAATTGGCTAATGATGCTTCAAACCCGTCCTTGTTTAGAGCACTCTGTCGTGCATATGGATGGCCATATCTCCGCCTGGGTTTATTGAAGGTATTTCTTCTGTACCAAATCACTTTTTCCTCCCCTATGCTAGATAAATCTAAGTTGATGTAAAATTGAAGCTTGTGCATTAGCATTTATACATGACATTTACTCCATGTGTTTAAGCTGCTATAGACTGGTCATTGGTATAATCTAATTCATCTAACTAATGCAGCCTTATTGTCAATATTAAAAATATCACTTCTTTGTCCATAGAGAAACCAAAAATTTTAATCAAACTATACCTTTTTTATTTTTAATTTATGCTCTACAACTACAGAGTATTTTACTTCTTCCAGGTGATTAATGATTGTATTGGTTTTGCGGGACCATTGCTTCTCAATAAGCTGATCCAGTTTCTTCAACAAGGTGTTGCAAAAATGAATAGTTTGTGTTTATCCATTGTGATCATTCCATTTTAGCTTGCATATATAGCTCTATTTATACTCTTTCTTCTCGTAATGTCAATAATTATTCTAAAACTATTCTGCCAACTTATTGACTGTTGCATTACTTTTAAGATGTGTTCACGAGTTTGATTTAGAAGGGAAAGGGAGGGAAGGGAAAGATTTATGGGGGTTTGAACGTGTTTCGGAGTTTTATTTTTAGGAGGGGAAGGTGTTTGAGGATTTTTGTTAACCCCTCAAAACCCTCCAAAATCCCTATTTTATAGTTCCCCCAATTTGGGAGGTTTTAAACCGATTATTATTTAATTTGCTATATTATCCTTATTAAAATATCAAAATACCATTTATACCAATTAATATAAAGCATATTAACTATACTAAATTAATTTAATGAAGGATAAAATTGTAAGAATACATTATAAGCCCTCCATTTCCTTTCTCTTATCAATTTTAAATTCGTGAACAAAGTTGATTGAAACTCTTTAAAACCCTTCCTTCCCTTTCCGTTCGTTTCCCTTTGATAACTTTCTTTTTCATTCCCTCAAAACTCGTGAACACAGCCTTAACACTTAATTCTGTGATTTTTGTTAAAGCCTTTTGAATCTCAGAGATCTAAACAAGAATAATACATGATATTCTATAAAGAGTTCTGTCTTGACAGATTAAGTGGCAATATATATTAATGTAGGCGTTTTATTGTGATTGAGCTTCAACAATATGATAAAAATATAGAATTTGACAATTCTTAACACAATAGGTGAAAAACTTGAACCTAGACCTTATCTCTATATATGCAATATGCAAAACTACAATTGTTTAGTCTATATCATGAAATAGGGATGGCAGTCTCATGCTCTTTCTAAATTTTTTCTTGCCTATTATCAGTCAATTGGTATGAAAAATAACAATAAAATTGATTCCACTTTTTTTTTTTTCCCACAACATTCAGGTTCAGTGAATTCAGATGGGTATTTACTTGCATTATCCTTGGGTCTCATCTCTATAATTAAGTATGGTTCTTTTATTTATACATTCCTTAAGTTTCTCCTTTTGTTTCTTCTTGTGCTGTATGTTTCTAGGCATGGCTCTACTTGCCTACTTCTTGTTGCTGTTATTATGGTTTATCCTAAACCACACAAAAGTAAAGACTACGGATAGACATCTTTATGATAATTGATTGGTTCACAACTCATTCAAAGGTTAACTAGCTAGACACTACCATCATAGTTAAAATATAGATCGTCAGTCTAAATATTATTCAAAAATGCATTAGAGTTCCTACATTGGTTAAGTATATGGCCAATATAATCTTCATAAGAGCTTGGGCAATCCTCTCCTCCATGTGCTAGCTTTTAGGATTGAGTTTGGTCCACACAATTCTAAGAAAATGTATAACAAGAAACTGTACAGACTAATTAACTGCTCATCAATCTCATTATTTATTTGGTACTGCCTACATAAGTATGTAAACCCTAAACAACACAACCCATTGTACCAAAAAAACAAGACTGAGAAGTAAGAAACCATAAAAGATTCATTACTTCTTTTAAAAGATGATGAAGTAATGTTTGTGTTTGAGATATAAAACCATAAACAGGCTTCCACATAAAATAGCCTCCAGAAAGAGGGGGAAAAAAAATACCGAAATAAGGAGAGAACCAATGTGGCTCAAAATGCAACAAAATTTCTCAGCAAATCAGAAATGTAAAACACCCTCACCGCACAACCATGTACAGAACAGCAAAGGCAAATGACAGTCTCATTGAACGACAGGCATGCTTTTGTATCTTTCAAATTCCCTTGACTTTGAGCAACCTGTTTTCATTCTTTATGGATATATATGCTTCTATGATGCTTTTTGGCTTTTTGCTGTTTTTACCTGTAAAATTTAATGAAACAGTATTCTTCTGGTCTAGATCCTTTTTGGATACACAATATAGTTTTCATCTTTCCAAACTGAAGCTAAAGCTGCGATCTAGCATCATGACTCTAATCTATGAGAAGGTATGCTACTTTTTTGCTCAATGTAAATGCCAAAATTATAGATTTTTATTGCAATGATATGCTTATGCTCTTCTGTATTTTCACCCTAATAATGTTATTGATGCATGGTTTCTATGATTTGGCTTACGCTTTCATACTAAAACATATGTATTGTTCATGTGTTTAAAGTGCTTACGCGTGAACCTAGCAGAGCGTTCAAAATTCACAAATGGAGAAATTCAGACATTTATGTCAGTAGATGCTGACCGAACTGTCAACTTGTGTAATAGTTTCCATGATACATGGAGGTATTTCTTTCAGTTAGAATTTCTCAATGCGAACACATTGCATCAAGCTATCTTTTTTCTTATCTCTTTGAATATCTGTAGTCCAATATATTTGTTGGCTAGAAAATTATTTTTTATTAAGGGTTAGGTATTGGAGCTCTGCATTAACCTACTTGTGTGTCTGTTGAGATTTTGGCTGTATGTGATAACACTGAGTTCTATGTAGAAGTATTTGACACAATTTTTGCAAGTGAAACCCATCCTCTGTTGCTTAAAATTGATGTCAAATCATGAATATAATGTTCAATAATGATTTATATAGATTCTAAGCACTGTGGTTCTATTGTTTCAGCTTGCCTTTACAAATTGGAGTGGCACTTTATCTTTTGTATACTCAAGTCAAATTTGCATTTGTATCTGGATTAGCTATAACCATTTTATTGATACCAGGTAGAAATATCACCCTTACAGAAAATTTTATTGACTAAAATTGCAGCAAAAACTAATGTTTTTTATTACTAAATTTTTTTTATTGCAGTGAATAAATGGCTATCAAAATTGATTGCAAGAGCCACCGAACAAATGATGAAGGAGAAGGATGAAAGGTTTCTATCCATTTATTGCCATCTCTATTGCTTTTCTTCGAGTGATTAATGGCTTTTTGGAGTTTCTAAAAGTGTTAAAAGTTAATCTATTCATATTGCTTAAGAGCATGATGCAATATTTTCCCAGTTGTTGCATGCTTCTTTTGAGACTTCCATGTTCTCATTTTGTGCCCTCAGGGTTAACAGTTTATCATTTTCTTCCTAATTACACCATTTTACTTCACTCTGTGGTGCCAAAACGGATTAATATGAATAAAAGCTGTTGGTGCATTTTTATAATATTAAAATTATGCTTCTTGCAGGATTCGTAGGACAGGAGAACTTTTGACTTATATTCGCACTTTGAAGATGTATGGATGGGAACTTATTTTTTCTAGTTGGTTGATGGAGACAAGATCCTCAGAAGTGAAACACTTAGCTGTAAGACTTCATATTTTGATTTTACTTATTTAGAGGTGACACTTTAAATTTTTTCTTGAAAGCCACTGCACTTTCAAGAATGGCATAATTTAATGGATTACTTTTGCTTTCTTCTTATTTAATTTTGGTCATGGTCCCATCCATGTTTCATAGACTCGGAAGTACTTAGATGCATGGTGCGTATTCTTTTGGGCTACTACACCAACGCTCTTTTCTCTTTTCACATTTGGACTCTTTGCATTGATGGGACATCAACTTGATGCTGCAATGGTATTTTCTAACTTGTTTGGCCTAATCTTTCTGACAAATTTTTCTTTTTTTTGTTTTACATTTAATTGTTTTTTCTGCCATTGTCAAGAAATTTGATCTGGTCAAAATATCTCAATTGCAGGTTTTCACATGTCTTGCTTTGTTTAACACACTGATCTCACCACTGAATTCATTCCCTTGGGTGATTAATGGATTGATTGATGTAAATATCATATATTCAACATAGTTTTGTGGACAAAGTTGGCTTGTGTGCACTGATGATGATTAGACTGAAAAGATTCTCTTAACTTCATTGTAGGCCATTATATCCTCTAGACGGCTAAGTAGATTTCTCTCTTGTCCTGAACATAGACTAGAAGTGGGAGAGACCAGTTGCTGTTCATCCTCACTCCTGAGTAAACAGCCTGATTCTTTACAAAGCTTGGCTGTCTTTGTCCAAGATGCATGTTGTACTTGGTCAAGCAGTGATGAACAAATGTTAAAGTTGGTGTTGAATCATGTGACTCTAAGCCTGGCCAAGGGTTCCTTTGTTGCTGTTATTGGAGAGGTCAAATCTATGTTTGAATTTTATCAAGATTTCTTTAGCCAATCAAATAAAAACTACATCATTTGGTGAAGAATTTCAATATATATACACACATCAAATTACACAAACTTGTTGAAAATGGATTTTTGAGTTCAACATGTTTATAATAGGATGTGGTTCCTGTCACTTAGTATTTTATATTTTTCAGTCTCATCAGCATTTTTAACATTTCATAATTCAATCTGATAAATGCAATTGAAAGAAATATGCACTTCATCTAACATCTGAAGCACAATTTTACTTATATCCATTTCACTTCACCAAATGCATTCAGGTTGGTTCAGGTAAATCATCCCTATTGTATTCAATTCTTGGAGAAATGCGGCTTGCTCATGGATCTATTTATTCTGATGGATCCGTGGCATTTGTACCACAGGTTTGTAAGTGATAATGCCATATACTTATTACTAGCCCTGGATATAAAATTTCTTATGTCCTTACCTGAAATTGCAGGTCCCCTGGATTTTATCTGGCACTGTACGTGACAACATACTCTTTGGGAAAAGCTATGATCCTGTAAGGTACATTTCCTTCAACAATAGGATTACTTCCCCTCAGAGTTTGTACTGATTGAAGTTTAGACCTGTTTGTTTGTTTGTTTGATGCGAACGTTATCTTTACAAACATGTTTTGGACCTAAAGAAACTAATGCTCTCCTCTATTTATTATGTCCATGCTACAAAAAGGTATACAGATACACTACAGGCATGTGCATTAGATGTTGATATCTCATTGATGGTTGGAGGTGACATGGCTTATATTGGAGAGAAAGGAGTAAACTTATCTGGTGGACAGAGGGCTCGTCTTGCTTTGGCAAGGTGATGGCTTCCTGTTCTCCTTTCACTCAACTAGTGTTTGGGTTTTCTATGCCTTCATTATAAACAGGAATAATGTTTTAATAGTTGGGAAATTAACAGGGCAGTATATCATGACTCAGATGTTATTATGCTTGATGATGTCCTGAGTGCAGTTGATGTGCAAGTTGCTCAGTGGATCTTACACAATGCCATTCTAGGTCATCTTATGCAGGGAAAAACTCGACTGCTCTGTACCCACAACATGCAGGTTATTATGTACTCTCTTTCTATTATTATTCATTACCTTATATTACAACGGTTTTGTCAAGCATTTTGCCAAAGTTCTGATGATCATGATATTTTTGCTGAAGCTTTGAGCTAGAGATGAGGAGAGTATTCTTCAGAAGTTATGTCATATACTTTGCATTTTTATAAAAAAAATTTCTATAAAATGTGTATATAAGTATTAGCATTTTGACATATCTAAATTTATATGCAGGCAATATCTTCAGCTGACATGGTTGTTGTAATGGACAAGGGACATGTAAAGTGGTTGGGAAGTTCAGCTGATTTTCCAATTTCTTCATATACAGCATTCTCCCCATTGAATGAAATTGACTCAGCTTTAACAGAATGCAAAAAATCTGGCTGCACAGATTCTTTGTCCAAATCCAAGGAGCAGTCTCGTCCTGATAATGTAATTATGCATGCTCTGGAGGGAGCAGAGGAGATAATTGAAGTTGAGTTCAGGAAAGAGGGCAGAGTTGAAATTGGAGTGTATAAGTGAGTAATAGACACATATATCATTGATATCAAAGATGTACAGGGAGCTTATGTTGTCGGTCTTGTAGATAACAACTACTTTGGTCTTTGGGTAACGATTTCAATTGCTGGTTGACCAGTTAGTGCCATTTGCAGGAACTATGCTGTCTTCATTGGCCGGTTCATGACAGTTGTTATATGCCTGTCAGCTATTCTAATGCAAGCTTCTCGTAATGGAAATGATTTATGGCTATCATATTGGGTTGACACAACAACAGAAGTCGGTCAAACAAAGTACTCTGTGTCCTTCTATCTGGTGATGAGCTGATCTGCAGTATTAGTTTTCATTGTACAATTCTCTTGCTGGACATATTACTGATAGATAATTAGATATTTTCTGGCATTGAATGTCTGATGCAAGAAGCACAACAGAATAGTCTTAATTCAACTTTCCTTTTAATAATCATAATAGCTCCTATAACAAATTGGAGAATGGAGTAGTTAAATGAAACTTGTAGCAATTTCAGTACTAAGCATAATTGGAAATTCATGCTTTGTTTACTTTATATAACATTGAAGTTACCGTTTGTGTTATGTAGTAAATTGAATATTACCTAATCATTTACCAAGACGATAGGTAGTAATAAATGTGGATTTCTAATTTGTTTGGGATGACAATTAATGCTTCAGGTTATACTATGTCTCTTCTGTATTGTGAATTCCTTTTTCACATTGGTGAGGGCATTCTCTTTTGCATTTGGTGGTTTACAAGCAGCAACTAAAGTACACAATAGACTGCTTAGCAAGCTTATCAATGCACCTGTGCAATTCTTTGATCAGACCCCTGGTGGAAGAATACTGAACAGGTGAGAATATCTTCAGGCAATAGCAGATTAAAATAATATGAAAATTATGTAACATGTTTGGTGATTTATGTTGTTTTATGCAGGTTTTCTTCAGATCTTTATACAATTGATGATTCTCTTCCATTCCTCATGAACATTCTCCTAGCTAATTTTGTTGGCCTGTTGGGTATTGCAATAATTTTGTCATATGTACAGGTATCCATTATTTTTTCTTATTTTGCCAATGAAGTACTATGAAAGTTTGATATTAGCATTAGTCGTCCCCATCACCAAAATATTTTTATCCTTTTATTTTCTGTAGGTTTTCTTCCTAGTCCTCCTATTGCCATTCTGGTATATCTACAGTAGACTCCAGGTAATCATTGTTTTTATTATCACTTTCTTTAATTTAATCACTCTCCTTGTTTAAGTTGTAACTATTAGGATTATTGATGTTAATGCACTATATAATTTGGAACTCTTCATAGTTATTGTATCAAATTGAAGTTTTTATAACACCACAAATAAATTATGAGTTGTTTACAAATAATGGTCGCTTGACATTCAAATTTTTAAAACTGTGATGTTTTCTTTGACTTAGCACAAACATTCAACTGATTATAGACTGGTTTCAGTTCTTCTACAGGTCAACATCAAGAGAATTACGCCGATTGGACAGTGTTTCTCGTTCTCCAATATACACATCTTTCTCTGAAACACTTGATGGATCTTCAACTATTAGGGCATTTAAATCGGAGGTAATATATATACATATATATATATATAATGTGCGTGCGCACTTGTGTATCATTTCAAGTAATCATAGAATGACTTTCAAATCCTGCCACTACAATGTTTTAAAATCTAATTTAATTTTAAAATGGGAGCAACAATCGTTGAACTTTGGATCACATGGAGAAAAAGGGTTTTGTACCATGTTGGAACAAAATTATTTGAAAAATCAAACGAAAACAATGGACAAAAAGGGTACTTGTAACTCAGCATATCATATCGATTAGTTTATGGATGAGTGATAGAGCTAATTCTCAGGTGAGAGAAATGGTAATCATTATTGCAACACTCTTGGTAAATAACCAAGTCGAAAGGAAGATTACAGGAACCCTTCCCCAAATCTGTGATATGAGTACAAAAGAATTCAACAAATAAAACAACCCTTATTACATCTATTTATACTAGGCCAACTAACTAACCTCTTTTTCCTCCAAAATTCTCTGTCCCTCGACCAATCCTCAACTGTCAGCAACTGACTTGCTTTTATCTTCTGCAGCAGGTGCTGCTGGGCCTGATTTAGGCCCAATACCACTCTCCTTATTTCTCCTGAAATAGACCCTTGTATATCTTGGGTCCCTAACAATACCCCCCTGGAAACTCACTTTGTCCTCAAGGTGAAGGGAAGGAAACTTGGCCAGCAAAGAACTCAGTAATTCCCAGGAATTTTCATGGGATGGAAGGCCTTTCCACTGCACTAGGACTTCCACTGCACCATTAGCAATGTGTCTACTCTGCTAAACTTGATCTGGCTTGGCTTCTAGAATCCCTTCTTTAGTCAAGCCCTAAGGTAATTCCTGCAACTGTTGATTGGAGGGAACAACAGATTTGAGGCGGCTAACATGGAAAACAGGATGAAGTTTACATGCAGCAGGGATTGCCAAATGTAAGCAACAGTGCCAATTTTTTCCGGCACTTGGTATGGCCCATAAAACTGAGGGCTGAGATTTTCATTGGGCCGCCGCACGAGATTTCATGCGGTAAGGTTGATACTCAAAAATACCCATTGACCAACCTGAAAATGAAGTTCTCTTCTCTTCCTATCAGCAAAATGCTTCATTGTTGTGCCAAGTTTACCAAAACTTCATCACGGGTAGCCATAAGAGACTGAACCTCCTCCACTTGTGAAGGATACATATTACCCTTGAAAAGTACCAGAGGTGCCTTGCCGTAAAGAGCCTGGAAGGGTGTGGTCCTAGTGGAGAAGTTGAAGGTTGTGTTGAACCAATACTCCGCCCATGAAAGCCAATCAACAAACATTCTCGGCTTAGAACTAACAAAACAATGTAGGTAGGTTTCTGGGCAATGATTTATCGCCTCCATTTGACCATTCGTTTGCGATGATAGGAAGTGCTGTACTTTAGCTTCATGCCTATAGCTTGAAATAACTTTGACCAAAAGTTGCTAAGAAATAAGGGGTCTCGATAAGAGATAATGGCAGCTATGAAACCGTGAAGCTTGACCATTTCTTTAACGAAGACTTGGGCCATATCCTTTGAAGAAAATGGATGTGCCAAGGGAACAAAATGAGCATATTTCGTGAAGCGGTCAACCACAACCGTAATGGAGTCCTTGCCATTAGACTTAGGTAACCCAAAAATGAAATCCATTGATATCTCTGACCAAAGCTGTTCGGGAATTGGAATCGGCTGTAGCAAACCGGCAAGAGAAAGAGCATTAGACTTGCTGGTTTGGCAGGGAGCCACATAATCCTTCACGCATTGCCACATCCCTCTCTAGTAGAAAGCTGTGGACAGCTTCTTTTAAGTTTGGAAAAATTCTGAATGACCACTCACAGCTGAATCATGCACCTCAGCTAAAAGAACAGGAATTTGGGACGAATTCCTAGGTAAAATAGCTCTACCCCGATAAAACAGTCTGCCATTTTTAAGTAAGTACCCTATTCAAAGCCTAATAGTCAACAGAAAAACTCCAACTCCCATCTTTCTTATTGACAAGAATGATAGGGCTTGCAAAAGGGCTAACACTAGGCCTAATGATTCCAGCACTCAACATTTCTTGAACTAAACATTCAATTTCATTCTTTTGATAATGGGGGTAATGGTATGGGTGTAAATTAGGAAGTGAATAGTAATTGCCTTGCATTGGGGAAGTGAACAGTAATTGCCTTGCACTTACCAACCCCTGGCTTCTAGTCCCTTCCAGCTACATGCACCACAAAATGCGAATCCGGTTTGATAGGGATGTTAGCTTTCTTTGCAAAGTCAGGATCCACAAAATTATGAAAAGCACTGGGGTCAATAAGCACACGAACGCGATGACCCAGCACTGTTCCCCAAGCTCGGATCCTGCACTGACTTCCTTCACCTGTCATAGATTTCAGTGACAAGTGTAATGGAGGATTTTCTTCCCCTAGTTCATCCTGAGCATCATGCCACTCCACCTCAATATCCTCCCCCACAATCATAAGTTTCAAACCTTTGCTCTTGCAAACATGGTCTAAAGTGAATAGGTCATCACAAAGAAACAGAGTCCTTTTGCTCTCCTATCACGGTACTCTTCATCAGAAAAGTGTTTGAGGCTCTTTTTACCCCTGCCTTCCTCTGATTGAGTGCCCGAAATCAGAGAGGAGGAGAATGGTTTTCCTTGCCGCACTATGCTTGAATTTGCCCCCACACAAGGCCAAGTCTTAGGTGTGAACTGTTGCAACAGTCTATTCTTATTTTCTACTAACTCTGCCTTAGTCATCAAATCATCTGAGGATTCAAAAGAATGCAAATTTAATTCGGCGCGTACCTCAGTCTTCAACCTGCTAAGAAACAACCCCATCATGTAGTGTCAGTGATCTTGAGAGGGCTAGAGTACAGTTCAAGAAACTCGTGATACTCCTGCATTGTTCCTTCCTGCTTCAAATAAGATAACTCAAAAGGATTCTGTGCTAGCTCAGGTTGGAAGTGTTTGATGACCGCATCCCAGAATCGTCACCATGTGGGGTCGACAGCAGCATTCTCCCACTAGCGAAACCAAATAGGGGCTTTCCCTTCCATCGCAATCTTGGCAACAAAGAGCCATTGGTTTTTAGGTACATTGTGAACCTGAAAGTACCGCCCTAAGCTATCAAGCCATGCGTAAGCTTTCTCACCATGGAAAACCGGAAAGTCAGGTCGCCGCCACTGTTCCTCGCAGTGGAAGCGCGCGCCGTTGGAGGAGTTGTCACCGTCGCTGCTCAGACCTTATTGATCGCGTTGCCACTGCGCATCACGATCCTGAAAACCTTGCAAGCTTTCATCGCGGCAGTGCTATTGTCTCAGATCACGAGTGGGAGAAGGTTTGCGATTGAGGCGCCTCTCCATTGCATCGAACTGCGCCATGAAAGACTTCAAGGTTGCAGAAATTTCTGTCATTGAAGCTGCAGTGTTGGTGACATTCCCGCGAGTTTCTTCATGTTGAGCTTGGATAGCACAGATTGAAGCATCTAGGGCCTCGAGTTTCTTATCTATCTTGGCAGCCACGAAAGCCCCAAAATTCCCCAAGATTCACCAGGAATCTGATACTAGTTGATAGAGCTAATTCTTAGGTGAGAGAAATTGTAATCTTTTTTGCAAATCACCAAGGAGAAAGGAAGATTACAAGAACCCTAAGAGGAAGAATTTTCCCCAAATCTGTGATATGAGTTCAAAAGAATTCAATAAACAAAACAACCCTCATTACATCTATTTGTACTAGGCTAACTAACTAACCTCTTTTCCCTCCAAAATTCCCTCTCCCTCAACCAATCCTCAACTGTCAGCAATTGACTTGCTGCTATCTTCTGCAGTCGTTTCTGCTAGGCCTGATTCGGGCCCAATACCACTCCCCTTATTTCTCTTGAAATACACCCTTGTATATCTTGGGTCCCTAACAATGAGAAATAGCTATTTGTTTAGAATTTTTACTTATTATATCTGTGAGCCATATGGAAATTTGGTGCATGGAATGGAGCTACTGATACAATGATTATTTTTTTCGTTGTTTCAAAGAAAAATCACATTTACTGGGTGAAACATGACAAATTAACTTTTTCTCAATGCAATTTGTTGTCCTTATTTTGATCGGGGTTAATTTGATTGCATCTTATCATAACTTTTATTGCACTTCATTATTGTAAAGTTTGTTTCTCCAGTGTTCTGAAGGGATTAGTTGTTTGTGGCTTGGCCTATACATTATGATTTTTACACCAGCCTTGTGAATTTGTGCAACAAGTTAACTATAACACAATGGTCATTGCGAACAGGACTTTTTCTTTGTCAAGTTCATTGAAAACATCACATTGTATCAGAAGACTTCCTACACAGAGATCGTAGCAAGTTTATGGCTTTCCTTGCGTCTTCAGGTATGTCTTTAACTTTATTTGCAGACATTTCAAGCAAAGAAAATACAGCAGTGAAAGTATGGATTCAAGGTTTAAATTTATAAATTCTGGAATTGTTTATAATTATGAATTTCTTCCAGTTATTAGGTGCATTTATCATCTCATTCATAGCTCTCATGGCTGTTGTCGGATCCCATAGCAGTCTGCCTATCAACTTTGGTACTCCAGGGCTGGTTTGTCCGTTATCCTTTTATTAAATCTCTGATTAGATCAACTGATTAGTACAAAACTTGAACATGGCACTTTTTTTTTTCCTGCAGGTAGGATTGGCCCTGTCATATGCGGCTCCTATTGTATCTTTGTTGGGGAGTTTTTTAACAAGTTTTACTGAAACAGAAAAGGAAATGGTTTCAGTTGAAAGAGCTCTTCAAGTATGAATAGGACTTGTTTCACTTTGTTGTCTGTAGAGACATGTTTAGACTTTATATATGCGGAAACCTAACATTCATCAAGCATTTTGTAGTACATGGACATTCCTCAAGAAGAACAAGCTGGATGTCTATACTTGAATCCAAATTGGCCAAATCAAGGAATTATTGAATTCCAGAATGTCACTTTGAAATATATGCCATCTTTGCCACCTGCACTCTGCAATCTTAGTTTTACAATTGCAGGAGGGACACAGGTCAGTGCGTGATACTTGAATATGCACTGAAGTTTTCTTAGATTATTACACCCCTATGCTTAATACTTTTTGCATGGCATGTAATCAGGTTGGCATAATTGGAAGAACAGGTGCTGGAAAGTCTAGTGTGTTAAATGCCCTTTTCCGCCTTACCCCATTATGTTCAGGTTCCATCTCAGTTGACGGCATGGACATTAAAAATATTCCTGTCAGAGAGCTACGAGCTCATTTGGCTATTGTTCCTCAGAGTCCATTTATGTTTGAAGGATCATTAAGGTACTCTATCGGAGTGTTTTTGCAATTAATGCTTCTGATGCAAATTCTGATTTGTTTCATTTCAATTATGATATTCATCCTTTCTCTTTGGGAAACATTTGCATCACCAATTATTTTGATTGCACCTGCATTTCGTGTCTACTCATTATTACCCTGTATTTTGGACATTCTCCAAAACTCTAGGGATAACCTTGATCCATTCAAAATGAGTGATGACTTCAAAATTTGGACTGCTTTGGAGAAGTGCCATGTGAAAGAGGAAGTCGAAGCAGCTGGAGGGCTGGATATTCTCGTTAAGGAAGCTGGGATGTCATTTTCTGTTGGCCAGCGGCAGCTTCTTTGCCTTGCGCGTGCACTTCTTAAATCTTCAAAGGTAAGATTGGTAATTTAAGAGAAGTGATATCATACTGTAAATTTTCACCACAGAAATTTTTTGTTGTTGATATAAGTATCTTTCTTGAGCAATGACTTATTTATAGCCCATTGTGTATCATACAAAGAATGTCAAAGACAATATCTCAACATATTATCACACATCGTTTTCAGATCTGATCATTAGGTCCTGAGATGTTCTCGTTGTCCTTCTAGGTTCTCTGTTTGGATGAATGCACCGCCAATGTAGATATTCAAACTGCTTCATTGCTGCAAAGTACCATATCCAGTGAATGCGTAGGCATGACAGTGGTCACAATTGCTCACCGGATTTCAACTGTTTTAAATATGGATGACATTTTGATTCTAGACCAAGGGAACCTGGTATGTTTTTATTTTCTTTTAACTTTCCACATGTCAAAAGGGTAATAACATCTTTCTTCCTTTTTACTGTCTTGTGTCCATGTAGGCTGAACAAGGAAATCCGCAGGTTCTTCTGAAATATGACTCCTCCATATTTTCTAGTTTTGTTAAAGCTTCAGCAATGTAACCATCGAAGGCGACTGCAAACCCTTGTTGATTAGATCGAGTAGACGTCAAGTCGGGTTTGTCTTTGGCTTCCACTGTTGAGGCCATTATTTAGCATCACTGATCGTCAGCAGAGAGTACTGCTAGAGATTATTCTCTGCAGTGATACCATGTTAGGTGTTTTGAATCTTTTCTTTGTAAGTCAGTTTCTTGTAAAATATCAGAACTGAACTAGCTTGTATCTTGTCTACCGCAAGACCATATATCATTGCGATTATTAGAGCCACTTTCACATATCATGGCAAATCAAATCTCACTGATAACAATTTTCAATTACCATGTCTAATTCTGGCTATTGGTTAATATAACTACATTACCTATCAGATCATTTGACGCTATTTTTATCGAAAACAAATGCCGAAATCAAATCAGCTGGTTTGAAAACACTTCATTTTCATACAAAGAGATTTGGAATTTTCCCTGCGCCGATGTTAACATTTCTACTAGTCTTGCCCAAAAGAGTCCTTTCAAGAAGTAATCCACGATCTTATTTTATTTCAGCAGTGCCAAGTTGACAAATTCAATCAATCAACCAAACCCGATGGCTGTGTGTAACCACTCAGTTATTTCATCAGTTCACTATTAAATTATGCATATATCTACTATTTCGGTTGCTGGCACTAATTAGTGGTGATGCAAAATGAAAGGGATGGATTATCTTGTTACCTGTTAAATGCGCGTGGATGTAGTTCTAGATCAGTTTCTGAGTTAGTTATCTGTTAGTTTTTGTATCATTTTTATATGAGATGTTTAACTGAAATTTGGTAAACTTTATATAGTATTAGTTTACTAGTGAAAAAAAAGGCTGATGTAGCATTGGTGGTGTGTAGTAATCTAATTTTCTTGGTTTGTTCACCCAATTGCCTTTGGCGTACCACCCACCCCAACAGCCTAGCAGTAGCCGGGTTGGATATGCCCAAGTTTTATCGATCTACTTTCTGGTTTCCTTATTCCTACAAGTAACTATAAAATCATGGGGAGGATACCCTTGATAAACCAAATTGAACTCTTTACAGACATTTGCCTTAAACATTGTACTTTCAATATACTTATCCACTTATTCAATTATTTTTTTTTCATTTATACGACTTTTAAATAATAGTATACAAATTAGTTATATTTGTTAATATGATACAGTATCAATAAAGAACGCCCGAGAGATTTATTGTAAGAATGAGAGAAGTGAATCTATACTGTTGGATTTTATATCGATGGTCAAAATAAAAATATAAAATCATCTTTTTTTCAAACGATCATTAAGTGTCATTAATTATCTTTCAATTTTGATCATTTATGTATGATTATAAAGCCTCAATTTGTTCATCTTACTTTCATAATAAATTACTAATTTCACTAGAGTTATCCCTCTATCCATAAAAAGCAAAAATCCCAAAAGGTCATTATCTTAATATTGTGATATAGCCGCTCTATAATCTAGAATATTTGAATTTAATTTTAATTCATTGATAATATAAATTTTTATGTATAATTATCTAATTATTTATCATTATACAAGTAAAGATAATTGACTCTTTTACTCACTACTTAAAGAATCATATAAATTAAAAGTTGAGATCAATTTTGATGGATTTAAAGTGTAAAAAAATACTCAAAGAGGATTAATCATACTAGGTGACGTGAACATATATGATTGAAAGAGGGTGTAAAACTCATATTTTTTCTACCAAAATTAAATAAAAATAATAATTGAATAGCATATAAAACTTTAAGGAATTAAAACTGAACTCAAAATATTTTATCATAAGATTTCATCCTATTTGCATAAAAATTGCGAAGACGTGAATAACAACATTGGATGGTTAGGGGGCAGAGCAGGTCAAGAAAAGAAAAAGAAAAACATTGAACATTGGACATTGGAGTTTCCGCAAATTGGATTGCCATAATCGCTCCTTTCTGTAACATTTTGTTCGGAGCTGCCGAGGATTGTTGTTTCTCCTTTTGTCTCTCCGCCGTTTCCTTTCGTCTCTGTCTGTCATGGCCTTGTTTCTGGCTCTCTGCACTGCCTTTGCTCCTTCGTTCTCCTCTTTCATATAATATAAAATAATTTATAAATATATTGTAATCGCACTATCTCAATCTCAATATATATACAAATATATTGATTCCTTGTGTTGTATTCTATACTTTTGTACTTAGGTTGTGTTGGTTTTGAGGCTGTTGTTGTTGTTGTTGTTGTAAATGGCAAATGCATCTGGGTTGTTCACCCCTTCAGTTCCCAAGTTGAGAGTGAGGGTTCCACCTCTCATCGCCATTCATCGATTTGAAGGATTCTCCTCCAAAGTTGTCTGCTTTAGTGCCATCGAAGGAGCTGACAAGCATGCTTCCACTGCTTCCCCTTCCCAATCTCGAATACCCAGGTCAGTTTCTCTGTTTCTCCGGGATCTAAATTGATGCAGCTGTTCCAAAGATTTGATTTTTAATCTTCAATTTAACACCCCATGAATTTTGCCATCTTAAACATCAATACTTGTGCTTATACTCATTCTAGGTCCTAAATCAGGCTTTTCCTATGATTATGATATGTTTTAACTTTTAAGCCAAACATGGCCTTGAGGCACGGGCACTTATCAATGTTATTTGGGATGTCACCCATGTTGTTCCAATATGTTTCTCTTTTATAAGTATGTAATTCAAGTGTCTACACTCTACAGGCTTGTCAGCAAAGGCTGCAAGTTAGTTGGATGTGGCTCTGCTGTTCCAAGCCTTCAAATTTCTAATGATGACCTTTCAAAACTAGTTGATACTTCTGATGAATGGATATCTGTTCGTACTGGGATTCGTAGGCGACGAGTCCTTTCAGGTTAGTTTTTGGTATTCATTCATGCTAGTGCCATAAGCATTGAGTAAAACAGTTAGTGTGTGCTGCCTGTTTTCAGCTTAGGCTCCAGGTGGTAATTGGCAAGGCTGTAGCCTATGGGTATGTTTGTGAGTTTGGGTTTTGAAAGGGAGGACTTATAATATAATTTTACACTATAAGTCCTCCCCTCCTCTCTCTTCCCCTCCAAAATTCAAACTCACAAACATACCCTATAAGTCTAAACTGGGCATATCAAGGTTGTTTAATGGGGTGAAGTAGCCATCTGTGGACCAATGCCAGCTTTATAATCCCCATCCTTGTTTTCATAAGATAATCCAAAAATATATAACACAAAACTTGTTTAAAATCTTTTTGGAAGCCTAATGATATGGTATGGTGATGCCTTGCTATTGCTTGATGTTGTGCTTGCAGACAGAGATAACTTGACAAGTTTAGCAGTAGATGCAGCTAGGAAAGCTCTTGAGATGGCAAATGTTGACCCTGATGATATTGACCTAATATTGATGTGCACATCTACGCCAGAGGATCTTTTTGGTAATGCTCCGCAGGTACTGGTTCAGGATGTATAGAATTGATAGTAGTTCTTTACATTCTGATGTTATCTTTAACCTAAGAAGAGTAATGTATATTTTTACATTAGCACATTTTAAGTGATTAGTTAATGGAGCATTTGAGCAATTATGATGTTGCAAACTTGCTCTTGCAAATGATTGAGTATTGAAACTAGTACTGCACTCTATCTCTGCAAGGCAAGATTGGATATCTAAACTTTGTTTCGTTATCCTCTCCTATTATTTTAACTGATCTTATGGGTTTCAGATTCAAAAACAACTTGGCTGCAAAACAAATCCATTGGCTTATGACATTACAGCTGCATGTAGCGGATTTCTGTTGGGTTTAATATCGGCTGCTTGTCACATTAGGGGTATAAATTGGTTTATTTTGTTGACTTAATATTTGCTAAATGTGATAAAAATCATTTCCATTTCTCTGTGCAAATGCAGGGGGTGGGTTTCATAATGTTCTTGTTATTGGGGCTGATGCTTTGTCACGACATGTTGATTGGACCGACAGAGGGAGCTGTATTCTTTTTGGGGATGCTGCTGGTGCTGTACTAGTACAGGTATGTTTGTATCTTCCTGGCATTGTCCAACATTAGTAGCAAGAAGTCGGGGGCTGTTTCAAAGTGTTTTTTTGTTTTTGTTTTTAAAAACTGTTTTCTTTAAGTTTGATTTTTAAAAACAAAAAAATAGAAAAACTTGTTTGGAAATTTAAGTTCAAAAACAGTTTTATAATGATAAAAAACAAAAAAATTGTTTGGATAATTTTTTTAAAAAATAACTTTTAAAACTAATAAAACCAAAAACTGTTTGGCAAATTGTATTACTATAAATGACAAATTTTAAACAATCCCTAAACTATTATATGTTTTGTGGATAATATTTTCCATATATACTTAATAAATAAAATCTTAATACAAATTCTTATTCTAAAAATAGTCTTAACACAACTTGATGTCAATTTACCTTTATAAATCTATTTATAAATTATTCATGATTTTCTTATAGTCACATCCAATTTATAATTTGGTCACGATATCTTGCCAATTTGTTAACAACAACAACAACAACAAACCAAACCAGTTTTCAAACAATTCCAGTCTCACATCCCCTTCTCAAATCAACAAAAATCAAACAGCAATAATCCATTTCCAGCAACAAATCAACAATCATCACCATTAACAATACATCTGAGCTCATGGAATCCCAATCCACACATAATCAAACATAGATTTAGAATTTCAAAAAAAAAAAAATGAATGGAAAGTGAAAACAAAAACCGCTGCAGCCTCCTCCATGTGGAGCCACCCATGGCTTCCCCTTCCTCCTTCTTCCTTTCCCCTCATAGGCCAAAGAACCGGTGGCGTGTCACGGAGGAGCAGGTCACGGCGGATCTGGAATGTGAGGTCGCTGAGTGCTGCAGATGGCGGGGCTGAGCTTCGCGGTGGAGGTTGGTTCACAAACGAGCTTCGCAGCGGAGCTTGGTTCGGCCGCGGGGCTGCTTGGGGTCTTGGGTCACGGTGCTTCACAGTGGAGGTCGCGGTGTTGGGTCGTTGAGGGGGCTCGGGGCTGGTCCGCACGAAGCGCCAACGGATCTACGACCTGGGTTCGGCGGATATGGGGGAGCTGCGGTGCTGGTCTCTGATGGAGTGATGGAATGCTTCTCTTTACCTTCGGAGTGATAGAGTTTCAAAGCCTGCACTTACCGTTGTGAACTTGTGTTCACATAAAAAATAAAACCAACGTGAAAAATAAAGCAAGAGGCATTGAAGGCGTGAAAAAAACAGACGTTTAGTGGAATTTCAAAATTGCCACCGCCTGTTTTTCATTCTTTAAAACAAAAACACAACAAAACATCTCAAAACCATTCTTTGTTTCTTCTTTTTAAAAACCAAAATGTGTTTTTTGGTTTTAAAATGGGCATGAACCAAAACAGCGCACCAAACGGGTTTTTTTATTTTTTTATTTTTAAAAATTGAATATTGTTTTTAAAAAACGTTGCCAAACAGGCTCCTAATGTTTATTGAGAGTCTTGTGTAAAAATTAAGATGACGAGAAACTGTTGTTCTCATAATTCTTGCACTAAATGTTCAAGATTGCAAATAAAATATTACATTAGTTCAGCTGTCCCTAGGTTTTCATCAAGATTTTACTGTCACTTCTGAATGACAGTAAGCCGATGCTTTTTTTTTCTTCAGCAAGTCAATTGTAGGAAATGGATATAAATTGATTTCATTTCTCAAATGTTATGATTACATTGTAGGCCTGTGACAGTGAGGAAGATGGTTTATTCGCTTTTGATTTGCATAGTGATGGCAGTGGTCAAAGGTATGTACTTCTCATTTTATTCAGGAGGGCTGTTCTCCTCTTCTTGTAAGCTAGGTAATTAAACACTTATTCTTACTTCATGTAGGCATTTGAATGCTGCTGTTAAAGAACATGAGTCAACTAAAGCATTGGATTCAAATGGTTCTGTGTTAGACTTTCCTCCCAGACAGTCTGCATACTCATTCATTCAAATGAATGGCAAAGAAGTCTTTCGCTTTGCTGTAAGATGTGTGCCACAGTCAATTGAGTCTGCCCTTGAAAAGGCTGGCCTCCCTGCATCTAGCATTGATTGGTTACTTCTCCATCAGGTACAGAATATCTATCATATCGATTCATTTATGTCAATTTTTTTAAGAAATTGAACATCAACAAGGACGTGAACAAAATTGCTTTTCATACATTTAAAAAATATGTATCATGTTGATTTTGATGTATATAAAAAATATATTAAATTACTTTGGATTATTGTAAATTTTACTGATATAATCTACAAGATATGTACTTTCAATCCAATAGTAAACTTTATTAAAAAAAAAAATCACCAATAAAAAGTTATTTGATGGTGTAAGAGTTGTTCAAATTTACATAGGTGTAACTTGATCTTGCTATATAAGATGGGTAGGCACTAGACAAAATGGATATATACTTTTGAATACATTTTGCATGCTTTTGTGATTTGTGGCATCTTCGGAGGACAACTATTGCTTTTTTTATTTTTTAACTTTCTTTTTCTTGCTTATGTTCCTGGTATCAAGTTCATCCATACCTCTGTTTTCTAGTGAACAGAATGTCAAATATAACTTAAAAGGGTGGGAAACCTGAGCTTTTTGTTAAATCCAGCAATTCATTAGCTGCACATTTGTGCTATATTATCACTTTGTTGAGTAGTAAGATTAATTTTATGATTTGAAATAGAATATAATTTAAGTGAACCTTGGAATGGCATACCATATATGATAAATATGTTAACTGGAGAAAGGAATGTTGCATACACTTATGGTGCGTTACTTCTTTACAAGTGCAGGCAAACCAGAGAATCATTGATGCAGTTGCTACTCGGTTAGAAGTTCCCTCAGAAAGGGTGATATCAAATTTGGCTAATTATGGCAACACAAGTGCAGCTTCCATTCCCTTGGCTTTAGATGAAGCAGTTCGAAGTGGGAAGGTCAAGGCAGGCCAAACTATTGCAGCTGCCGGTTTTGGTGCTGGTCTTACTTGGGGTTCAGCAATTATTCGATGGGGCTGAGAGCTTGTCATTTATAGCAGGATTGCAAACACAGAAGAAATTCAGGTGCAAGTGCAGCTGTCCAAATACCCTCTCTATCTAACAATTTTTTAGAAACGGGGTTTTGGGAGGTTGCAGTGGAAAACAGTCACATGCAGCACTCCATCAACTTGTTCTTTTTTTGTGTTTAATTCAGAGTCTCCTTGGTCAGCTCTTCATTTTCTCAAGAATAATTTTCTTTATCAGAGGTATACATTTGCCATTCAGATTGATTTTAAATGAGGCTTACTATTTATGTTTTCTTAGTGGGACTTGTAAATGATAATGCGGCACGGAAAGTGTCTGCATGCTTGTACTCTAGTATAACCTTAACCTTGTCAACACCAAGCAACGACTTAATTTATATTTCTCTGGCTAATAATTCAATTTTTGTTGACAATGTAACATTACAGCCACATATGCCAATTCATGCAGGCTTCTGAATGACACCAGTCAATTTATTTATAGATTCATTGAGCAATAGCATTAAATCAGAAGAAAACTTAATGGCCAAATAATTAAATAAATAGCACATCAACTTGTTTGTTAACGTTCAGAATCACAGAGGAAGGCGATGGTAAAGCTAAAAAATCTCATCATATTATTGAAGTTGACGATACCATTGATGCGTTGGCATAAGGAAATACAGAAATTGTTGTGTGTCCAGTGTTAAGGTCTGCAGCTTCTGGTATTAACACTTATCAGCGTCTTCACGTCGCGTTAAGTTTCGAAACAATGCATAAGGTACTGGCAATAAGTTATAAACCGACAAATTGTCGGGAAATTCACTTGCGCTAGAAAATGGGTTTGGTTTATATAATTTTTACCACTTTAGGTTAGATGTATAAGTCGTTATTATTTCCTCAAAAATTGTTTTATAATTAAGGTATTACTCGTTAGATAGGATATAACAAAAGTTATATTTTAATTTTTTTTTTTGGGTAAGGAAAGTTATATTTTAATTTGAGTGCATCTAAAGATGTTCATGATCATACAATCTAAGGTGTATGAATTCGGCGAGTATTTAATACTTGGGGACAAGAAGGGTCACCCGTCAGGCCGTCAACTCGAAAAGCCTATTAATCACCAAGCATTCATGAAAAGCTAGATTTTAGGTGCTATGTTGGAGCATTTTGTTGAGGTGTACTAGCTCCTTTCTATATTGTGCGACCACTTACCCACAAATAGTGCTAGAGGTGTAGGAAGAGGCTGGCCTGTGCCATTTATGCTCGCCTTGCCAGGATAGGATAGGATAGGATAGGATGGGTCAGTCCATTAAAATAAAATGAGTTGATATAGTCAATTTAGTTCATTTTTGAGTGGATAAGTCTATCAAAAAAAATTTTGAATGCTTTTTAATATTTTGATAAATTTTTTAAAAAAATATTTTTTTATTTATGTATGTCTAATTTTTCAATGTCTATAATAACTATACATTAACTTTGATAAAAAAAAAAATATTATTGTAAATAATGTTGTTTGTGAGTTATGATATTGTTATATTTTTAAGTTTTAAATTCGAGTGACTAGATTAACTGTACAATGTTACTGTGTTGGTTAGTGCACATTTCTTACTTTTTTCATTTTTGAGTCACGCATTTCTTACTTTTTTTTACCAATAAATTGTGAATTTATTTTGAAAAAAAGACTTGACCCGTAGGCCAAGCCCACCCAACCCTCCTAAACCTACGGGTTAAGCGGGGCGGGCTAAGCAAGTTGGAATTTTTTAGTGGCTCAAGACTTCAACCCAACCCACTAAAAATGGAGGTTTTGGCAGATCAACCCAACAGGCTCAGCCCATTTTGACATCTCTAACTAATACATGGGAAGCAATAAGGGGATAGTATACACTCGTAAGTGCTTCCTTCTTTCTCTTTTTCAAGATTAGCTTTGGCAACTAAGAATGGAGGCAGCACTCCTCAGTGATAAAGTCAATTATACGGATGAGGAGTTATGTTAACATGGTCTGACCCTCTTCTGAACCATGTGATGATCCATCCAAAATTATAATAAAATGATCGATTTAACTTTCTTTAATCTTCTAATTTTCATTTCAATCATCTACAGTTTTTTCATCCACTATTATGGTCTATGATGAGTTTACCATTTTTTAAGCTTCACCAAAGAAAACCAAAACCCCATTTATTTAATATCTTGATCAGAAAAATCAAGATTTCAAATCCAAATATAAAACACAAACAAAAGGGCTTCCTTTAACATCTACTTCTCTAGCAACCCAAGTCTTAATTTAGACATTTTAGCACACTTTAGTTCAACCATTTTCCAGAAAATGACCACTACAGGTCAGAGTTTTTGCTATTTCTAGACACAAAAGAAAAAAAAGGAAAACATGTTTTCCCTATTTTTGGTCTCAAGTGTTGTCATAAAGTGAGCATATGGTTTTAAACTTAAAAATGGGTATGCTTCTTTTTCAAAAATCTCAAATGGGTTTTGTTCTAAGACCAAAAAATAAAAAATGATATTTGTTCAAAATATTGATATGTGATCTGGGATTATTGCATTTCAAGGCTGTTTCTAGTGAAATGTCACGACCCAATCCTAGGTCGTGACTGGCGCATAATCTAGATGAACTCATCTAACCCAACAAGCCTAAAGATATGATCCCACTAAATATGAATTAATAATCCAATTTCTCTAGCTACTAGAAATTCGGCAGAACCTCTCTTAAAAACTGGACGACCTACATATCAAATTAATCTGCTATATAAATGTGATGCCTTATGTCCCTAGACAAGTCTAATACGGCCTTAGGGTTCTCTAAGACCCATCCATGTTGCCCGGAAGACCCCAGATTCATGAAAGATCAAAAGGTCCAGAGACTAGTGTCACTGACACCGCTATATCGGTCACAGGTGCGAGGTTGGTAGATCTAGGGACTCTGCTAACCCTTATAGCAGTCCATGAGTACTATAGAACGTTATAGCAGTCATGTGTTGTTCAGCGGAGGGGGCTCAAGCCTCTTGGCCGCTATAGCGATGCTTCCGATACCAGAATAGTGCGAAATGACATAGTTTCCAAATTCTCTTTTCTACCTCCCCATTCTTAACCACACTCAAATCTACCTCCCCCAAGCTTTAAGATATGTGTTTGTTGACGACTTATGTTAGATATCTCTTCCTTCTTCCTCCCCTATGTTGTGGGTGTCGTTCTTTCTTATTGATGTTAAGTAAGGGTACTCCCTTAATATACTTAGAGTTGTTTAGAGTTATCCTGAAGTTAACATAGATTATTTATCAGTTTTTGTTGCTTCCATGGTAACCATTGGTGCTATCCCTACTCCATAGAGCCCCTTTGGTGTTGTCACTAATTGTGCCTCCCCTCCAAGTAAGTGGGTTTGAACTCACAACTTTAGTTTCATCATTATGAATATGTTTTATGCATGATATTTGTTAAATGTGAATTTAGAGATGAAAATGTATACAGTCATGATTTTCCAAGTTATGGCAAAGCTAGCAAAAACTATGATTTATGGTGATAGCATGAAAAATATGTTTTAGAAAACTATAGGACCATAATTGTTATGTTGTATGCTATGGAAATGCATGATATGCTCAAGAAAAGATTTATGATGAAATATATGTTTTAGCAAGATGCCAAGTTGATAAGTACGTTTTGTGAATTTATAACATTACTATGTTTTCAAAATGTGATGTTTCAAGCTATGTTTTAGAATATTCAATTAAGATATATATTGGAAAAAAGACTAAAACCCCAACTTAGTCTCTCAGATTTATAGTCAGGGACAAATTAGTCCCTCAAATTTCATAATGGGGACAAATTAGTCCCTTTAAAATTATTATCTGAATTGTGTCCTATTAGTTTACTTACGTATACCGTTAATTTGTTTACGTATACTGTTAATTTTTATAGTGGTCCTCACTTACTTCACTCCTCTAAACGAAGTCATTTAAACCTACATTTTCATCTTCTTTCTCACCATAGATCTCTGCTCAAAAGAAATATTTTGACTTTAAGTTGTCTTCTATTTTGCGCAGAACAGATGAGTGAGGCAAATTAGGATCCACCATAAAAATTAATAGTACATGTAAGTAAGTTAACAGAATATGTGGACATTTCTGTTAACAGTTCATAAAATAATTTGATAGAGGAACTAACTTGTCCCAATTTGTGAAATCTGAGGGACTAACATGGGATTTTTCAAATCTGAGGGACTAATTTATCCCCCACTACAAATTCGAGGGACTAAATTTGGTATTTAGTCTTAGAAAAATGTGACTAAGAGTATGATTTAGCTTCAAGAATAAATATATTATTTTGATTTTAGAGCTATCATAATTATAAACCCTTTTAGTTTCAAAGTATGGTATTAGAGTTACCAAGTTTATGTAAAAATGTTAGCTTGAGAGATAACTTTAGAATTTCAGTTTTCGTGATACTCAAAAGTATGTAATTCAGTATGATTCATAACCATTGTCATATACATATTTTATGGTCTTGAATTCAAAATGCCCGCAAGTTGGTGATCTCTTAGGTATGATTTCATAACCACAATTATGCTAAAATCATATTGTTATAGTTATATGAATCTAGAGCTTTCAGAGTTTTAATAGTTTTTACTTATATTTGATTTATGCACGAACTACTTTATATGATAGAGATAAAGAAACAAACAGTGAGTTAACGACTGTAAGATATGATTAATCTTGGTACCAAGTTGTTCGCCAAAGAACAATCTCACCTCCAGCATATTGAGAGAATGGAACCTAGTTAGATGTTCAAATTTGGGACCTTAAGATGTACACATAGATATTAGAGAAGTTCAGAGATAATTATTATTATTACGTACATATTTATAATGTTCAGGGTATTGTTTCTCAAGAATCTATCGTACTAATAGTTAAAATGATTTCATGATAGATTATGAATTTAGAAATGTTGTCCATTAACCTATGGAACGAAAAGTGTTTTCCTAGCTAGCTATGCACATAAATGTCAAATGATTTATGCTTTTTACATGTATATTGTATTTATGTATATCCCTTGGATGTCCCATGTGGGTTGTGGGTGAGAATCCACTCACTAAGTCTAATGGCTCACCCCTCCCTTCCTCCTTACAGTTGCAGGTCCAGTTATCGCACAGTCACCGATTCAGTAGCCCGTAGTTGTCCAGTGGTGAGCTTTACGTTGCAGTAAGGCTTAGTTAGATTATGTTAGAATTAGAGTGTTCCAGTATATGTATAGGCATGATCCAAACCATGTATTCTATTTTAAATTATTGTATTTATTTTCAAAATTAATATATCTCCATATATATATATATTCAGAATTTAAGTATGAATTCAAAATGTAAATAAATAGAAATTTATGTAACAAGCCAGACAACTATTCACAATTTAGTTTTATTCAATGTTAGACCGATTTTTTAGATTTTGACTAAGATCATGAAATGAAACAATTTATGTTTTCAAGAATTGTAGATTTGATGAAAATATTTTCAGAGCTATGCATGTTAAAATATTCAAATATTATGTTTTGAATCATGTTATTTCATACGTTCAGTAAGTCACATTACTTAGGAGATTTATGTGGGAATAAGACTCCTCACATATTAGTCACGTTCCCAAATCGGGTTGTCACAATAAAGCAATATCATAATCCAAATTCAATAGCTAGTACATTCTAGAGTTTCAGTTATAAACCTAGCAATGACTAGTTATACAAAAGATCATACTTAAACTCTTGTTCATATCTATAAATCAAACTCAACTTATGCCCTTTAGCTGAAAAATACTAGAGTCAACAACCACAAAGCCTCAACTGAAAATAAAGGCCTACTAAAAAGAATTTCCTAGGCAAACAACAATCCCAGGAATCTACTATTCAGGAACCTGAAAATCTACAGGAAATTAAGGGGGTGAGTCAGATAGACCCAGTGACGACTACAAATAAAGTGGACAAGAAGGATAAACCAATAAACGCACAAACATTTAAAATGAAATAGGCTAGCTCATAAATTATGCAAATTGCTTCAAGCTATTGATAAAAATAACAATTCACAATTTTCATACCTCTTTCATAGTTTTAAAAGAAATACTCTTCGAAATTTCATTTCTAAGTAAAATCTCAAAAATAGTTACTAAATACACTTTCCCACAATTTTCTCCAATTCCTCATTCTCACATAAGATTAACTTCATCATCCAATATTCAAATACTCCTAAGGGTTATATAAGAAGAATTAATTTTATTTGGAGAGTAATCTCAATCCATCAAGAACAAGATTTATGATGTCTCAAATAAGTTTCTCTCACAATTTTATCTCACTGGAAGAAACTATGTGTACATAGGCCATTACATCTCTTCGCTATAGTAAGTAGTATTATTATTTTATCTCTTCGCTATAGCTAGAAATAATACCATTAAATATCTCTTCACTATGGCAAACGATTTTGCCATTATATCTATTCACTATGATGAGCGATGGTTCTAACTTAGAACTCATCATGGTTTTCTTAAACAAACTCTTATCAAACACAATTTATAAATCCAAAATTTAATCTTCATATTAATCTAACCTTGCAAGTATCAAAGGTCATAAAATTTTCAATTTAAATTGAAATAACATAGCAAAATTATGGTATTATAAAATTGACGAAAAGAGCTAGCAATAATTTCAATCAAATCATCAAGCTGTACTCAATAACCATCAAAATTAAGAAAAATGACTAATAAAAATAATTAATCAAATAATCCAAGTAACTCAAAATAAAATTTTATCAAATTTAATTAGTTTCTCCCATAAAAAGTAATTTAAAATACTGCCACTATGTATATAGCCACTCACTGCACATGAAGTCAATTAGGCTACTCCCTAATAGCTCTGGAAAGAGTAGTGAGTTCTGCGTCAACGGAATCCAGCAAACATAAGCATTTTGACAAGTTTAAATAATTTATTTCAAAATAATTTATTAATTATAGAGTCTATTGAAAGAAGCCGTCAATTTATGGAACCTAGGGTTCCTAAGGATTAGAGAAAAATCAATTATTGACTCTACCTACTACAACCTATCAATATCAGAGTTTCTAACTTACTAGATTTATACTTAAAATACCAAACATATATTCATCCATCATCTTTGAGAGCTTACTTGTTCTTAAGATAAACCCTAGAGTAACCAAAAAAGGAATGAGATTGACATTAGAAACTTGTCTCAAGCTTAAGAAGCTAGTGGATATCAAGATTTGGTCACAAAAAGATTATTTGAATACCCTGATTTTAAATAAAAAGGGTAGAAATTTTTTTGAACGAGAAAGGGTGCTAGTTACCTTGATCTATCATTCCAGGTCCTAGATTTCACTAAGTCTAGACTCTACATGTCCTTGGATGGCTTTATGATGTTGCCGCTTTCTTAGGATCAAAAGTCACAGTAATTGTTCCCAAGAGGGCAACAAGTTAAAGAGTGATTTTTAATTAATTTTATGAATCTCTTAAACATTTCATTTTTAGCTTACGAGTTTATAAAATCATACGAATTCCCGAATTTGAATTAAAACCGAAAATTTTGATTTTGATTTGTTGGAATTTTGATTTTTATGATATTTTATTTGAATCCAAATGGGGGTATTTTTTTATTTATATTTATGTTTTAAAGTTAATGGAGAGTAAAATAAATGAGAACATTAATGGAAAGTTAATGAAGAGTAAAATAAACGAGAACATTAATGGAGAGTAAAATTAAGAAATGTAAATAAGTGAGTAATAATACAATCCAGCCTAATACACACCTGAACTTGAATTATAGCATGAGTTGGAAGCACACCTGAACTTGAATTATAGCATGAGTTGGAAGAAAAACCATTCTAGAGAGCGCTGCAACACTCATTAGGGGAATAGTCAGGCGGTTCAGGGGACGATTTTATGCTATCTGGTGAGCACTGCAACGATCAACTGTTTTATAAAAATCCCTCATTTCATGGTCCAAAACACATTTCCACCCTCCCAAACTCAAGAACCTTCACCTTTTCACTCTCATTCACTCCCAAACTCTATTTTCTTCTATTTCTTTCAATTCTAACTTCAATCCTTCATTCCTAAGGCTTTAAGGTATGTAGTTTTCTTAGTTTTGCTCTCTTTTCTTCAATTTCTTCTCATCTTGGGGTGGTTTCTATGCTTATAAAGGTAGAGAGCTCTCATGTTAGAGATAAATTTGAGGTCTTTAGTGATTTTAAAAGCTAATCTAAGGTTCTATAATTTCCATGGTAGATATTGGTGCCATTTTTATTCCAAGAAACCCTGTCAATGTTGAACCTTCAGCTTCTACCACTCCAAGTGAGTGGGTTAGCATCTGTAACTTCTATGTTAATTATTTTGTCTATTTTTACCTAAAACATGAAATTATATATGGTTTTGGAGTTTGTTTTGTGAATTACTGAGATTTCTATGAAATACTGTGTTATGAACTATTAGTTTTAATAAGAAAATGTGTTTTCTTGAAAACCATGGGACATCCACTATTGAGGTTGAATTTTTGTACAGTTGTATGATGAATTTAATTATTTAGAGCTGATGTTATGATCATATGATTCTGGTACTGCATACTATTATATAAAGAAAGAGATTTTTACCCTAGGATAGAGGACTTTATGAATGATAGAGAAAAGAGTGAGATTTTGTCACGACCCACCTAGAGAACGTGACCGGCACGTGAGGACTTGGATCCTCATGGAAGCCTCTAATAACGTAACTGACTAATATGCATAAATAAATCGAATATATCCAAAATATCTTAAATTCAAACAAATTTCATAATTCTGAAAATATTTCCAATTATAAATACTGAACATAAAACTGTGTAAAATCCATAACCTGGGCCAAAACCAAACATAATTAAATAAGTGATTGAAATTCTGAAAATAGTCAAAACAATATAGTGCATGTCCGGGATCCTGCCTACACAATTATTGGAGCAATACTAAATTGACATAATCAACTGTAAGCTCCACTCTAAAGCGAAGCTCACCAAAAGAAGCTGCCAAGGAGAATCTTGTGTTGCAACTAAACCTGCAGCTATATCTGTAAGGGGAGGAAAAGAGGGGTGAGTTCATCAAAACTTAGTGAGTGAGCCTCCACTCACAGCTCACATAGGACAATAACAAAGATACATAACATATACATGCAACTTGATGTAAAACATTTTATATATAATTACATATGACTATATTGAAAGCAATAAGTTAACTAAATCCATAACAATAACTAATAGAGAAACATCAATTATTTTGCACATAAGTATCTGAGCTGAATATGAGCCAATGGCTAATCTGATAGGTACTTAACTAGGTCCCATAAATGGACATCACATTGGGTTCTTTCTGTGGGTGAGCTAGTCTTCTAATGGACCACTTGGTACCAAGGTTAATGATCAATTTTGCAGCCATTAACTCGCTGATCTGTTTCTCAATAATTATTGGCTAAAAACTAATAGGAATAAATTCATTATTCTTATTATTCGTACAAAACTAGAATTTATGAAATATTCTAGTTGATAATATAAATCTAAATCATACATACAAACAAGTATCCCATGAGTTTTTTAAAATAATAATTTATCATGATAACTACAAACAATAATTTTCTAAAATTTCTATAATCCATAAAAGCATATTTCTTGGCATAAATTATTCTAAAATTTCACAAAAAATTTATATAATATAGGAAAATAATAATAATGATCAAAAGTATGATCATGAGCTTAAACTCACTTACAGTTGGTAGCGAGAAGTGTGTTTCCACTATTAACTTGACTCTGGGGAACAGGAATGACACTAATAGTTACCAAATAATATAATGAAAATATAAACAATTTGACTTTATTATCGAAACTGAGTTTGGGATGATAGGGAGGAAAAATATTGAGAGAAAATCATGTCTGACAGTATCCAAACTCGCAATTTAGATAAAAAGAGAGGAATTGGCTAAATTCTATAAAGATCACTTACCGGAAGAGATTAATTGGAGGAAATTGAGAGAACCACGTTTTTCTCTCTAAAAAAAATCCTTGGGTGGCTGGAGTACTTAGAAAAATATTTTAAGAGTATTATAATGTGTCTAAAATATACTAAAAATATAAAATAAGATCACAAGCGGGACAAGCTATGCCCATGATGATGCATGCCACACAACCTGTTAGTTTGAGTTCCTAAGCTTTCACACTGCAAGTGATGAAATCTAACATATATATACACATAACAATAATCATATTTAAATATAAAGCGTGCAACACGCTCTTATAATTTATATATATGAAATATAAATAATACCTTGTGCATGTTCATGTGCCCCCCGTGTTTGCTATTATATATATAACTCGTGCAATGTGTGCACATATAATAATAATAATAATAATAATAATAATAATAATAATAGAAATAAAATAAGTAATAATAATTTAGATACTAATAAATTTCATATTTGTGGCGTCATAGATTTCTAGTTGAGTTAGTAGTAACTATAGAAAAATAGGTTGTGTGTTATCGACAATTAATCCGCTAACCTTATTACTTGGGCTAGAGATTATAGAGATTTATTGTCATATTGGAGACAGTGACACAAAACGCTCAGATGTGACCAAAGATTTATACTCAGAGTTTTGTTACGTCACAAATATTGTGCGTAACTAAGCGAAGATCTTGTTTCTATTAGAGATCTTGTTAGGTCAGTTTATAGAAAGTTAACATTTGAAAATTTGATTTTAATCATGAAATCCCCTAGTATTTTATTATTTGCACTATTATTTCGGTGTTATGTATCTTCTCTTGGTGTCCTATGAAGGGTGCTCCAGGTGATGACTCACTCACTGAGTTTTGGGTACAAAACTCACCCTTTAATTTCTTCTCATATTTTACAGATACTATAGCTGCTGAGGGTACTTCACAGCCATCTTCCTCCCAACAATGTTAGATTTTAGTTGTCGAGCCTATTAAATGAGATGTCTGGTATTTTACTCTAGATGTACTCCAGTGTGATGCAGGTAGGATTTCGGACTATAGAGCATGGTTAGATTTTGCATATACTTACATGTTAGAATATTTTTTTGGATTGTATAATGTATTTCCCAAGGCACTTTGTATGTAAAGGACTTCATGCATATTTGTAATAATATAGTATCAGTCTTTGAAATAGACTACGAGATTTCAGTTTTATTATTATGATTTTAAAAGTAGGTAATTTGTAAGTAAAAAGAGAACTATTTTATGGATTTTTCATAAGTCAATGGTGCGTATAGAAATGATACAGGTCATGAGGCTTACGTGGGAATGAGACTTTTTACATGCCGGTCATAGGCCCAGTCGGGTTATGACATTATTATGGAGCATTTTTGTTGCAAAAGGGATGGGACAAGAAAAAAATTTAAAAGAAAGAAGAAGGGAACAAAGAATGGGGGGTCGAAGGTTAGAGATAGGGCTCCGAATTCCTTAGTCCTCCCTATGTTTGGGACCAAGGTTAGTCCTCTCACAAAACATATATCAAATTACTGATTTAACCTTATAACAATTTTTTATTTCCATTTTACCACTAGCTTATTCCTTTCCCCTGCCACCATTGTCTTTTACTCCTAAACTTCTCTTCCTCCTTCACAGACTCCTTCCCCAGTTCCCTGAGCCCCTGCTCCCATCATGCCATGTGAATACCCCCTTTTCCCTTCAGAACATTGCTCTTATTTGTCCTGCTAAATGTTTAAGTTTCATTGTTCTTGAACCCATAGGACTATCTAGTGAAATGTTGAGAATGTGTAATTTATAAAGCTTACTCAATTAGATGTATGCTATGTTGAAATTGTTTTATTATATTCATTGCTCCAATTAGGGAGGAGATTAGTTCCAAAAAACAATTGGAGCTGATGAATGTTCTGGACCCCCAATAATTTCGTGGCAAACTCACACTCTTAGGTGGCTCTGGAAGGCAACGAAAACCGCCCCTTGCTAGATGCCTTGTCATCTGCATACAACCATCACCAAGGTATTTTCTGGTGCCGTCAAGAACATTTTAGGCAAGGGCTCTAGTGTAAAGGTCGCCATTCAAGACGATCTCATGATGGTGGATGCGCCACCTTTTGGCGATAACGGTGATGACCGAATAGGGGAATGATGACTGTCTTCTGACTCGTGAAAAGGACGTGGTGGTTGGCGATTCTAGTGGATGAAGAGGTGGCCGCCGTTGGTTGCTTGACGAGGGACAATAGTGTAAGAAAATGGTGTAATCAAGGATAGATTTGTAACTTCATCTCTATTAAAATAAAATTGTAACTTGAAAATTATTATATCATTATAATAGATTTACTTAATTATTTATTTTTGTTAAATCCGGTCACTTTAAAATACATCTAATGGTCTGAAAGAGGGGACTGACCTTGGTCCAGACATGGGACCAAGGAATTTAGAGCCTACAGACAAAGGAAACCAAAAAAGGGTAGGGTTTTTGTTGTTGAGTCAAGGTGGATACCTTGTCATTTTTACCTTTATTTTTCTTTTTTGTTTTGAAAACTTTTGGCATATTCACAAAAATGCCACTGCCCCTTTTCCTCCTTTTTTTTTTATTTTATAACTTTACATGAAACCTTCGAAAGGTTTTGTCTTTGAAGCTTTGGATCTCCATTTAACCAGGCAGCAACTACCTATGCAAGGGATATACGATTCAACCTTGGAACATCTCTTTTCAAATCCCCACATTTGCAAAATAAAGAATAAGAGAAGGTAAACTGTGAAGGAAAGTTGGGTACTTTTAAATAACAAGAAGCCAGACTTATGAGATAGTGGTGGTGAAGTCATGAAAACTAGAGAAGTATACGAGGGTAGTTAGGCCTTTTGAAAAATTAGTTTTTTAATTTACTTTATTTTATTATATTAGATAGCTATTTTTTCTTTAAATCTAAGCTATCCAAATAAAATCTAATGTTATATATAAGTGGCCTATGTAATAGTCCAAAAATGGGATGAAACATGTTAACATGAGCTGCTCATGGGTGAGATAGTTAGCTTAGGCAACTATTAACGTGACTCGTGCACGGAATGCTCATGAGTTTATGACGTGCGTCCATTGAATTTTATTTTATTGTTTTCTTCCACTCTGATGGAAGCATGGCGTGGTGTGCAAAGATTTGACGCCTTCTGTGTTACTGTCATTATTAAAGATTACAAAATGGAAAGCCAGGGCTTTGTTAGTATTCATTAAACTTTTTATATACAAGAAAAAATAATACAACATTAAACTTTCATTATTAATTTTGTAAAATTAACGAATACCGTGATAGTTCTGAATGTTTAATTAATCAGTGGACATTCCTAGTCTGAATATAAGCTTTCGTAGTTTTTTACCACAAAAATAGTAATAAGTTGTACACACTCATAGAGGTTTTCTTGTAAGTAATTCCTTGTCATGGCAATATTAAATGACTAATTTTACAGCAATACTTGTCGTGAAGGATATCTTGAGGGGAAAAAAAAAAGTTACGTATTGTATTTATAAACATTAAAGGGAGTAGGGACCCCATTTATCTGCCCCAACATAACATGGCACACTTGATTCATATACATGTGTGTATGTATGTATATATCCTCAACCAAAGGCGTCGCTGTTGTTGTTGTTGTCCAAATGTATAAAGGCCCAACAAGATTATGAGTGGACGTCAGAGATCTGCTTGGACGGATAAAGAGATGAATGCACTCTTTGCTTTGCCCGTTCTTCTCTCTCGTCCTCTTTAATTCAATTCTCCCTTATTATGTCCTGTCATTTGGTTTCTTCTGCCTCTGTTTCCCCCCTTAAGTCTTCTCTCTTTCTCAATCTCTTTATCTCTGCTCAAGTTATTGCTTTGCACTTTGCAAGAGATATAAAAGAAGATGGCTGTGGCTATGGCTGCTACTTGCAGTCTTGGACTGCACTTGAGTGCTGATAAGAGCTTGAGAGCTTCGGAGAAAACCGTTAGCAGCATTCCAGTCTTGAAGGCCTCCTCTGTGTTTGATGCTACTAGTTTTAAACCATGTTACGTTCTTCACAAAACAAGGTATGCATGCTAACTGGGAACTTTTGGCTACTTGATTGTGTATAGCATAGGATAAGGTAATTATATTTGTTAGTCTCAACTCAAATACTCTTTCATTTGGATGGTTAATCATGACAATTAAGCTAGGAGCATGCTAGCTGAATATCACTAATTATGTTTGCGCCCTTTTCTAACTTTTTTTGGAAGATTCATACACACTTAAAAATTGAGAAGTAAGATGCTAGCTAGGACTGCACTACAATGCGTCCATTCGCTGTTAATGGTATGCACCATTTTCCCAGATTGTCATCTACGCGGATTACAATAATCCCTCGAGCAACACCTGTAACTGACGTGGAGGTATTTGGCAGAAACAACAGACATGGTTGTCATTCATTGCATGTGAATAATAGGCTTGTTGACTGTCAACACTGACTCTCTCTTCCATGGACAACAGGATGGCAATCAAGGTGATGCTGATACCATTCCTACTCCCATAGTCATAATTGATCAAGACTCTGATCCAAATGCAACTGTTGTGGAGATAACCTTTGGTGATCGCCTTGGGGCTCTTCTTGACACAGTAAGCCATTCTCTGAATAAGGTGGTGCTAATGTTCACTTATTTAACTAACACCTCATATTGAATTTGTGGGGTAAGAATTTGTCTGTTTGTGTTATTTCTCCTTATTCCCTTGAGAGAGAGTGGATAATGGACATTAATCAGAAGGCATGCAAGAACTTTAACTTGGTTGCAGATGAATGCATTAAAGAACTTAGGGCTCAATGTTGTCAAGGCAAACGTCTTTCTGGATTCCTCTGGCAAGCACAACAAGTTTTCCATCACAAAAGCGTAAGTATTACATGTGTTACGGAACATGTATCCTGTTGGTAATAATAAATTGCCGTTGTCCTAACCTACATTCCTACAATAGCTCTTGTAGTATTGTTGCTTAAGGAATATGTATGTGCTAAATTGCCAAGTTGCCGTTAATAATGGCAAATTTTTGTCATTGGAAGTAAGCTGAGTTGGATCCTATGGCATTAGGATGGCTTCTAAAGTCCCGCTAGGGCTTGGAGCGTCCAATCACAAGTTCACTACACTGAAGTATTTGCACTCAAACAGAATCGGCCTCTGTAATTGCATACCATAAATTTAGCCTAGTGTAGCACAACCAAACTAGTTTTTGGTTTGCATCTTTCTTCAAGGGACAGTTATCTTTTGAATCCAGTGTTAAATAGATTCTGTAGTTATTAATTCATTGGATATGGTGGCGGAGCTTTGTTTGCAGTGATACTGGTAGAAAAGTAGAAGATCCAGAGTTGTTAGAAGCAATCCGTTTGACAATTATAAATAACATGATTCAGTATCACCCGGTATGCTCCTCAACCATCCTTCTATTATGTTGGACCCTTACTTGATAAATACCATCTGGGAGATCAGTGTTTTTAATTAGAGCTACATGTTTCAAATGGGTGTCAGGAATCAAGTGCCCAATTAGCTCTCGGAGCAGCTTTTGGACTTGTGCCTCCAAAGGACCAGGTAACCAATATTTATATTTCAAATTGTAGCAGTAAAACATGAATTCCCCATTCTTTTCTGAATCTAGGTAAAAGTTTCTTTTAATGATAGTAATAGAAAAATAAAAACGTATTTAATAATTAATTTATTGTATCACAACGTGATAAAAATCCAATGTGTGAGGCCTGGCATGCATATATATCGGTCTCTCAGCTCTGGCTTCTACTGTTTGAATCTGGTTCATATTTTGTTAAAATATTTCAGGTTGATTTGGACATAGCAACCCAAATAACCATCTCTGACGATGGCCCAGATCGAAGGTGATTCAAAACATGTGCTTCTTCCTTAACGTAATAGCTATTTTAATCCAAACAGAAATTGCTACCAAGACAAAACGTGTGCTCGGCATGCTCACGTTTGAATAATAGAATTACAATGGTGCTTTTCCTTTTCCTTTTTGCAGTTTGCTGTACGTGGAAACGGCTGATCGGCCTGGATTACTGGTGGATCTTGTAAAGATTATTACTGACATTAACATTGCTGTTGAATCCGGAGAATTTGACACAGAGGTATATGTATAAAACAATATATCATATCATAGCCACAAAAGCGCGCGTTTATTTTTCTAGTCCTAATCATTCGAACTCGGAATAAATCAATCTAAATACTAATCAAAACAAATAAAAAGAAGCATGTACGAATTTCATCTGAAAGGCTTTGCTGTGAAACCTAGGGGCTCTTGGCTAAAGCAAAGTTTCATGTCAGCTACAAGGGTAAAGCCATGATCAGGCCTCTCCAGCAGGTATATATATACACACACACATATCTTCAACAATTTTCTTGAATGATAGTTAAGAAACCAAAGTTGATTCGTACAGTGAGTGAAGTATATTGTAATAGTTGTAGACTTTACCTTCTCACTTCAGTTTCTGAACTGATTAAAATTCATCTCTTCCATATATGTCTGGCAGGTTCTTGTTAACAGCTTGAGATATTTCTTGAGGCGACCTACAACTGAGGAAGCCAGTTTTTGAGTGGCATCTGTTACAAGTTGCAACGAAGTGCAGGACATTGTATTTGCTTTTGGAATAAATCCACGATGACATTGTCGCATTCAAGGAATTAAAGGCACTTCTAGTTTACACCCATCATCATAGAATTTTGTACACTTGTTTTGACAAAAAATTGAACTCAACTTTATACGAAACTTAATGTTTTTAATTATAGCAATATTTTCCGGTGGCTAAACAATCAGCCAATTAGTATATATTAAAAACACTCAACCATTAGAAGTAAAAAATGAACCCAAAACCATGTTGTTAACGATGATTTCATGACCTGAGCCAACCTATGTCATGAAACTTTTATGATCACTTCTACTTTGGATTTTTTTTTTTTTGGTTACTATTATGTTTCTCTTCCTGAAAAGATTTGGTAACAAAGGATTATGAAGTCATACGCATGCATCCTAAAGTCACTGTACTACTGATAAGATTATTCACACAAATTTTGGCATTTAACAATTTACAAATATAGTTCTAAATAAGTTTAACACAAAAGAAATTGAGTCAAGACATTGATCTCAAACAAAGCCACCGTAAATATTCACACAATGTTTACAGTTAAGAATAAAACAACTTTGAATTAAAAATCCACACTAAATGGTTAAAACTTAAGAAAAATGAATGAAATTATTATTTTGCATAGTGACTGGCGTTTAACTTCATGAGATGGTTCACAGCTTACGTTGACATTACGGCAGAGAGAGAACAAATATGAAGCAACATTTTGATTTTTTTCGGTGCAAAGTTAAAAGATTTGCCATTCATCGAGGGACCTCTGCCCCTTTGGAGATTTTGGTCCGAATAATCGAGTTTCTAATAGCTTGTAATTCCATCTAGATGAAAAATAAAAAAAAAAGTAAAATAAAATCTGCCATAGACGGTCAATATTGTTGGCACAGCAGAAACAAAAGTAAATAAAATATACAAAATATTTAACGTGGTTCGGCAAATGATGTCTACGTCTATAATTTAATAAATCAATTTACTAATTTCTTTTTGGGAAAAATATAATCACCAATCTAGCAATCTCTAACAAACCTAAAATCTCAATACATCCAATCTCACAAAATAATTTCTTCACCTACTAAGAACTCACTCAAACAAAACACACACTTTTATCCAAAATGGCACACTCAATTTTCCTTTTTATTTCTCTTCCAAGAAGAGAGAACAAACTTTTGATTTTAAAGTGATACAAATTTCAAATGAATTTAAAATAATCCAAAACAACAAACCCAACATATATATATATATATATATGAATGTGGGAGACCACAGCCGTGCTGGATCTTGCTTGTTGAGATGAACACTTTCCACCTGCGTGGACAGACACAGCCGTGACTCGAACTTGATCAGATCAGAGTAGCATTATCAATTTCGGCCCACGGGCCGATACTTGTGTGTGCGACCGAGCAAGCAAGCAAGCTTTCAGTAAATAGCAATAGTATCTCCCTCAGGCCCAGGCCCAGGCCCATACTGCATCCTTCCTTCGCAAATTGTGTTTTTTCTTTTCCCTCGCACCCTGCTTTCACCTCAGCTCAGCTTCGTTGAAATTGAAAATTGAAATCCTGAGCGCAGCGGTGGAACGAAAAAAGAAAAAAGAACAAACTCTGATCATTAGATCCATACAATACAGGTACCCACCTTTCCTTCTGCATTTCTTTAATTCATTTCATATCATTAAGGTTGATACCCAGTTTTGTTAGGTTAGGTGTTAGTCTTACTCTTACTGTCTCATGTCCCCTATTAGCCCCTCCCCCTTTATTGGTAAGGAGCAGGGAGTGAGGGAAAATACGTAGTTACGTGTCATTGTTTTCACTGATGAAAGTAAGCCAAGGCTAATGGCATGGGAGGAATGATAAATAAACAAAATTATAGAACGGTAGGCCCCTCCCTCCCGTTTTTCGACTAGTATTTTTCCTAATCATGGCATGGGCTGCATTAACACTGTAACTGCCACTATTGTGTGCCTGTCGGATTGCTAATTAATTCGCCTGTGTCAGAACCAACCATGTGAGCTTTTTCTTCTGCTGTGTGTCTCCACCGCTCAATCTGGTTTCAGCTTCCTTGTTCAAACTCTGTCTCTCTTGGTTTCTGGTTTTGTGCGGGATATTGTTCCCGTTGCTCAGCTTCTCATCAAATTAAATGCCAGTTAAGCTTTTCCAGTAATGATTTGATATTCTCTCTCTCTCTCTCTCTCTCTCTCTATATATATATATATATATATATATATATATATATATATATATATGAGTAAAACTATTTGGACCAAGAAGCCCCGTTAGGTCATTGCCATCACAGCTGATCAGGTCGCAAACCCTAATTTAAAATGCATGTCAGACGTGTAAGATTCACTCCCATTTCTTCGATCGTTTATTTTTCATATCTCATCTTTTGCATGTGAGATAATTTGCAATTAAGTATATCAACATTGAATGCTTAATTTTCATTTTTTGTCAAACTTTTCTGCTACCTACCAAGGGGACTTTAATTGTGCGAAATGAAGGCAAACCTGCTTCCTGACCCACTGAGTACTGACCAATATAAAATAGGAGCACTTGGTTCAGAAAATTCGAACTCAGTCCAACTTGTCGTTTAACTGCACTTTTTCCCAGTGCTATGTGTGTGATTGAAGAGTTTTGGTCCTTTTACACTTCTATTTGGAACTTTGTGTAGCCTAGCCTACTGTGTTTGTCAGCCAGATATGATAGGCATGACAAAATCTTCTAAAGCAGTGGTTATTAGCTGAGACCTTGTGAGAAGAGGATTCATGAGTGTGGGGGCCTATGGTCATCTATACATTCATCATTCATGCAAGTGGCAGGGCTAACAAATGACCCACCTTACCTGCTGCTTCATATTCAAGGACTGTGTAGCCAACGCAGAAGCAGTTATAATATAACAGGTAGCTTCCTTAAAGGTCGAAGATAAAGGAGCCAACCAAGGTGGGTGTGTTTGCTAGTTGTGGGCATTTGAGCTTCACCTTAGAGCAGTAATAAGAGGGTTTGGTCAATGGTCATATTAACACAGAGGCAGTAAATCTTGGGGAAAAGATGGGTGGGTAGTGGAGTGTACAAATCCATTCGGATATCAAATAGCGAGAAGGCAGATGTATCTGTAAGGGAAAAGCTTTTTGAAACATCATATGTTAATACAGTACTGTGAGCGTAGGTGCGTGTATCTAGGTGAGAGAGGTATTACATGTATTTAGGTGTAGTGTTGAAACCTTTGTCAATTCTTCAAGATATTATGGAATGGCCATAGTCGCCTGCCCACCTTTTTCCTTCCTTGATGTGGTCATGAACAACTCCCCTTGCCCTAGGATGGGGACTAGACCTCCTTAGAGGTACTTCATTCCTCTGGCACTCTATTATATTTTTTTGGGTTGATTAGGTATTCTTAGTGGGTCTTACGGTCAACTAAGTCCAGCAATAGCTGTATTACCTACCTGTCAAAGGTCATCAAGGTAACAATGGTGTATTCATTTGCTGCATTGGTTGAATCGTGGTGCTGATTAACGTTATTTGTATCTAAATTGTGGACATTAAGAGCAGACATTTAAGAAAGAGTGAGTGACAAAGTATTCGATGATGTTTAGACGGAATTGAAACTATGTCACTCTTTTCTTTGTATGTACGGATAATATTGCTCCGAATCCTTTCTGCCCACTACTTGCTTTCAGGAAATCAATGATAAAATATTGCCGTTAGGAGTTTTATGCTTCTGGCTAGTTCGGTTTATGGAATTGGGGCAAATCGGGAAATGACTGATGAAATACAATTAGGCTACGAGTAACCTCCAATAGAGTCTAAGAGGATGTAAATGTACTATTATGTTAGAAAGGGAAGATCATACAATCTTACGGGACTACTCTGTCCAAAATATTGTTGTACTCTAGATTTAGGACTTAGGATCAACTGGTTCAATTATGAAACTACATCAATTTTTTTACCAAATTTACTTTATTACGTTCGACTGCTCAAAGTATCTATCTGACAAGCGAAAGTTCTCATCATCATACAGATCATGTGCTTTCCCTTATTCCATCACATGGAATTCTTAAGTTTGAAGGATAATATAGTTTCTAAAGTGAAAAATCTCAGGCTAAGAATAGATTGAGAACTATTATAAGATGAAAAATTTTGGGACACCTTGACATCAGTTGAGAGAAGGTATCAATTTTTTTCTCAACCAATATTTAAAAATGTCCCAAAATACTGTACAATAACATTGTTTTTGAGATGCTAAAAAGATAAAGGTGAAATTGTATCCTCAATACAGTTTGCACTGCACAACATTATTCCTTTTGTTGTGGTTTTGTTGACTTGAGAGAAAATTTTGCAAGAACTTAATTGGGAGGTATCACTTGACCTGTCCTAGATGTTCACGGTGTTGCAAAAGAGCAAGAGGAGACTGAACTGAGCTTGATTAGCGAATGTATAATCAGCTCAACATGCTATCCCCACTTAAAGGATAAAGGATCAAGTCAAGGAATATGTCCCCATTTTCTATGTTGTATTTACATAGACATCCTATGATCTAAAAAAGATCCATTGATAGAATACTTGACAGTTGGCATTTGATATTGGACTAAATATCCTTCACTAATTTTCTACTGAACTCTTGTGCAACATTCTTCCTGAGATGGCGGCAACAAGTGCTGCTCTGAAATTAGGATCCTTAGTCAAGGAAGTGGCCATCTGTTCCACCAAAATTTGCGGGACTTCCGGTGATTCGATTTTTGGGATTATATTCTTAGGCTCGTTGCTGGACTTAGATTTTGTCACTTCAAGGGTGACTTTTGGTGCGGAACAGCTAAGAGCAGCTGAACATGGTGCTGAAGCTAGGGTCATACAACGGCTGGAGCCTGATGTTGTCTCCATCTGAGAAGGGTGGGGATGATTATGCTCTCCTTCATAAGTTGCAACCAGAACTGATTGATCATCCACACTTCTTTGCACCTGAACAACCAAATAAAGGAGCAAAAACAACTTAGCTTCTGATCCAATTTCTCGGTGGGGTTTGAACGATCATCTCCTAATTAGCTCTTAGAATATTACCTTCTTTTTGACTGGGCAGCTCGGAGCAAAAGAGCATTTGAAGTAGGCTCTTGGAGAAGGGTTATCCCTGGTCACCTTTTGTCCATACTTCCTCCACTGATATCCATCTTTCACAATCTGGAAGCACATAAAATAAAAGGCCTGTCAAACAACTACACCTAGAGTTGCTATAATGGCATATTAAGTCAATGCTCTATTGCTGTAAAGAATCTTACAAGGCTTGTATCGGATGGTTCGGTCCTGACACAAACTCTAGAGACCTTTGCTTTGATGGTCTCTTCCCTCGGTTTCTTGCATAATTCTTCATCAGTAGAGCTGCTCTCAGAGTTTCCATTAACTCCCACCAGATTACTATTGTTGTTGCTGCTTTCAGACTTCCTTTTCTTCGATGAGCTGAGCTCCTTATCAGGATTCTTCCTCATATATTCCATCAAGTTGCTTCGCAAAGTGTTGTAGCTCTCACACATCTCTGTGAGCATTTCTGTCAACTTCTTGTTTTCTGCACTCACCCGCTTCAGCTCCTCCACCAAAGCACCAGCGGGCTGAAATGAAATCACACAACGCATATGATCATTTATACAGATTTTATAAGAAATAAGAAAGGCGAATATGTTGTATCAATTCAGGCAAAAAGATTATTCTTTGAACATGGAAAGTTTAAGTCTTAGTGAACCTCATATTCTTTAAATCAATCTAGATTGTTGACAAGGAAAAACAATCAAAGGAATGGACAGGAAAACAAAGGCACAACTAACCTCTTCTTTTACCGAAGCCTTCCTCATCCCCAGTGAGAAAAGTTTGCTCTCCACCTCCTTTATCTGAATTCAACACACAAGAAAGAATTATTCCCCACATCAAACATTGTTCCGAGAGAAGCATGTCACATAGAGTTTCCACGCAAGATGATGTATAATTTGATCGTTTATACTTACTGGAACTTCTTCGTGAACTCTGTGAGGATTAATGTTGAGATCCAAAGAAGTGTTAACCCATGGTGAACAATCCATGTGGCTGCCAAACAAATTCAAACAACTAGCACTTTTTCCCGAGATATATAACTACGCTCTCGTGAAAAGCTTTACCAGAAAAAGCTGAAAGCAAAACCCAGTTTCTAGATTTGTGTCAAACAAAATCCGGGTGAATGAATGACCTGTAGAACAAGCTGAAAAGCCTCAAACTCTGAAGTTCGTAGTGAACCCGGTGGTAGAAGCATATATAGAGGCAGCTAGTAGCAGTTGAGGAGGAGAACAAGTTGAACAAGGAAACTGGGTGGAAAGAGAGTGAAGGAAAAAGACACATGGGAATATATCCCACTAGTTATTGTTAGAGAGCTGGCATCTAATTTGTTTTTTGCTTTCTTTATTATTTCAATTTCAATAGACATCGCATGTAGTAGCAGTATTGGATTAGACAAGACAAGACAGGATAAGAAGAACGTGTCTACCCGCATATTATTTTTTATATGGTACCAAAAACACCAGGGGCTGAAATAGGAATTGGAAGCAAAGCATGAATCTGTTTAGCGTGCGTGATTATGTCGTAGTATTAAAAGAATATACTTGACGTGGGACATGTCGGTGAATTCTTGGTGCATGGAAAAGAATGGAATTCAAATTTCAAAGTCAAGCCCGCCTTGAAAATTCTCCATCAAATAATACTAGTTTAGAACTATTTAATTCACCTATGTCGACGTGTCGTTTTTACCGCTCTACGATATTGTTATTTTCACGAAATGTGCATTGCAAGAATATTAATAGCATATTCGATCGTAACCAAAAAAAAAATAGCATACTCGATTTTCAGTTTAAAAAGATTGAACGATGGTTTGTATTTTGTAATTTTAGTTTGAACCATGCTTTTAGATTTCTAAATGAAAATCTAAGCGTGCATTCATTGAGATAGCCAAATTTTAAAAAGTAAGTAAATCTTAAATCATTGGATTCATAAGACATATTATGGTTTTAAATTCTCATAGTAAACTTATTTTATTCCTTTGAACTTTTTTTTTGTAAATCTTTGAAAAACTAGGTTAAAGATACGAACATGCAAAAGGTAATTTCCTGTTCACCATTATAATAAAAACTAATTTTAGTACAATGGCGATGTAAACAATTTCACACCAACAATGAAATTAAATATTTTGTTGTTGTGTTATTATATAATTATATAAAAATTAATTGTATTAACAGTTAATTAAAACCAAAATTATACAATAATATTATATAATATTATGTGAAAATAAAATATATAAAAATAATATAATATACATTATGCAGAAGTTTTATCTTGACCGGAAGTCATCTACATTTGTCGTCGCCTGGCTTAGCTTATTAGTGGTCCCTTGTTTCTTTCTTGTCGCGATTAGTCTATTACTATGTCAATCGTCAAACATTTTCCACGTTGCATTTAGTATTAAATCAGCGGCATCTTCGTAAAGATATAATTTTATGTGCGCTATATTCAAGTAAAGTGAGTTGTTAAGTACAATTTCTTAATTATTAATTTTCATAGTTACTTAAATAAGTTAAAATGTATATACTAAATAATACATTTATTTGAATTCACTAATTCAGCTAAGATATTCATGTTTTAAAAAAAAACATATTGACAGTATGATAATTCCCTTACTGTGCCTATCTACCGTGATGGCAGACTAGCCTTCCTATCTTCTACGCGTTTCACACACACTTGTGATGAGTATTCTGCAAACAATTGTACATCGTTCATGCACTTTGACAATTTCGCCGTATTAGGAAAATAAGAGAATAGTCTTTCATCATGTAACTCACATTTATCAATTAAATGACACCATTGACATATGTACCAAAAGGAGGGATAGATAACTTAGCTGATCATCTACGCAAATAACAATTTGTAAGTTATTGACTCATATTTATTATTGAACCTAATGTCCACGCGAAAGTTCAAGCTATAATAAAAGTAATTATTTTGGTTCAATGCTCTCTATTCCAGAAAGTCCGCGAAGACTAGAAACAAGGGAAGAGAATTGGCTTTGTTATCTTGTGTATCGTTTCTTCCATCTCACTTTTACATCTTCCATCCTTTCATTATTTATTTCAAGTCTATACCTATATTTTAATAACTTCAAATACTGTAATCAAATTCAATAACTTCTATCACTACACATAAAATTATCCAACAACATCTAGCATTATTTTTTAATAATATTACTTATATATTTAAATTAATTTTTAAGTAATTCAATTTATTTTTAAATTTTTTATACTGAATTTAAAAATGTGCATTGATAAGCACACAATCCACTAGTATATGTAAAGCATCACATAAAAAAAAAAAAAGAATTCAAACCGTTTATAACATCAATTTTCATTCGATTATGAGAAAAAATAATCAATAAATAAAGCAAGTCGAAGCTACACCTCATTCGAGTTATAAAATGATCAATTTTAATTAATTCCTTCACTGAAATATCCATGTAAAATATTAAGGAGAAAAAATAAAGAAGAACAAACTCCCTCATAATTATCACTTGATTCTAATTATATGCTTTCTTTGAATAAAACGTGGAATAATTCCATAAGCCAGAAATGCAGGGAGAATGAGAAAACTCAAATAAGAAATATTTTAATGTGCTTTTAAATGTGCTCACATAACAGAAAATTTTTGTACAACATAACTTTACATATAATTCAAAAATACTTCGACTCACTTTAATGGAAAGCTAATTAATTATCCAACTACATATCAATTTATTATTAAATAATCTTTATTATTATTATTATTATTATTATTATTATTATTGTTATTATTATTATTATTATTATTATTATTATAGTCAAACGGTTTAAATGATAATGATAAAATCATAAGATGATAGTATATAAAAATAATTTATGCAAATAACAACGCAAGGGAAAATTGAATTCCATGATTTATATAAACATGCTAAAGTCACTGTCATATGTTCATGTAAACGCGCGGATGAGACTAAAGTTTTTTTAAGCATGTCTTCCTTCTTCATTCCTTATTGATAATTATCTTATAAAATTGAGATAATTTGATATATTAAAATATTAATATATTAAAATAAAGGTATATTAGAAAGTTCATATCAAATTATCTCAATTTTTTAAGACAACTATTAATAAGAAATTGAAGGAGTATAAATATACCTTTCATTAGAGACATGAAAAACATGCTAAAGCCTAATACCAAAGTTTGGTAGTGAAACACCCAAAAAAATAAAAATATAAAAACATACGCAGACACACAATTTGGGTTCTTAGTTGCGGTTGAATGCAGTTGTGCTACGCTTGTGGCCTTGTGGATTTTGCAACGCATAAGGTGAGATTCGGTGTTACTATCATTTGTCTTTATTTTAAAACTAAGAGTTTGTTTGGTTTAAGTGTGAAAATGAGGAAAAAAATTATATAAATAAATTTCATGTATTATTTTATGCATAAATTTATTCCTATAATTTTTATCATTATTTTCATTCCTCAACGCAACCACAACTAAAATAGCATATTTCTCTCTAAAATTAATTTTTATCGGTAGTTTTAATTTCTAAATTTTTTTGTGTGAGTTAATATATCTAATTTATAAATTTGGTAGTGTGTGGACTAAATGGCAATTCAAAGATAATTTTGGATAAGAATAAGTGCAAATTTACTCTTTTGTTTTTGTTTTTAGTGTATATTTACTCCTTATTTTAATCTAACTTTAACTAGTAAATATTTTGCTGATCAAAATAACAAGTTATAAAGTGTTTTGCGTACTATACAGGTTTTTCTAAATTCAACTTTAATTTATAAATTTTTTATATATGCCCTATTAATATAAAAGAGTTTTGCATAATTGCTATTTAAATATGTGCTTCTATTTGGAAAATTTCTAAGAGAGAATAATTAAATTAATTATTATTATTGGTATGATAATATATGATTAATTATATATATATATAACTTCTGGTTTTATTTTTATACTAACATTATAATTTTTTTTTACATTGCCATTCAATCAAATCCTTCAATTCACCTATCTTCTCATATAATGGGTTAAGGCCAGTAGAAATTTTAAGAAGCACATAAATAGAATATATATTTAAAATTATACAAAGTGTGTATAATCAATATTAAAAAATAAATTTAAACTTTAAAAAAAATTACGAATGACGTGTTACTATTGAAGACAGGGTAAAATAAAATGTGAAACTAATTTTACAATAATGTACTCTAGTTTTTTAAAAAATATAAATCGAAAATAAATATAGTATACGATAATCTTTTGTTACAAAAATTATATTCTCTTGTTAATTGCGGGCTAACAATAATAAAAGTGGTTAACCAACTGCATCAGGGTTTACAAATGATGAAAGACTTGGATTTTGATGTAGTAATGCCTCTTAACGAAGAATTCATAGGATTAGATCAAATTATTAAAGGGAAAAGTCAAACACCCAATCGAAGAAAGTACTAAAAAAGTGAGACCCACTGATGGACCATGACCGAATTAATCAAACACTCACTCTCTACCCATATTCAGCTAATTGGTCAGTCCATTGAATTGAACCTAGAAAAAGCAAAACCCGAAGTTCCTTACGGCATGTTCACATTCATGAACGGGTTCAAATTTTCTCCAATGTCCACATCCAATTAATTACAGCACCTAATTATGGACAATTTAGCATTGGAATTCAAATGCTGTGGTCTCACTTCTCACCACATGTCCAAGAAAAAAAAGTATAGCGTTGATTCAAACACAAGGCGTTAATTTAAGTACCAGTAATAATTTGTTTGTATAAGACTAAGAGGAGGCTCATGAAAAATTTTAAGTGCTCGTGTGCTAGACTACTTGACTTCAAATGTGGCTGACGGTATTGGTGGGGTCTTGGTTGGTTTGGTTTCAATCCCAAAGTGGGGTTTGATTGCTTTCCGCAACTGTAGAAATTAGAATTGCGTCTTCGCTTTCATCAATTCAAAGGAAGAAGAGCAAAAGAACAAAAGGAATGGATCGAAGGTGAAAGAATGAAACACATTATGCTGAGGAACCATTGCACATATTTTTGACCTAGCAACGACTTTGGAGATTCCTTTGTCAGCTTCTGTCGGCCATTCCCTCCCGCTACAAACATCACAATCCCTTATGCATCGATAATCGATTTATTTCTGCATCGTCTTTCATTTCTTTTATGCTATAAGTTATTCCATTTTTCTCTCATTATTTTTCTAAATCGTTAATATTTGAGGTTTACTGGATTTGTGCTGTTTTCCTTGTGGTCACATATGGGAGAACACTACTAATTCGTGTGAAAACTGAAAACCAATTTCACGAATAATACATGAAGAGTGGTGATAGATATATATACTCACCAAAACTCGCTTAGAGAGGAGGTGAGAAAAAAAAAATAAGATAAAAAAGGGAGAGAGAGATGAAAATAGAGAGGGGGTCGGGTGTGCATACCTACAAAGTTCATTTTCCATACATGAAAATGGATGAAAAAAGAAAAGAACAAAGTGCCCTATTACAAAATAAATGTTCATATTGTTCATTATCAAATAAATACTTGACTTCCGTACTTCTCCCTCTATTTCACTCTTTATCCACAAATAATTAATTTTTTTTCCAGTTTGATGAAATCCTCTCCTCGAATCAAAGAAAAAACTCCAATTTATCTATTCACTTATAATTATGTTTTTACAAAAGTATTGTCACTAATTCTCCAATAAATCTCTCTATTATAATAACACTAAAAAAAAAATCAATGATTAGTGATCGATTTTTCGGTCACTAAACCTCATAGTGACTGATTTAGCGATCGAAAACAGAAGTTGTTAAAACCATGGTGGCTAAAATATTAGTGACTGATTTTCCAATCCATACAACCAATTTTAGTTGGTGGTTTGGTGTGCTCGATCAATAAATCGGTTACTAAATCTTGTGATCAATTTTTACTAGTGGTTTGATATGCTACTAGCGACAAACAAATTGGTCACTAATTTTGTGACAAATAAATCCATCACTAATTATGTGACTAATATATCGGTCACTAATGTGTAATTCCTAAAAAAAAAAAGAAAAATTTTAAATTTTTGAAGTCTCATTTTTAAAATTTAAATATATATCATCAAATAAGAAATTATATATCCATACGCAAACAAACAAACTTAAAAATTGATAATATACTTTAACAAATAGTTAACATCATACATACAAAAAGTAAGTTCGATCTAAATATTTTAAATTTTACAATAACACGAAGCTCTATAATCTAAAATAAAAATAGAGATATGCATTAAAAATTCTTTGAACAATAAATTTTCAACATTGTCATTATCACAACGTATCCGGAGGGTGCCACAACAAGGATGACGACTGATTTTAAAATAATTTAATATAAAATAGGAGTTACCACCAATTTTAATTTTGGTTAAAACTGAAAAACCTTTTGATTTGCAAACTAATATTTTAAAAAAGATTTGAGATTCGGAAGTCTGATTATGATTAGGAAATGATAGAAAATTAATCCTACTGCACCCCTGTCACAACGTACCCGGAGGGCACCGCGACGGGATAGACGATCGATTTTAATAATAAAAATAATAATATGGGAGTCGCCACCAATTTTAATTCTGGAAAAATTGGAAAACCTTTTGATTTGCACAATTGGTCTTTTAAAGATATTTGAGGTTCGGGAGTCTGATTATGATTAAGGAAGGGTGAAAACTTAATCCCACTGCACCCCTTATACATCCGTATAAATACGGTTACCCTAGAGCTTATTATGCAAATTTATTTATAATTTAATAATGTTTATTTTTCCCCAAAAGTCACAATCAAAAGAAATAAAAGAAAGGAAAGAAAATTAGGGAAAAAAAACACAATTTAATAAAAAATTAATTTTGACTTGATAGTTGTTGACCATGCCGACGTATCCTCTGGTGCAATGAGAAACTCAAAGTCACGTCGTTCTGTAGAGAATGTTTGTGTTTTGGATGTATTTTAATTAAGAGAGAACACAAACATGTGTTGACTGGTTTTGATTCGGAAAATAATTATAAAGAGGTCGAAACTCACTTTTGCACAGAATTTAGGATAGCGTGAGCTATACAATAAACCCATACATTCTTGTGAAACTTGAGGATGATAAGTCATACATCAAAATCACAATTTGCTGCGTGAGTTAAAATTTAGTCTTACAAGACCTTTCATCGCTTTTGGAATAAAAATAAAATAACTCGACAAATTAAAAGACTCCTACCTTTTAGATTTTTAGATTTTTGATTTGAGACATAGAACACAAAAAAGATAAAATGGATAAATAAATAAAAAGTTAAAAAAATGACTTAAGACAAATTATTTAATAAATCTAAAATAAAAAAAAAATTAACCAACAACACAAAACAGTAAGCCCACACAGAATCTGCCAAAAAAAAAAAGAATAATAATAAGTGGACCCAAGACATGTGTTGAATACCCAAGACCACAAAGCCCAAAGACTCAACATAATAAATATATCAGTTTTTTTTTAAGAGCCCCCCTTAATCCCACAAGCAAACGAGGCCCAACCCAGAAAAGTAACAGATCCTAACAAAAAGAAAAAAAATCAAAAAAAAAAGAAAAAAGAAAAAAGAAAAAGGAAATGGAAAGAAACCGGACTCCTCAGAAACAAAACAAAGGAACAAATTCTAAACTAAAATCTAAAACACACAATATATAACAAAAGAAAGTGAACCACAATGACAAATCCCTAATCTAGACTCGACAAGGCATGAAACTAAAAAAAGGAAAGTGGGGAGAGCTGCCATCGCAAATTGCATGCGGCGAAGAAGAAGAAGGGCCGCGGTGGGTCTGACCGAGTGGCAGAGGGAGGTTGGGCAGTGGGTGTGCGCGATACAGGGGAAGGCCGGTCCGAGGCGGCCATGGCCGCGGGAGCTTAGGGAGGCTCGTGGCACGGTGGCGGGGAGCGAAGAGAATAGAGACTCGAGGTTTCTGCTGGCTTCGCAAAAACTGCGGGTGGAGGCGGGCCGTCGCGGAGGGAGAGGCTCCAGCAACGCGAGGGGAACGCCGGTCAAAGGGGGTGGCATCGCGCGGACGGCGAGGTGCTGCTCGCGGCGAGGATGAGGCTTTGAGACTGGGATCCAACCGAGGGAGCTCCGGTGCGATGGGGATGGCGGTGCAAGGCTGGGGCCGCTCCGAGGCTACGCCGCTCACGGCTAAGTTCGTGGCGGCTGGGGGTTGGCTGCTCAGTTCGCGCGACTAGGAAGTGCGCCGGCGATGGTCCACGAGGCGGCAGTGATGCATGGTAGGGGCCGATCTGGTTTGGGGGGAGGTCCTCGGTGGTGGTGGTGGTAAGGCAATGGGGAGGCCGCGGCAGTGAGGGGTGGCCGCAGCCTCCCTCCCCTGTTTTTTCCTTTTTATTTCTTTTTTGTTAATTTCTGGTGATGATGATGATGATGATATGTACCTGGTGTAGCTGCTGTATTGATTCAGTTTTGCTTGGATGTTAGCTGTTGTGCTGCCAGTTTCTGGTTTGGAATTGGAATTTGGTTATATGATGCTGTCGATGGTTTGAGGTTTTCTCTTGATTGCTTTCTCTATGATTTTGGCAAAATTGGATGTCTGATGATCAGTGTATGAGTTTTTTTGTTTTCCATTTGCTAATGCTTTTTCAACCCCCTCCCTCATTGTTGCTGTTGGTTCCCTTTTATGCTGAGTTTTGCTCTAATTAATTTACCAATATCTCCATGCTAACCCATGCCTTTTGAATTGCAGGAGCTCCAACTAAGCTTGCTCCCCATGCCTTTGTTGCTGCTGAACGGCTAGGCAGAGAGCCCATCCTGGTTGCAGAGTTGCAGGCGTGCCAGGAGTTGTAGTGGGATGCAGGAGTGGGAGACAATGCAGGAGCACAGCCATGATGCACGCACGTGCTTCTGTTTTAGCATCTTTATTCATTTTTTATTTTTGTTGTTTTTGGACAGAAATAAAAAACATCTTATAACCAATTGGGCTTATGAAAAAAAAAAAAAAGCTGGGCTTGGATCAAAAACGAAAATGGACCAAAAGAAACACAAATGGATAAAACAATTTTTTTTTTATTTTTCTTTTTGGACAGAAACTAAAACGCACCTGGGCTGACTGACTTGAGTTGGGCCCAAAATACAAACTGACCAAAAGAAAGAAATGGGCCCTAAAAATAAATGGACTCTTTTTGTATTTTTGTTTTGATTTTGGGAATACAATAACAAACAAACAAGAAATCTTTTTTCATTTTTCTTGAAAGAAATGAATGAAGAACTATAATGAGGAAATACAAATTAGATGTAAATTTTGGATTTTTGTTTAATGGACCAGACAAAATTGGGTGTTCACAGTTGCCCCTCTTTACTTGTTTCTTATTGAAAAATATAAAGCTTGCAACTTTAATATTTTACTGTAAGAGACAAGTAAAGATATGAACACAGATTTTGTCCGGGCATATGATGTATGATGATGATGTCGGCAATGCCGATGCAAAATGAAAATGCAAAAAGTTCTGTTGGACGTCGCTAGGGGTCCAATGCACAATGAATGTATGAAGACAATGTGAAACGATATGACGATTGATGTTAAATGATGAATGCACACTGAAAATGCATGTGGAAATTCAAAAAAGTTTCGACAAAATGCAAGTGAAATATGAATGTGAACTTTACAGAAGCAATGCATGTCAAACATAAAGTAAATACATGTGAAACTAATCGTGAAAGCAATGAAGGTAATAACAGCTTGTGAAAGTAAACGTGAAAGTAGTAAAGCTTGTAAAAATAAACGTGAAAGCAGTGAAAGCTTTGCAAAAGTAAACGTGAAAGCAGTAAGAACTTGCGAAAGTAAACGTGAAATCAATAAAAGTTTGTGAAAGTAAACGTGAAAGCGGTAAAAGCTTCTGAAAATAAACGTGAAAGCAGTAAAGCTTTGCAAAAGTAAACGTGAAAGCAGTAAAAACTTGCAAAAGTAAACGTGAAAGCAGCAAATCGTGAAAGCAGTAAATCATGAAAGCAGTAAATTGTGAAAGCTGATAAATGTGAAAACAGTAAATTGTGAAAACTAATAAATGTGAAAGCTGTAAATGTGAAAGCTGTAAATTGTGAAAGTTGATAAACGTGAAAGCTGTAAATGTGAAAGCAGTAAATTGTGAAAGCTAATAAATGTGAAAGCTGATAAATGTGAAAGTTGTAAATGTGAAAGCTGTAAATGTGAAAGCAGTAAATTGTGAAAGCTGATAAATGTGAAAGCTGTAAATGTGAAAGCAGTAAATTGTGAAAGCTGATCAATGTGGAAGTCAGAATTGAAAGTCAGAATTGTGAAAGTAAGGCCTTGTGAAGGTGTGTGAAAATTGATGTGATGATGGTATGCTGGATGATGCAAAGCCAATGGAGTAATGAATTGATGCAAGACTGATGCAGAGATGATATGCTCTATGACAAAATGATGACAACAGCTTCTCAAAAATAAAATTGCCCCAGTTTGAGGTCTCTTCGCATCGTCCTTCAAGAAAGCATTTGTCTATCCCAAAATGATCTGTCTCTCTAGATGAGTAATTCTATGGGCTTTCCAGCTGTAGGCTTCAAATGTAACCTCTCCTTTTTGCCCCAGTTCTTTGATTGTATTCTCATTTTATGCCTCGATCACCTATTTGGATTTCTCATCTCTTTACGAGTCAACCTCGGTATTTGAACCCCCTTGCTTGACTTATCTGTTACGAGCTTTGTCAGCTAATTAGTCCTTTGATTATACTTCAATTATAATATCGTGATTATGCACGGTTTATAGAGATAAAGATGAAAGATAAATCGGGACACAGAAGGGACGAGAGACAATTCTATTGGATTTCAAATGGGACAGTATTTACAGAATTTCAAGAACCGTTAAGAGATAGGGAATGAAGAAAGACAAAACTAGCAGTGCTGCTTTCATGCGATTAACCCATTTAATTGATTCCTTGGCTACACCAGACTCAAAATCCATGATGAAGAGTGTGGACCTTCATTGCGCTTCTGACAATACCACAATTAAATTGCCCCAGTTTCTATATTCCATGGCTTCTTGATCATTGATTCCACCTTACCGCTGCGTAGACCGCCTTTTTAGGTTTTCGACCTAGCATTTGATTTGCTTTTTGTGCTCTAATTTTTGCTTAGGCCGCCCTTATGGGTTTTCAACCTAGCGAGCTTTTCTTTTTCTTTTTTCTTTCTTTTTATTTTTTTGTTTTTTGTTTTTTTTTTGTTTTTTTTTTTTGTGTTTTTAGGCAAAGTATTTCTTTACGGCATCTGAATTGATTGGTTTTGCGAGTACATTGCCTTCCACATCAGTCAAAATCAATGCTCCTCCAGAAAATGCATCTTTTACGATGTAAGGGCCTTCATGTGTAGGTGCCCACTTGCCTCGATTATCCTCTTGATTTGGCAAAATTTTCTTCAGAACAAGGTCGCCTGATTGGAATGTTCGAGGGCGAACGTTCTTATTAAACACCTTAGCCATCCTTTTCTGATATAACTGACCATGGCAAACTGCATTCAGCCGTTTTTCTTCGAGCATGTTCAATTGCTCATATCTCGCTTTGACCCACTCAGCTTCTTCTAATTCAGCCTCCATCAAAACTCTTAAGGATGGTATTTCCACCTCTATTGGGGTTACTGCCTCCATTCCATACACCAGCGAATACGGAGTTGCCCCAGTTGAGGATCTGACAGAAGTTCGGTAGGCATGTAATGCGTAAGGCAGCATATCACTCCAATCCTTGTATGTGACCACCATCTTTCCTATGATCTTCTTGATGTTCTTGTTTGCTGCTTCCACAACTCCATTCATCTTGACGGTAGGAGCCGACTTATGATGCTTGATCTTGAATTGTTCACACAGCTTCCGTACATCTGTATTGTTGAAATTTGTGGCATTATCTGTGATGAGCCTCTCTGGCAACCCGTACCTACAGATGATGTTATTCTTCAGAAACTTCACCACTACTTTTCGTGTCACATTGGCAAAGGAAGCGGCTTCTACCCATTTGGTGAAGTAATCAATAGCTAAAAGAATGAACCGATGCCCATTAGAAGCTTTGGGGTTGATTGGTCCTATAACATCCATGCCCCACATTGCAAATGGCCATGGCGATGTAAGAGTATGCAACGGCACGGGGGGAGAATGGATTCGATCAGCATAGATTTGGCATTTGTAACATTTTCTGACAAATTCTATGCAGTCTTTTTCCATTGTAAGCCAATAGTATCCTTGCCTGAGAATCTGTCGGGATAACGTGTGTCCGTTAGCATGAGTACCACAAATACCTTCATGGACTTCTGATATGATGAAGTTCGCTTCCCTAGCATCAACGCACCTTAACAAAACTCCATCGCAACTCCTTTTATACAATACTTCTCCTGAGAGGAAGAACGAAATGGATAGCCGTCTGAGTGTCTTTCTATCATTCTCATTTGCCGCTGCAGGATATTCTTTCTCCTTAATGAATCTCTTGATGTCATGGAACCATGGTCGGCCATCTGGCTCATCTTCGATGTTGGAACAGTATGCTGGCTCTCTTCTAACTGTCACTTGTAAGGGTCGCACTTCTACTCTCAGATCGAGCTTGGTCATCACAGCCAAGGTAGCTAAAGCATCTGCAAACTGATTCTGATCACGAGGCAAGTAATGGAAACTGACATTCTTGAACTCATCTTTCAGGCTCATAAGATGCTCAAAGTATGACAGTAACCTATGCTCTTTGACTCGCCATTCTCCGTTGACTTGGAAGATGATTAAAGCTGAATCTCCATAGACTTCCAGGAATTGCACACCAAGAGATATCGCTGCCTTCAGACCTGCTATGCATGCTTCATACTCAGCCATGTTGTTGGTACAATCAAACGTCAGTTTTACCGCAATTGGGAACTGTTTTCCATCAGGGGATATTAAGACTGCTCCAACTCCATTCCCTCGAATATTGACAGCACCATCAAAATACATCTTCCATACTAAATCATCATCTTCTTTATTATCATTGTTTTTTTCCATAACTGCTAAGACATCTTCATCAGGAAATTCAAGCTCCATCGACTGATATCCTTCAAGCGGGTTTTCAGCCAGGTGATCGGCTATCACACTCCCTTTTATAGATTTTCTGGTCATGTACTTGATGTCAAATTCTGCTAGAGCTACTTGCCATTTGGACATTCTCAAGGAGATATGCGGGCTTTCAAAAATGCACTTCATAGGATCTATACGAGATATGAGCAAAGTTGTATAGTAGAGCATGTACTGTCGTAATCTTTTTGCCGTCCATACTAGCGCACAACAAGTCTTCTCAATAGCCAGATACCTGGATTCGCAGTCATTGAATTTCTTGCTCAAGTAATAAATGGCTTGCTCCTTTCGACCAGACTCATCATGCTGACCCAATACTGCTCCCATAGATCCATGCAATACCGTAAGGTAGAGTATGAGTGGTCGCCCTGATGTTGGTGGAACCAAGAGAGGTGGATTTGAAAGGTAATTCTTGATCCTGTCAAAGGCCTCTTGACACCTGTCATCCCATTTGCTCGAATGATTCTTCTTCAATAGCTTAAATATTGGCTCACAAGTGTGAGTCAGATTGGAGATAAATCTCGCTATGTAATTCAGTCGGCCTAAGAAACCTCGGACTTCTTTCTCTGTCTTGGAGTCTTTGGCATGTCCTGGATGGCTTTGATTTTGTCTGGGTCTACTTCAATACCCTTCTTGCTAACAATAAACCCCAACAATTTTCCTGTGGACGCCCCAAAAGTGCATTTTGTTGGATTCAGTCGAAGCCTGTAAGTCCTCAGCCTTTCAAATAGTTTCCTAAGCACCGTAACATGACTCTTTCCTTCTTGTGACTTTGCTACCATGTCATCCACATATACTTCTAGCTCTTTATGAATCATGTCATGGAAAAGAGTCACCATCGCTCGCTGGTATGTTGCCCCAGCATTCTTTAGTCCGAACGGCATGACCTTGTAGCAAAATACTCCCCACTGAGTAACAAACGATGTTTTCTCCTTGTCTTCTTCAGCCATCAAGATCTGATTGTAACCTGAATAACCATCCATGAAAGAGAACCGATGGCCTCTAGCCGTATTATCAACTAGAACATCTATATGTGGGAGAGGAAAATTATCCTTTGGGCTTGCTTTATTTAGGTCTCGATAATCCACACACATTCTAACTTTTCCATCCTTCTTCGGTACTGGCACTATGTTGGCTATCCATTTCGGGTAGAGTGGGACCTCCAAGAAACCCGCATCAAGTTGCTTTTGGACTTCCTCTTTGATTTTGAGCGACATTTCCGGGCTCATTCTCCTTAATTTCTGTCGCTTAGGCTCTATTCCTTCAATTAGTGGAATCTTGTGAGCCACGATCTCAGGGTCCAAACCGGGCATATCTTTGTAGGACCAAGCAAAAATATCTAGGAATTCACTAATAAGCGCAATCATTTCTTCTCTTTCTGGGTTGTCAACTATTTTCACTTCTTTCTTATCTTCATCAGTTCCCAGATTCACAATTTCCACAACCTCATCATGTGGGTTTATCCCTTTCTCCATTGAGTTTATGATTTTGGCAAATTGTTGGCCCAATTCAGGATCCTCACTTTGTTCATTTTCATTCAAGTCTGTTGTAACGCAAGAATCAGTTAATGGGTTTTCACAATCGTTTGCACAGGATAACGAATTTGAAGGAGATAAGTCCCTGGAATTAAGATGAGAACCGAAATAAATAAAAGGAACAAGGAAAATAAGAAAGATGAAAAGAGAATAGAAAAGAAAGAAAACCATGCATAATCATCTTATCCAATTGAAATTGAAGTACAACAAAACAACTAAAGCGTCCATTACTCAAGATACAACAGATCATCTAAGGGCACAGAATCCCAATTGTTTAATGGCTCGAGACTAGGGTAGATCAGCCGAGGTGTCTCTCTGGTTCCTCCAAGGGTGTTGATAGCTTCATCTGCTTCTATCATCCTCACTTCTGTAGGAGTAGGAAATGTATCCCTAATGTGTGGGATCTTCTTCTTAGTGGGTTCAAGAGAATGCAACTCTCCCATGACTCCATACCCAAGTCCAGACTTTCCAGGATTGTCGGGTAGCAAAATCAGATTCCTGATTCCTTGCAGCTGACTTCCTAATCCTTTTCCTTCTTCAAACCCACTCTTGCGCATTATCTGAGCGGCCACTTGATGTGTACTACCTTTCGGTTCTACTGGCTCTGCTATCTCAAGGTTTTGGAATGATACCTCAAGGGTGTCTTCAGCACAATCAACATATGGTACTGATACTGGTTTAGTCACCAACAGTTCCTCTTCCCCTTTGACAGTGACGAGTTTCCCATTGTCTATAAACTTCACCCTCTGATGAAGCGTAGAGGGGACAGCGCCTGCCTCATGAATCCAAGGTCTTCCTAACAGCATCGTATACCCTGGTTCAATATCCATTACTTGGAATCTAGTGACAAAGATAGTCGGCCCAATTTGCAACTGAAGGTCAATGGTTCCCATGATCTCCCTCAAAGACCCATCAAATGCCTTAACGATGGTTCCACTTGGTTCAATAGCAGAGGGATCAATTGGGAGTTGTTGCAAAGTGGAGTAAGGAAGCACATTGAAGGCTGATCCTCCATCAATCAATACTTTTGCGATGTTGCAACCTTGGCATTTCAGGGTAATGTGGAGCGCCTTCGGGCGCCCTACCGGATGAGGAAAGACCTCGTTTTCTGTGAAAGTGACGGCATTAACTGTTCTGATGGCGCCTACAATTCCTTCAACCCTATCAGGGCTTATGTCTTTAGACACATACGCTTGATCCAACACCTTTTTAATTGCACTGCGATGAGCCTCGGAGGCTAAGATTAAGGAATAAAGGGAGATCTTCGCTGGTGTTTTCTTCAGTTGATCCACTACGTCATACTCACTTTGTTTCATTATCTTTAGGAATTCTTCTTCTTCGTCTTCGTGACTCTTCCTCATGCCCTCCTTTACATACACTGCTTGGGAATCTGTTGCCTGTGAGTTTTTTAATAACTTCTCGGGAGTATAACACCTGCCACTCCGAGTGATTCCCCCTATTCCCGCAACATTGGTTATGAATTCTGATGACGAGGGTTCTTCATTGCCTGGTTCTTCATTCACTTCCTGGTGGTGATCAGGGTTTGTGTGGGTCGCAAGATGAGAAGGCAACTTAGACACCTTGTAGACAGGTACTGTTCTTTGACTGGAAGATGTCATTCTAGGCATCGACGAACTGGGTTCCACCAGCGTTTCATACCTCCATGGGACTGCATGGTTACTTTCATACGGAAATGGTTTGGGTACTTTGAAAACAAGTGATGGCTCTTGGTTGTAAATTTTAAAAACAGGGGGGTGCACGATGAATCATGTTGACACTTCGTTCGATACCCCTTGGTATTTCAAGCACCCCCAGCTTAATCATCTTCCCGACATAGAGCTTCAGCTTCGGGCATTCCTCTATGTGGTGTTTTCCGCTTCCAAGACACTCACAAAGTAAGTTATCATCGTCTTCCTTCACTATCCTTGTTCCTTGCTTTCCTTCAACCTCTATCTCGTAACCTGCCTTCTTTAATGCTTCCAAGATCTCCTTCATCGGGAGCTTGGCGTTCTTCACGTCTTGACCTGTGCGCTTCTCATGACAGATGGAATTTACTTGTCCTCCACCATGATTGGGGAAAGGATTATTCCTTATATGCGGTCTTGATTCTTCTTCTAACTTAATGGCACCACGATCAATTAAACGCCATACCGCGCTTCTGAATCCGTAACAATCTTCAACTGAGTGTCCCGGGGAACTCGGATGATAATCACATGTCTGGTTCGGGTTATACCACCTAGGATATGGTGGCATAAAGGTCTTCCCGGGTCGTGGACCTAACAAGTTGTTTCTACATAGGTGTTTAAACAGTTCGGCCTGGCTCATGTGAAAATCGGGTAAGGGTCGGTTCTCCATTGGAGGTCTTTGGGTGTTGTTGGTGTTGGCTGGTGTAGGAGTGGTGAAAGGATCACTTGTCTGGTGAATCTGAGATGGTGTTTGGCGAGGTCTAGGTATTGTTGGTGTGTAAGGTCGTGGAGAGGAGACGTGGTTGATTTGGTGGGGTTGCGGTGTATATGGTATCTGTGGTGAAATGGATCTTGGGAATGGATATTGTTGGTAAGGTGGGGGTTGTGTGTGTAGGTAAGTGGGATAGTGGCTTAGTCGAGGAATGGGTTGTTGAGAGTGGATGTAGTTAACGGCGTTCTCCTTTTTCTTAAAATGGAAATTCTTCTTTGATTGAGACTCACTTGCTTCTATCTCTATCTTTCCTTCCTGGATGTTAGTCTCAATCCTTTCTCCTATTTCAACCAGATCGACAAACTCTTTGACATGAGTCCCCAACATACTCTTGAAAAAAGGACCTTCCAGTGTACGAATGAAATGAGAGCACATTTCTTGCTCTAACATTGGTGGGACAACCTTTCCAGCCATGACCCTCCATCTCTGGGCATATTCTTTGAAAGACTCATTTCCCTTCTTCCCCACCCCTTTCAGCTGATCTCTAGTAGGCGCAACATTCAAGTTAAACTTGTATTGGCTTGCGAAAGCCTGAGCCAGGTCTTCCCAACGCCTGATATGTGCTCGGTCCATCTGCATATACCATTCCCATGCAGCGCCTTCCAAACTCTCAGGAAAAAAGCTTATCAGGAAGTTTTCATCTTTTGACCACATTCCCATCTTTGTGCAATACATTCGCAGATGCATGATAGGATTGGTACTACCGTCAAACTTGACGAGTTCAGGCATCTTGAAGTCTTTGGGAATGACCACACTAGGAGTCAAACACAAATCATTAATACTCATTGAGCCATAGGGATTAGGCCCACGCAGCATTCGGAAATGCTCCTGCATGCTTTCTTGTAGCTCTTGTTTCAGCTTTATTCGCTCTGACTCTCTTGCAACTTCATTGGCGGACTCACGCTCTTCATTATTTTCATACCCCGGTCCTTCTTCGTGTTCCTCATTTACGGCATTTTCCTTGGCCATATTCACTGTATCAACGATGAACTTCTTGAATTCCGGGCCAAATATGGATTTTATCATTTCCTTGAGGTCATCAAGCTCTTGACTCAAATTCCTTCCTTGGTTACTACTGTCTTCGGCCATAGTCTTTTCCCTGCCTTTATCTTTTTCAGCCTTCTTCTCAACTTTCCCCTTCTCAACCCTGGATCGTAGTTCGTACGGCTCTCTAGCCGACGCACTAGTGTTCGACAAAGCTTTCTTTGAAGGAGCAATGTTTGACAACCTGTCTTAAAAAGAAGAAAAAGAAAAAAATATGAGCCAATAAAATGACTAACTTAAAGATCCTTTGATGGCGGAGAATCACACCCATATTGACAGTATCGAACTCGATTTATATCCTATTCAGAGAACGTAATGTCCATAAGACAGGATTTGTGATGGATTTGAGTATAGGGGATTATCATTCCACAATATACTTTGTTAAGAGCACACTAGCAATGTAGAACTTGATCATCGTTCTTACATTCTACACAGAAGAAACAATTTCTATAAGGTAGTAATGTAATTGACAACATATCCAAGAGAGATTTTACTCCACGATAGATATAGTCTTATGCCTTTATTTGAAGAGTAACAGGGGAAGTCAAAAGGCGAATTCATTTCATTTATTTAAAAGAGTGCAAATACATTTGCAATTACATCACAGTTGGGTCAAGAATGGTCATTCTCTTCCTCTTAAAACCTCTAACAAAGCCCCTACTCATGTCCATGAAATCACTCATTTCACTTGGCAAATGGAGCTTGAAATTCTTCTGAACTTCTTTTTCTGCTCTTTCAAAGTGGGAGATGAACTTTGGAACATGGTGATTTAATTCCTCGATTAATCCTGTGTATTTTCCTTTCCATTCTTCAGCCTTCATTGCCCAGTCACCAGCTTGTTTCTTCCAGAATCTTCCCGCATCTTCGGTGTTGAGAAGTTGATTTCGGCATTTCATGAAACGGGCCCATTCTTGGTCACACTCTTCCTTAGATTGTGCTAAGAGTGCATTTAACTTCTCCATCTTTGACTCCAACTCTTCTTTTTGCCTTTGCATTTCAACTTGCAATTCTTCTCTCATTTGTTCTTGCTCACCAATCTTCATTTTCAGTCTTTGGTTTTCTTTGTTCAGTTGGCTAATGTGTTTCATAAACCTATTCTTCTCACTAGCCATTGTTTGGACCTGTTTTTCAACATCGGGGGAGCACCCCCACTTAACAACAATGGATACAAATAACAACCCATTCACCAAGATATGAAGTGGAAAGGAAAGGAACAATAAAACCCATGAAATCTTACATCTGATCACTTGGAAGGAAGAAAGATTAGAGTTAGATTGAGTGGGGAGGAGAGGAAATGTGTTTTGGGAGCAAGGGTTCAATTTGGGAGACCAAAATCCTGACCTTGGGTGTTTATAAAAGGTTAGGATGCTCACTAAATGAAACTGCATCGTTTTGTACTGTGTTGTCATCGGACTCATTCACTGCAGCGAGAAAAGCTCACTGCAACGAGCCTAGAGAAGCAGTAACTCACTACAATGAGCCTTCTGGCCCGCCTTTTCTCTGCAGTAAGCCTATTCCGCAGAATTCTGCAGCAACAACATCCAACTTGTGTTCCAAGACTCGTCACCCATTCAAGACTTTCTGACAACACGGATAGGTCCCAAGCGACCCTAGGGCAATACGAAACTTACCTGCTGCCACATATACACTGGGTATCACAGTCTTGAATTACTTCCTTTGAATCTTTAACGATTTGTATGGAGTCTTGAACAATTTCCATGGAGTCTTTTACTTCCTCGATTGAGTTTTCAACCCTCTCTAATGAATTTTCCACTTCCTCAATTGTGTCTTTCACTTCCTTGATTGAGCCTTCAATCATCTTTATTGAGTCTTTCACTTCCTCAATTAAGTCTTCAACCCTCTCAAGTGAGTCCTCTATTTCCTCAATTGAATCTTTAGCAAAGAAAAAATATAGAACTTTATAGTTTCATAAGTCCAATAGTCAAGAGTACTCAAAATAAGTTGAATCATCAGATATCAAACTACTAAACTATCACAAATTGCATGCAGCATGTTGTCACAACGTGCCCGGAGGGCGCCGCGACGGGAATGACAACCGATTTTAAAATAAAAATAGGGAGTCGCCACCAATTTTAATTATGGTTAAAATTGGAAAACCTTTTCATTTGCAGACTGATCTTTTAAGTGAAATTTGAATCCGGGAGTCTGATTATGATTAGGGAAAGGTGGAAACTTAATCCCACTGCACCCCTAATATATCCGCATAAATACGGTTACCCTAGAGCTTATTATGCAAATTGATTATGCAAATTGATTATAATTTTATAACATTTATTTTTTCCAAAACTTATGACAATTGCATATTTACAAAGAAATAAAATTAAAATTAAAACAAGTAATAAAGATTAAATTTTATGAAAAAGAATTTTAGCTTGATAGTTGTTGGCTACGCATACGTATCCTCTGGTGCAATGAGAAACTCAAAGCCACGTAGTTCTGTAGAAAATAATTGTGTGTTGATTGATTTTAATTTTAAAAACAAGACTTAACACATTAAAAGAAAATTCATTTTTATATTTTTGTTTTTGTTTTGTTTTCTCATTTTTTGATTTTTGTGTTATCACATGTATATTTTTTTTTTATACATCAAAACCTAAGATTCTAAAAAAAAGCCCATATTTTTTGCAAGAAAAAAAAGTCCCAAACAAAAACATTAAAAAAAACAAGAAAATAAAATTTCTAACTCTAAGCCCAACCAGCCCATAGACCCAAAACGAATCAATCCTAACAAAAACAAAAAAGAAAACACACACACACACACACAGCTTCCTTTTCTCGGATGACATACACACACGCTCACATCTCCACTCTCCCACTCATGAATACACACGCACACACCTCACACGGCACACACATACACTCATTCTCTTTTCTTTCTTCACGCACACACATATACACAAAGAGAGAAGAAGAGAGAGAGCGATACTGAGAAAGGGAGGAAAGGGATGAGAGAGAAAGATCGAGAGAGCGATCGAGAAAGGTAGGCGCGGTGGTGGTCCACCATGGCAGCCTTCGATGGTTGGCTGAGAGGCGCATGGCTGGGCTTCATGACGGAAAGGAATAGGAGGCCACGGATCGTGGCCGAGGAAGGGGAACCGGTGTGGTGGCTGATGATTTCACGGTCGATCTTGTGAATGGATGGTGCTGGAGGCGGAAACGGGCTGGGATCCGGCAAGGGTGAGGGCGGCGAAGAGGCCTGAGCGCGGATCGGGACTTCGGCGGTCGGCGAGCTTGCAGGGAAGACTGGGACTTCGGCGGTCGGCGAGCGCTGATGGTTGGAGTGAGAGATCCGCAGTGGTTCGGATATGGCCGGGAGGAAAGGAAGATCGCGATGCATATGGGTGCAGGCTTCATATACCGAGCAATAAAATCGACCGCAAAGGATGGTGGCAGTGACCGTCATGGTTGCATCTACTTCCCTCTTTCATTTTTTGATTTTTTAGTTGTATGGTAATGGGTTGTAGTTTGATTTCTTTCCAAGTGAGAGCTTGTGATGGTGGTGGCGTGGTGAAGGAGTATGGCATGGTTAGAGAATGAGGTAGTTTCAGTGATGATGATGTGAGCCATGGAAGTTCAAGGTGAGGAAAGGGGTGGAGTTGGATGATGGTTGTGGTGGTTGTGAAATGGAGAGTGAAGATGAAACCGTGAGGGGGGGACGCCACGATAATGGTGGAGGTGTGGTGGCTGATGTGCGATGGTGGCCGGCGGCTTGGTGAGTTCGCGGGAAAGGCGAGATTGGTGTCGGTGGTGGGAAGGAGGCGCGGTGGAGGCGAAGGAAGAGGAGGGACCAGTGACGGTGAAGAGGTGCTGAAGGTTGAAGATGATGATTATGTAATCCATGGAGGCCGCGGCTGGGGTGGAGGCCGCCGCGGCCTCCTCCTTCCTTTGCTCTCTTTAGTTTTTATTTATTTATTTCTAATGATGATGAAACTGTTATTGTTGGATTTACCTTGTTCTTCTTCTTTTATTGTTGCTGGAATTGTTGTTGGGATCTTGCTAGAATTGTTGCTGGCTGGTTGATGTATCAGGATGTGTTTTTGATTTTTTTGGTTTGATTTTTGATGGTTGATTGAAAATTGTTGCCGATCTGAAAAAATACGATCCCCCTTCCCTGGTTGTTTTTGGATCATTTATCATGTTCTTGGTCTCTCAAAATTATTGCCTTGATTCCATTTTACAGCTAGCTAGTAAACCTGTAATCATCACAAAGGGAAGGAATGATGTTGCTGGGGAGAGGAACTCATGATGCTGTCTGTTTCCTCTCTTCGTTTGAGAAACGGTCAAAATTTGGAAGAAGAATCCAATGCTCCATTTTCCCTTTTTTTCTTTTTTCTTGAACGGCCAAGGGATCCAATGTCCCTTTTTATTTTTATTTTTTATTTTTATTTTAGGGAATCCAACGTTCCCTCTTTTTTCCTTTTTTTTTTTTTGAAAACGGGCTGAAAAGGTAATAGGCTAAAAAAAAAGTAATAGGAATGAGTTGTAATAAAAACTGGCTGAACAGATAAAATCAAATAAAATAAATAAACAAATAAGATCAAAATAAAATGATGGACAAAATATGGTGTTCATACATGTTAGAATGAAAACTTCATGAAGATTAAGGAACATATAATTATAAATGACTCTTATCATGTAACACTTACAAGGCCTAAAATTATAGTTGTTTAATATAGGAACCATGATGCAAAACATGTTCAATTAAATGATTAGGCAAGAACGATTATCTCAACTAGTTCAAAATAAATTGCAAGTAACTTAGCATTTCTTAATAGCAAGAAATGACAAGATCAAACATTGCATGAACAAATAATCCAAAAATAGTCTACGACATAAGACAAATTCAACATGAACTCATACAAATAGATCAATGGCAGCAGGATTTTAGAAAGCAATAGGAAAAGACAAAGAAATCTATTCTAAACAACAAGTTAATAGGAGGTAACCTGGCTTCTGCCAAAAACCTGATGGAATCCATTTCACATGCAGAAAATAAGCATAGGGAAAAATTTTTATTATTATTGTAGATTGTGGACCGATTGATCCTAATCATTTAAGCAAACTTTTTATTTTTAATGATTATGAATAGAAGGCTTAACCTACAAAAGGAAGGTTTGGTACAAATGCAAAGGTGTCAAAAACATTAAGGAATACAAGAGATATGTTATTTGGACAAAGAGTGGAGATTGAAAATATAATATTAAAATGAGGGTCCCACAAAATTCAAAAGTGGTGCATTAGGTATCTACACAGTGTATGAGGTATAGGGTGTTGAAATAATATTTCTCAAACTAAAAACATTACACTTCAAACTCATGTAGCAATAAACTAGTATTTCTAATCAAAGACCATCAACCAAAATAATGACACCTAGGATCACAAAGCAAAAAGGCAGCCAAAACTGCAGATTGTAAGTGTCGCAATCGAGATCGCGATGGGAACGGTGAAAAAAGAATTTTTGAAAATTGGAGTCGCCACCAAGTTTATTGAAATTGGGAAAACATGGAAAAACCCATTATTTTTACAAATGGTCTTTCAAACCAGATTCGAGTTCGGGAGTCGGTTATGCATAGAGAAGGGCAGACATTTAATCCTACGCACCCCTAGTACACCCGTCCTTAGATGGTACCTATAGTTGATTTGTGCAGATTATTAATAACCCTTATTTTTTCTATTTTTTGTTTACAAAGAAGATAAAAAAATTTCTTTAAAAAAGAAATTTTGAAGCATCAAACTGTCACAATTTAGATGTCCAAAATATTGAGTTAACAAGCCGTCCTGGCTAAATTAACACTTTTATTTGAAATAAAATATTTGATAAATAAATAAATAAGAAAAGAAAGAAAATCTTATAAATATTTACAAACAAGAAAAGAAAAAGATAAAAAAATATTTTTGACATCTTTTTATAAAAGAAAAGAAAGAAGAATAAATACAAACGAGAATAAATATATATTTTTCCGAGGAAATTTCGGATCATTAAGCTGTCACAGCTCAAATGTCTAAATTATTGAGTTAACAAGCCGTCTCGGCTAAATTAACATTTTTAACCGAATATTCCTCTATAAAAAAAATTAGAAAATTATTTTACTAGTAAAATGAATTATGAAAATTTAATTTAGACTTGACAGGGATCGGAATTACCTGCTCCTACGTATCCCCTGGTGCGATAGAAAATTCAAAGTCACGTAGTTCTATAGAAAATATTTGTGGGTTAATGGATTTTAATTAATGAAGAACAGAATTTATGACAAAGCACATCAAATCCATTATCGCAATAGAATCTAAGTTAGCACTAGGCTACTCAATAAACTCTTATGATTCAAATAACAATAAAGGTAACATCTGCTGCTCAATATTGACCATTGCGCGAATTAGAAAAAATCTGGTCAAATCATGAAAACCTATGTGCATAGGATTCAAGTTAGCACTAGGTTACTCAGTGAACCCTTATGATTCAAATAACAATGCAGGTAACATCTGCTACCATCATTATTGATCATTGCACGAATTAAAAAGTTTCGAGAAGATTTTTTTTATTGCTTATTTGAAAGAAAACACATTTTATAAAAAAAGCTCACTTCAATTATGAACTGACAGAATTAATTCAAAGATTAATTTAAGTAAAAATACAAACTACATATAATAATTCAAAAAAGAATAAATAAATCAAAGGTCCTAACTACTATTTTTTGTATTTTTGTATTTTAAGGCTTTTAACACAAAACTCACGGAAACATTAAATAATTCAATTACTCTCAACTCGATTATTTACTCCTACTCAAAAGAAAATAAACTCATTTTATTTTAAATTTCAAACTAAACTAATTCTAAAACAAACAAATCTAAAATTAAATATTAAACAAACACTAAAAACTCAAATTTAAACAAACTAATCGAAAACTAATGCTACCTGAACAAATACTCAAATTTAAACAAACTAATCTAAAACTAATGCTAACTGAACAAATTGACCAAAAATAACACTGACTTCAAAATATAACTAAATGCAATTAAAATTTCCTAATTCTACTAATTTAATTTTACTTTTAACACACACAAACATACTAATACTAACACTCATACTCACACGCTCACACACTTTCTCACACACGCTCAGCACTCACGCACATCATCCTTACACACACATACACTTATTGCTAAATCATATTCAAAAGAAAAAGGAAATACCAAACAGGGAATGAGAGGATTGATAAGAGAGAGAAAAATGAAAGATTGAGAGAGAAAGAAGAGAGTGCTGTCGCGAGGAGGAAGAACGAAGGGAGCTCGCGGCGGGAGGAGGCCGCTCGCTGTGGTGTCCGGTGCGAAGGAGAGCACTGACCTTGCAGTTGTGTGCACAATACCGGCGACCGGCGTTTGAGCGAAAGGCGTGCGGCGGTGGCCGGTTATGATGCGGGGAAAAGGAAGGGGAGCTAGTTGGCTGCCCACCGACGCGAGCAGCTCGGTGGCTTGGCTGGTTCACGGCGGGCAGATTGGCGATCCTTTGAGGCTGAGGAAGGTGGTTGCGGTGGTGGCTCTACGTGGAGGGTCTCACGGTGGTGGAGCAAGTGGAAGGCCGATCTGGGGAAGAACGCCAACGATGATGATAGGGATGAATGGACAAGGAAGAAACCGTGGATGGTGGAGCCCTGTTGGCGCCACCGCGGGCCACCCCCTCTTTCGGTTTCTGTTTTTCTTCTTTTTGGCTTCTTTTTTTTCTTTTTTTTTTATGTTTGAATTGGGACTGTTGTTTGTTAAATTGGACTGTTGATAGACTTTGGATTGTGATCCTGAGTTTTGATTTGTTGTGTATCTGTCTGGACTAGGATTTGAATGGTTGAATTTTCTTTTACCAAAGGGGTATGGGTTTTTTGTTGGACACTAAACATGAATTAACGATTGAAGAGATGGCTTACCTGTAATTCTTGCTGATTCTTTTCTCGTGTATACTGCAAAATGTTTTCAGATGAAATGCGGTGATGGAAAGAATGGTGATGAAGGTTGTTTTGTGTTCGTAAAACAGATTGTGTCTCCTTTCTTCTTAAATTTTGGTCTCCCTTTTAGAGCTATCAAACATTATCTTTGTCAGCCAAGGTAGCAGCCATTCTTGATTTTTTCAGGATTTGATTGAAGAAATTTGTCCATGCTTGTCTGCTTAGTTTCTGGGATTTATCCGACTTTATACAATTTGCAGCTACTTCCTTTGAAATTTTCATTGTTTGTTGCGATCTACATGTGATTTTTTTCCTTTTAGTTACTCGAGGCTAGAAAATCCAACCAACAGTTCATCATTATTCATAAAAAACAAAAAAAAAACAAAAGAAAGAAACCCAATTAATAGCTTATCAAAAGCCAAAAGAAAACAGCTGTAAAGAAACAAATCGATGCATGCACCCTTCTTTTTGCCTTCACAATTTAGACTTGCACGCTTGCTTCTTCTTCTTGTTGTTTTCTCTTTTTCTTTTTCAGAAGCAATGCATCTTCAGTTCTCTTTTTTTCATTTTTTTTAACAATAAGATAAATTAAAAATGAAATGGGCTAACATTTTTTTGAAATGAAATGGGCTGAAACTTTTTTTGTTTTTTTAATCTAAATTAAATGACATAACCAAATAAAAAGAGAAAAGAAATGGGCTGACACTTTTTTTCACAATTAAAAATGGGATGGGTTTTTCTTATTTTGTACAATAATAATCAAATAACAACCTAAAATGGGCTTACCGAAACAACAACAGTACTAAAAAAAAGGAATGGGTTAAAAGAAATTTTTTTGTTTTTGAGCCGGACAAAATTGGGTATTCAAAGTAAGTCTAAATAGAAGCATAAAGCCTAATGCATAAACAATAACAAAGGAATAAAAGAGACATCACTATAACATATACCAACCACCACACTTAAGCAAGTGAGGAACAGTATAATTTTGATAGTAGAAAGGCATTAAAGTAGGTCCAAAAAAACACAGAACAATCACCCTAAGATTTTCCTTGCCAAATTGTTATTCCTCAAGAGCCAAGAGTAACCATCACTACCAAAGTGTAGTTCCTCTAGTATTAGCATATCAAGTCTAGTCTCCTCAAAACTAGCAAAAAAAAAAAAAAAAAAACACTTTCTCACCAACAAATCAAGTGAAACAGACACCAGCACCATTGGGAAAGGGGGAATCAGAAAAACTCAAACAATAGGACAAACCCCAATAACCTCTAACACAATTTAACTCTAAATCCAAGTATCAAGAAGCTATGACCATACCAGAAAGCTTAAAAAAGAAAGGCAATTCACTCAAACCCCTTCGGTATTACCATCAAGATCATCATTGTGAACTAACCAAAAATCTAACATCCAACTTGAAAATTGTATGGTAACTGAATTGAAACAAAACACCCTACATTGAAAACCAGATAATATAGATATTCGAAAGATGTCTAGTTTCACACACACACACCCATCAATGTAATACCTCAAGTCCATCCCTAGACAAGTCTAGTATGACCTTACGGTCCCTTAAGACTCACTTGTGTTACTGGGAAGGTCCAGATGCATGGAAGACCCTTAATATGTGGAACAGGTGTTTTTGACACCGCTATAATTGTCCAAGATCGCTATATCGGTTAGGTGTATGGAGTTGATGGAGTTGGGGTGTTTGCCAACTGCTATAATAATCCTAAACCGCTATAGCAGCCATGTGTTTTTAGGCATGAATATGCCATGTCTCTTGATCAATGTAGCATTGCCCCTCAATGCTAGAACATTACAAAATAATGCAGTTTTGATTAGTGACATCCCCACCCGATAAATACCCCCTTATATGACTTTTTCACCCCCAAATCTAAAAGCCCATCTCTCTTACACCTCTCTTCCACCTTTCACTCTTAACCACATTCAATCTCACATCCTCCAAGCTTCAAGGTAAGAGATTGATGTCAGTTTATGCTATTTTTCTTCATATTCCTCTATGTTCTCGAGTTGGGTGTTGTAGTCTTTCATTGTTGTAAAGTTTGGGTATTCCCCAAATGTTTGTAAAGTTGGTTTAGAGTTATCTAGAGATTGTTATAGATTAATCATGAGTTTTGTAATTGTTATGGTAGATGTTGGTACCATTCCCGATCTATGGAGCTTTATTGGTTTTAACACCACTAATTTGTTCCCTCCAGGTGAGTTGGTTCAATCATGTAGCCTTGAGTTTGGTCGTTATAAATATTTTCCTAGCTCTATCACATAAATGCAAGATTTAGAGATTATTTCAAGACAAGTATGAATCATAAAGGATTTTTGCCAAGTTCATGAATATTGTATTTTCAATGGACCATGAACACTGTATTATAATGCACATGAGACCATTTGTTGCTAAAATAATTTTATGAAATGCTAGATTATGACTATGAATATATATAGAGATGACATGATTATCCTAATGTTTTAAAGAGTAGTATGTTTATAATATTATGCTCATAAGCTCAAAATTAAAGATCTATCTATGAAATTTTAGAGATGTTCCTAGTTTTCATGATATTAAGATTAGACGATAACTATAGAGAAACATGCAATGAGTTAACGACTATGAGAGATCGTTAATTTTGGTACCAAGCTGTTCAGTAGAAGACAATCTCCTCTTATCAGAGAAATCAGATATGGAACCTAGTTAGATGTCCAAATTCAAGACCTTACGAGGTATCCATAGAGATCATAGAAAATCAAGATATTGTTATTATCATGCCATATATGTATATGCATAACTAGAGATTTCTATTTCTCCATAATACTACTATTATGTATGATTTATAGAGATTATTGGCTTTGTGACTTGTATGTATGTAAATATGAAAATGGTTTTATGGAGATTGCATTTTATTATTATGATTATATGACTACACACAACCTTAGTGTCTAAAGATGAAAAGTAGAGGAGATGGCTTGTTAGGAATTTTTAGCTTATTCATCTTAGTTTGACCTAGTGTATTTAGTATGTAAATAAGTTAGGCTAAATTTTTTTGAAAAGTCTATTTGGCTAATCAACTAGGCTCCAAGTAATAAAAATAATTTATTAGGCCAAATAAATTAACCTACTAATATTATTATTATTCAAAAATTCTAATGATAATAAAAATATTTCAATCCATATTAAAATATACTTTTAAACTTATTTAAGGAATCTTTTAGTCAATTTAAAAATATACCTTTGTTTTACATACTTAGAAATCTTTTAACTCATTGAAGAGAAGATGTTGTGGTTCCTTTAAAAAAATTTATATTTAAGCGCATCCAAATAGGCTTTTTCAAATCAGGCTTTTATCCATGAAAATAAACCTATGTTAAGTAATAGGTTCAAACCCAGACTATTTTTTTGAAATACAAGTCAAACCTATTTAAATCCAAGACTAGTCTACTCTAGCCTATTTCCATGATGGCCGCCTACAAGAACGAGTAAAACACCACAAGTGTAACATCCCCTGCTGCTTTATGTATTGACGACTATCCCCACAAACCAACACGAGTCTTTTCAGCGTGCTTTGTCCTCACTCACACGCTTCCTAGGAAAACTTCCCAGGAGGTCACCCATCCCAAAATTGCTCCAAGTCAAGCACGCTTAACTTTGGAGTTCTTTCAGTTTGGGCTACCGAAAAGAAGATGCATCTTGTTGGTATAGGTAGTACAAATCAATTCATATAAGCCCTCCTTAACTGTATAGTCCCATACCTATCTGATCGTGAGATCCCTCTCATTCGGTGTGTAATCGGTTCATTCATGTACCCCTCCGCTAAGTCTGCCAGAGCCGCCTTGTCCGTGCCTCTTTGCACGGCGATCACTCCCGACCGCAATCCGGGCGTTACATGCCCACCCCGCCGCTTGGTTCGTCCCCGAACCACACCGTACTGGGAGAGGTGCAGGCTCTGATACCATTTGTAACATCCCCTGCTGCTTTATGTATTGACGACTATCCCCACAAACCAACACGAGTCTTTTCAGCGTGCTTTGTCCTCACTCACACGCTTCCTAGGAAAACTTCCCAGGAGGTCACCCATCCCAAAATTGCTCCAAGTCAAGCACGCTTAACTTTGGAGTTCTTTCAGTTTGGGCTACCGAAAAGAAGATGCATCTTGTTGGTATAGGTAGTACAAATCAATTCATATAAGCTCCTTAATCAGTATAGTCCCATACCTATATCGTAGGATCCTCTCATTCGGTGTGTAATCGGTTCATTCATGTACCCTCCGCTTCAAGTCCGCCAGAGCGCTCCTTGTCCGTGCCTCTTTGCACCGGCGATCACTCCCCGACTTCGCAATCCCCGGGCGTTACAACAAGTGCACAGGTCGTTCAAGTAATATAATGTAAGTAAAAGAGTATCGTATCCACATGGATTGGATAGAGTATGTTAGTGTTCAACTAAACTACCATGTTCAGTCTTAAGCAATATCAAATTTAATGAAAATCAAGAGAAAGTACTAAAGAACAAGTAAACAAAAAACAATAACACAAACTAAAAATGAGAGATACCCAAGATTAAAAGGCCTAGGGGACCTTTTTCACCTTCTACTTTACTTGCATATGCAAATTACTCAACTAAACATCAACAAGTTGGTTTTGTTAGCATGTCAATTATAGTTAAAAGCCTATGTCTAGGTCAATTAACCTTGTCTCCTTCACTAAAACACTAAGTGTCCTTGTGAATTCGTGTGAAATCAACCCATTGAGAACTAACATCAAGTATATACTATGCAAGGCCAATGGGTATGTTTCCATCCCATTGACTAATCCTCATACCTAAGCCAATTAAGTGTAAGAGAATAAGCATTTTCCATAGCTAAGGTCCAATATCCCTATTTCTATGTCTAATTCAAGGGAATCCCCCAAATTAACTTAAATGGTGGCCAAACATATAAGAGCATTAAGATTAGATATGGGTAATCAAAACTAACATCATTAATATTCAAATAAGCAAAACTACAAGCATCCAAGATTCATAGAGGGGTCCAAAGAATCCCCTAGCTATAGAATTAGCTATCCATAACAATAAACAAAACAACCACTAGTTCAAGAAGCATAGTAAACATTAAAGACAAAAGGAGAAAGGAAGAGATGAATAAAATGGAGCTTCAATTCTCCTCCAAGCCTTTGGTGTTCAATCTCTAAGAGGGGTCTCTCTCTAGTATGACCTTTGCTCAAAACCCAGGTTTTCTCTCTGAGAAATATGCTAAAAACAAGCCAAAAAATGAACTCCTAGCTGTTGCCCTAAGACTGTTTAAAATATTACTAAAAATGAGCCTGGGCCACATTAGGTTTCATCCTGATAGAAACATCAGGTCGCCACTCAGCAACAAAAACTTCATTTTCTTCATTTCGTGCTTCCTTTTTTTGGCTTCCACTTAGATTCTCTTCAAGCTCCAAAAGTCTACACTTTTCTGTGTCAAAAATCACCAAATGAGAATTAAATTTGAACTTTGCAATTCACCTTAATAATCATGATTTATGACATTGAATTTTCAACAAAAGTTCCAAGAAAAAAGGCAAGCCAATTCATCTTATTTTAAAGTGTTTGACTTAAAAAATCAAAGATAAAGCATGCAATTTCAAGCCAAATTAGAAGTTAAATAGCTCTATAAACTAGAGTTATCATTCCATTTCTATATGTAGGGGTGTCTAAGGAATGGGTTGGATCATATTGGACAAAATTTGAACCCGGCCCTATTTTTGGAATGGGTCAATTTCTGAAACTGAAACCCGACATGACAATGACCCGACTATGGACCATGTTAAATCGGGTAAACCTGATCTTCAAACAATATATGAAGATTTACACATTATTTATAGTAAATTTATAAAAAAATTTAAGTAAGAAAAATATTTTAAGAGGTATTTGGCATTATATGTTTCAAAACAAACCACACCAATACAAAATAACATCAAGTTATACAAAATATATTAATTAAACTATAAAATCTTATAATTTTTCATAAATTATTGTTTAAAAATATATCTTTAAAGAAATTATTTGACCTCGGACTAGGTTGGGCCAACCCGACATCACCTGATGTAATACCCCAGGTTTTAAATAAAAGAGCTAGAAAAATTTTTCCGAATTAGAAACAGTGTCAATCATCTTTACCTGTCATTCGGGTTCTGAATTTTTCTAAATTTGGACCCTACATGTCCTTGGAGAGCTCTATCATAGAGCCATAGTCTTAGGATCAAAAGTCCCAGTAAAGATTCCTTAGAGAAAAATGAGTTGAAGAGTGATTTTTGATGAATTTTTTGAAACTCTTAAACATTTTGTTTTTGGCTTACGAGTTTATAAAATCGTAAGAATTCCCGAATTTGAACTAAAATTTAAAATTTGGATTTTGAATTATTAGGATTTTGATTTTTGTGATATTTTATTTGAATCCAAATGGGGGTATTTTCTTATTTATATTTATGTTTTAAAGTTAATGGCATTAACTTAAAATTAAGAAATGTAAATAAGTGAGTATGGAGACAGTCCAAAGCCCAGTCCAGTGCATACCAGTATATGACTTCCTGGGAGACCGCCCAAGCGGTCATCAGAGAGTAATGCGGTGTGGAAGTTAGAGAGGGGATCGCCCAGGCGGTCAACAGATTTATAAAAACACTCATTTTAAGTTCCAGAGCATTCTACACATTCCTCACCTCCATTTTCTATCTGAAACCATAGTTTCTTCGCCTCTCAACCCCATTTCTTCATCAAATCTCTATTTAAACACTATTTTCTTCTAATTCTTTCAAGTAACTTGGAATCTTCATCCTCCAAGGCTTTAAGGTATGTTCTTCTCTTTGTTTTGCTCTTCTCTTTAATTCTCTAGGGTTCTTGGGGTGATCCTTATGTCTATCAAAGGAGAAGAGTTATTTCTCTATGTTAGAAAGATAGTTGAGCTATTTAAGGGCTAATTCAGAGTTTTATTGCCTCTATGTCAAATATTATTGTTGTTTCTACTTCCAAGTGTCCTGTTGGTGTCAATCCTATTAATTCTACCCATCAGGTGAGTGAGTTCACATCTGTTATCTCTATATTATGCATTAGAGTTATTTTCATAAAGCTATCAATTACTACTTGATTTTAGAGATTTCTGCAAAGAAGTTTGAGATTTCTGTTAGTTTATATGTTTTAGAACTCTTGGTTTTAGAGCGTGAAACTAGTTTTAGATAAAAACTCATGGGACCATGTTTGTTGTAACGCCTAATTTTCTTGTAATTTTCTTGTCATTAGAAATTACTCAATTACCGAATTACCGTAGGTAATTATTACATAAGATTTGAGGCTGAACAATCCTCAATAAAGGAATATCACATTAGAAGAGAGGTTAGGAACGATTCATGCGAGAGTCGCAAATCTAATTTCAGACGTATAAAATGACCAAAATGCCCCTGAAGTTATTTTACTCAGAAAATGAGGATCGTGGGCCCCACCTATTCTCAAGGGGATATTTTGAGGATAATAAGGGATTGTTTGTGTTATGTGTGTTAATAGAGCAGAAGGATCTCAATTTTGAGTTCCGATGCGCGAAATGACCAAAACGCCCATGCGGCTATTTTAACTCCGATGTGCGTGCCGACTGAGCCCGAACCTCACTAAAATGTTTTAAAATGTGTTTTTAAACCATGATTAACCATTGGTTAAGCTCGGGTGGCCTCGGGCAGTTTTTAAGTGAAAGTACGATTTTGCTCTGTTTTGGGCGGTTTGAATTTCGGGATTTTTGATTCAGATATCAAACCTAAGCAATATTAGGCTCAAATTAAAGCTTATTAAATTCTAAATATTAATCTAGAGTCAAAATTATGTATTTAGATTGATTAGAACCCAAAATTGCTCAAAAACACCCAAATTGCTTACTAATTCACTTAAGCCCTTAACCGTAAATTCTCTAAATTACATGAATACCTTGCTTACACCTAAATAATGCATGGAACACACAAATTTCACTTCTTTGGGCTGTAATGGACGAAATTATTGATGCCATTATGCAGCTGAATTATTGCCAAAAGTTGCACTAAAACAAAATGCCAAAATGTCACCATAAGAGACATAATTCCTTAATTTCATACAACTTTGTCTAAAATGATTTTTCCTCCATTATTTCTCCTGCAAAATTCCGTCCACTACCTCATCATTTTGGCCAATTAGAAGCCTCAAAATCTTCTATAAATAGGCTTGCTTGAGTGGTCTTGGAAGGCTTGGTTCATAACTAGTTTTTAGGAGCACCAAAAACTTTCTTTCTTCCTTCTCTTTGGCTGAATTCTTTCTTCAATTTTTTCAAAGAGATTTTGTTTCATTTCACTTCAAGAAACCAAGTTCTCTTCCTCTTCTTCAACTCAGATTAGGTAGGGAGTAGTTTCTAAATTTATTTCTATGCTTTGAGGAGTTGTGTTTTTAGCTCAAAATGATGAAATTATGAACTTACCTTAGCTTTTCATTTTGGTTTTCCTCTTCAATTTTTCTTTAACCAATTCAACCATATGGCCTAGGTGGAACTAAGATGATGGCTTGATGATGAGGACCTTGAGGGTGGGTTGTAAATCCATCACAAGTTAGGCCTCTAAAGCTTGAAAATTCCACTTGATGCAAAACTTTAAAGAATAATGCTTTATGATGCTAAAACAAAGATTTTTAGTTTAGAACTTGAAAGATGTATTTTCCTTTTATGTTTTATTTCTTGTTTAGATATGTATTGGGTTGAATTTATAATTCTTTTAAAGTCTTGAAGGAGCTCTAGTAAAGAAACAAAATGAATTTGCATCCATGATTAAGTTTATGCTTTGCATAACCATGTTTACCTTCTATGTCATCACTAAATTTTCAAGAATGAATAAATGAACTTGCATTTCTCATGTTTAAATTCCAAGCTTGTATTTCATGTTTATGTTTCAAGTCATCACTTAATCTTTCAAGATAATAAAGAGGTTGCATCTCATATTTAATTTATGCTCTCACTATATTTTATAATGGCTAAAAGAATCAACGCATGACATGTTTATTTTATGCCATCACCTAAAGATCCTAGAGCTCAAAGACTTGCCCATGTATCACAAGCAAAGAAATATGATTATTGGAGTTAAAGAATTTATTCTTTAAAAAGTCTTGAGATGGGAGCTTAAAAGATGTAATAATAATTCTCTTCTCCCTCTATCGGTCTGTGCGGACTACCGCACTGGTTTCTTAATATTCTCTTCTCCCTCTCGGGTCTGTATGGCGGATTACCGCTCCAGCTTTCTTGTATCATGTTTATATTTCAAGTTCTTGCATCATGTTTAATTTTCAAGTCATCACCTTAAATCTTAAAGATAAAGAAATGGAATTGCATATCATGTTTATAATTCCAAACTATCATCTTATAAAGATAAGATTAAAATAAGGTTGCATAGCATGTTTATAATTCTAAGATGTCACCTAAATCTCTAAAGCTCAAGACTTACTCCTTTTATCTTAAGTGAGAATTTTAATTGTGAAGATCCTCCCAAATTTGACAAAAGAACTAGTTTCTAAATGAGTTTTAAGGCTTTGCAAGGATTTTACGGGGAACTAGTATTTTATATGCACTTAAAATATGATTCTATGTAATTGCATGAGGTTCATGATTCGGCCACTGATCTGAGTTTAATATCAATGTGTGATAATGATTTGATATGATTGAAGTTGTGATAATTATGGTTTATTGTTAAGAGAATGATTCATAATTGGTTTAGTAACTAATTAGTTCTATAATTGATAATTCTATGTAAGGATTGGATGCTTATTAAGTACTTAATATCATTGAATGATTTCCTGGCTTGCATGTTATAGTTGCTGTTGCAAATAATGAAAATGCTTATACATGAAATGTTCTTTATTATGTAAAATTTACCTTTGTTGCTAGAAGAAAGTTTATCATTGTAAAAGTGTAATTTGGAAAGGTTACGCTAAGGAAAGACTTGGTATTTAAGCGTGTCCATTGTGACCCACCTCTTTCCTGGGAATCTCCCATATGCATGATTACAGTTGATATATATATTATTCTAGCTTAAGACTATAAATGAGAAAATGTTATGATGTTTATGAATTGTATTGTGATATAACATGCAAAGATTTAATGGTGACTTAAACTTATAAGAAAATGATCCTTTGGAACCATCAGACTATAGGTGGTGAAAAGGTGATTTTAGCCGCCTAACCCGTTCTCTCAAAAGGGTAGAGTCGGGACTTTAGCTTATCAAAGGGATAAGTATATGCTAGTGACGACTAGTAAAGTATGAGCTCATAACCTAAATTACTCCCAAAAGGGTGGAGTATAGGGTGGCCCAAGGAAAATAGTGATGATGATAAGATTTTAAGTCACCTAAGGCACTAAAGAAATGAAATATGTGCACTGTGTCCATGTGTAGCTAATATTATATGACGTTCTTTTATGCATGTTATTTTGATAATGATGATGAGGAATATGATGTAATGATAAAGGAAAAGTTCATTGTAAATATGACATGTTAAGAATATGATGCATTATAAGACGCATGATTAAAAATTGACGAACCTCGGTTAAGTATTTGTCCGAACTTAAAATGAATCTTTGCATGCTCACTATTTTAGAATAATCCCGAGGTTCCTGGGGACTTTGATGATGACACTGTAGAAGGAGGTACCCTACTGAGAATTCTTTAGCAAGATTCTCACTCCCTTTTCCTTATTTCCGTCATTGTCTCCAGATTCAAATGGCGACATTCGTCCTGTTCGTTGATACCCCTGCTTGGGAATTCCACTATGATCCGGTGCATCGCTCGTATCATTTTGAAGGGAGGTCTTGTGATTCGTGTTTTTATTTACATAGGTCGTCCATTTGCACATCCTGTCCCTAGTTATCGATTTTCTCCTACTTCTCCCTATGGCGATAAAATGGTTTTCGAACATGCACGTCCACTTGATGAAAGGATGTTACGTTCTTATCCCGCTTCATCTGCTGTCCATGGATTTCAGTATGTTCTCGAGGCGAGATATTCTCAAACTGATCCTTCAGAGGACACTCCTACTCATGTATATTCTGAGAGCTCTGCTCCTACTCCCACACGTGTAAGAGAGGGTAGTGAGGAAACGGTTGTTCAGCCGAGGTTAGCGAGAAGGCCGTCCATGCGACCCCAGCCTGGTGCATCTCGTGTGTCCCCTCCCGAGGAGCTCATCGATGGATCGATTTATTCCCCCATTTCCAAGACAGTGGCCATAGAAGGTTCTTAGTAGATTTATGTGTGTTCATGCACCCTAGTTTTAGGATAACCTTCCCGGCTTATGGAGTTATCTAGTTTAGGGGCATGTATTTCCTTATGTATATTTTCTTTTATGGGTTTGCATAAGATAATGATGTATGAACATAACCCACCCTTTGAGTGAGGTTATTGTATGTAAATATATGCTATAATGTGCTTATGGATGTTATATGATGGAGCCTAAGTGATATGATGTGATATATTCTTAAACGTCTTATTATACTCCGCTTACTCGTTCACGTTGTACTCGGCTCACGTTTTCAATTATTTGTTTTAAAAAAAAAATGGCTCGTAATTTCACTAAGTATTTTCAAATTATGAAGTAAGAACCAAAGCAAGGAGTAAAGTCTAGTCATTAATCAGATTCAACCTAGGTGTATCTGGTTAATTACTAGGGTGTTACATTTGTTATACTGATTTTATGTAGAATTGATGATATATGGGATTGTTAGAAGCTTTTATGATTGTTTTAATGAATTCTGAAAATGGTTTGTATATATATGAAATGGTTTTATACCTAGATACAATGTAGAGAAAAAAATAGAATTATGATTGCAAGTTTTGCTATTTTGAAGCATGATATTGAGTTTTCTGATTATGAAGAGCTTGATTGTTGAAATATGATTTAGATAATTAAAAGGTTTTAGAGCTTGAATCTTCAGGAGATTTAGAGTAGTTGACGGCTACATATTTTGTGGAGGTATGAAATTATAAATGTCTACACAGGGTGATCTCTTGGACATGATACCATAGCCACGGATATGTTAAGGTCAGACTATTAGAATCAGGTGGATTCAGAGCTCTCAGAGTATCAGAATTTATTGTTGGTAAAGGATAATCTAGAAATTTAGACATAAAGGGATTTTAGTGCATGAATCTTTGTATGACTCAGAATAGTTGGCGGATATATATTCTGTGAACCTGAAATCATCATGTATGATTTCATAGTCATAGTTATACTAAGATCAAACTGTTGTAGAGTAACAGGGATTCAGAGCTCACAGAGAATTAAATTGTTTAAAGGATTTTCAGATTTAATGAATGTACTTAATTAAGTTAGAGGGTAGCTATAGAGAAACAGGCTGTGTGTTAACGGCAATTAATCCGTTAACCGTGGTACCAAATAGCTCGGCTAGAGATTATAGAGATTCATATCTAGAGATTACAGAGAATTTATTGTCACACTGGGGACGATGTTACGTAATGCCCAGATGTGACCAGAGATTCATATTCAGAGTTTTGAGATCAGTCCACGAGGGACGCGGTTCATGAGGAACCATTAAGATCTCAATTAGGGACCCTTGCTCACGAGGAACTGGGTACCCACAGAGTAGAGATTATTGTTTCTCTAGGAGCTGCTATAATATGAGCTTGTATGATTTCAAATATGAAATTAAGTTGAGAAAATGGTTTTTGAATTATACATGATGTTTGGCATGTATATATAGGTATGCATATTTAGTTATGAATACTTTTAAGTATTAATGATGTTATTATGATTTTAATCATTATTCTTTGGTGTCCCATGGAGGAGGGTTTCAGGTGAGGGTTCACTCATTGAGTTTTGGCAACAAAACTCACCCTTCTTTCTCTTTCTCTGTTTTACAAATAGAGCAGTTGCCATGGATTCTCTTCAACCCCCTTTCTCCCAGCAATACTAGACTTCAGATGGTGAGTCTTGCTGTCATTCTAATTTAGAGTGCTCCAGTATAGATATAGGCAGGATCCTGGACCTTAGATCATGTTTTGCATGATGGTATATTCATATCTTGTATTTAAAGACATTTTTGTATTATTTTAATGGACTTTTGAAACAAAGTAATTTATATTTTTATGTGACATTATGATTTGAGACCTCAAAGACAGATTATAAAATGGTAGAAATGATTGTTTCAATCATTTTATTGTTTTAAATATAAGGTGATTTATATGTGGAAAAAGAGAAATTTTCTGGTTTTTTTTTATGGTTTTTATGAACAGAGCGTGTATGATTAACAAGTCACAAGGCTTGCATGATAATGAGATTTCTCACGTGCTGATCACGTTCCTAGATCGAGTCATGACACCTAAACCCAACACAAAAAGTGTATCGGGTCAAATTTCAAAACCCAAACCTGATCCAATGGATTTCGAGTTGGGACGGGTTGATAGGTTGGATCGGGTTATGAACACCCTTACTATACTATGATAGTTGAAAACCAATCGTACGCCTATTTGGTTAGCACCCATTTTGGCATTGTGGCAGTAAGGAGGGGATTGCAAAAAAAATGTTTGTATTTGATTTGTATTTTTACTTTCAAAATAAATGTCTCGCTTTAAAAATAATTGGTTCTAGTAAAAGCAAAAAAAATTAGCTTTTACCATTGTATCTCATATCAATTTATCCAAACTCATCTTTTTAATATTTTTCTCAAATACAAATCTATTCTTTCAAAATCAATTCTTTTAAAATCAATTCTTTCGGTATTAATTATTCAATAACAATTTTACCAAAATTCGAACCAACAGACTCTGCTTTTTCCTTTTTTTTATTTGTTTTCATCAACCCGACCGTGCAGATGACCAACAAGACCGAATCTGTGCACGAGATCACTTTTCCAATTAATTTTGATCACTACAAATGTCAAAAACAGCACAAGGGAAAAGGGGTGAGTGCAAAGTGATGCCATGCATGAGATAAGCATCGCCAACGCCATCTTTGGTTATGCCTACCTTTTGTGCATACTAATCACGACTTTCATGTTGGCTTTTATTTTTTAATCTATCAATTTTTTATGGTACCTTCTATTCTTCACCCTCCTGGGGAAAGTTTTCTCAAGAGTTACATCCCCCCAAGGCAAACAACTTTTAAATATTGGTTCTAATATATACTAGGTGTCACATATGTATTCTTTGTCATTTTTTTGGTTAACGAACAAGGTATTCACCATTGATTATAGTGATTAATCCCTGTGTTGATTTGTAGGCACCTCGATAGGTGAGACAACTGACTTGAAGATTTAAGATTTTTTCATACCCAAAATCAGAGGTCGAACTCTTGACGTTTGTTTAAGGGTGTACGACTTTCTTCCACCTGACCACACCCTCAATTATATTCTTTGTCATTTCAATTCACCTTATCAGATATTTTAAAAATTTATACAAATTAAATAAAACACTGAAGAGACATCAATTGTTAATGACAAAAAAAAAATGTATTTTACAAAATTGTTCACTATCATTTTATTCACTCTTTTTTTTTTCAATATGTTTTCACCCACGATCATATCATTTCCACTCGTGATCTCCACATTCATTAAATAAAGGGAAAATAGATAAAATAATAAATAATACTTTAGAGATTTTTCAATTTTTGGACCGGATCCTTCATAAACTGCAATCATCAAAACGGTTCCCTGAGCCTTCACATAATTGTTTGGACGTGTGAAAAGCCTCTTAGAACTCTCTCTTCTACTATAAAAAGCTCAGAATTAGAGGAAAGAATGACAGGGGACAAAAAATCACGTACCAAATATTACTCTCCCAACTTACGTAAAAAAGCGTAAAAAAATCTAATTGTAAAAGGTGTCACTTATTTGAAGACGAAAAAAAAAACTTTAAACAGAGAAAACAGTACAACTGATTTTTAGTACCTGCTTATTTTAACTTTTTTTTTTCAATAAAACATGAGAAAGTTAGCTTCTTAATACACTTTTAAAGTTTTACTAGAAGGTGGGAATACATAATTTAAAACAAACATATCCTTATCTCATGATCTACTTGGGTTGGGGAATATACTGTAGTCATGTAGTACAATACTCGAGAGCTAGACCATCCTCACGATCGAGTACATTCATTATGTCACACGCTCTATATCTCTATGTTTACGTGCGCTCCACTGGACCACCAATCTTTCGTTAAGGACAAAATGCTAAAGCACTTTGGCTTGTGTTTCTTGACTTCCTCCTCGTGTCCTTTCACCTAACTTTATGCTGTTTGTACTTTATAATATGAACATGAAAAATGAAAAACGAATTAAACAAGAAGAAAGTGTTCTTTAAAAACTGTGGGTGGATTGGTACATTACATGTATGCACCAACCCTTCTTCCTCATAAGAAAAAAGTGAAAATGCGTGTAAATGTTGGACAGATGGTATGTTTTGAAGAGATCGGATTAAACTAAATTCTAGTGTTGGGTTAATATTTAGTGCAGAGTATTGAACCAGTGAAAATTGTTCTGCGGCATTTACATTCAATTCATATACATCTGAATGTATTGGAGATAAATAAGGATAAGTTACTCTGTTGATATAGAGTTGGTTATTCTGTTTTGTATAACTCTTAGGTAGCGTTTGATTAGTGTTTTGGGACAGAAATACAGAAATAGAGATAGAAATACAAAAAAATAAAGATATAGATAAAAATAATAAATATATATAGGGTATATTTGTTCTTGGCATATGTTTATTCTTTATTCTTCCTTGATTTCGGTTAGGTGCAAGCAGCCAAGGAAAGTAATTAAATGAAATTCAAAGCCTGGCAGCTTGTATGAATAGTAGACCATCCACTAGCTAGGTGTAGTTGAAATTAAAGGTTCAAAAAATAACATATCAACATCTAAAAGTGGGTGTCTAATTAAATCATTCACTCTATCATTATTGCATGTGATGGTAATCTCAACTTTATACACTTATCTATCACATTCAAATGTGATGCATAAAGTATCCTAATTAAATATTTATTTTTTAATATTAGAATAGTAATACTTTGTGGCCCGGTTAGTCAGGACTCCAATTCGGACATTTCTTCTTCAATATAATTTCAACAACCATAAAACAAGCCAAAAGGTAACGTAGAAACAAGAAAACTGGAAAACATGGCAAGCAAACAAACAAACAAACAAACAAGGAATGAGCACGAGGATTGACTTCTAAATGACTAACTAAAGCTAATTATGTCTGTCACTTTCTTTTGTCGGTCCAATCAACACGTTAGTTAAATTTTAATATTGCTTTTCTTTTCTTTTTTATTTCTATTCCTTGGATTAGGGTAAAGTCTTAAGTTTCTTCACCAGTCTTTACTATTTTATTTCTTAATGTGTAAGTTCCTTCTTAATGTATCTTTTTTTTTTTTTATAAATGCTTCTTCTTCTTCTTCTTCTTCTTCTTCTTCTTCTTCTTCTTCTTCTTCTTCTTCTTCTTAATGTATCTAGTAGAGTATAACAGTATTTTTAAAATGATTGTAAAGAAAGCTTCATTTGTTTTTCCATTTTTTTATATATTTTATGTTAAATAACATTTTGTAAAAAAATTCAGCAAAAAAAGTTGCTTTTAACATTTGGTTTGAAGAAAGCAACATATATATATGATAGTTGTCCACATAGAAAAGATTTAAATCGGAGCAGCATGCAGTTTCGAATTTTCATTTTAATGGCTAATTAATCATATCCTAATAGATGAGTTTTTCATATATTAGGTCAAGTAGGAGGATAACACTATCACTGTCACGACCCAATTTAGATTATGACCAGCACGTGAGGAATTCGATCCCCACGTAAGTCTCGTGATCTCTGTACCATACTATATGCTTAATTTATTCATAAAATATGGTTTGATCATAGTTCAAATTAACTAATAATCTTTGCTACTTGTGAAATAAACCTCTTTTTTATAAATAAATTATGAAACAGTGGTTGTAAAACACATTTCAACTAAGTTGTTCAAATACAAAATAATTATGAAAAATATACTATTAAATATAAAAGAATCATGGTATACATAAATGCAAAATAAGTATATGCGGTCCGGGATCCTGCTCGTTATATCACTGGAGCACATCTACCATGAATAAAATACTAAAGTTTCACACTGAAGTGAAACTCATCCAAACTGAAGAACACTACTACTGAGGGAGAGGAAGGAGAGGATCCTGGGCTATACCTGTATTTGTGAGAAAAAAGAAAGGAGAAAAGGTTGAGTTTTGCATTCAAAATTCAGTAAGTTGATCCCCATTCATAACCGTACATGGGACAAGAAAATATTATAAATAAATAAATAATAATAATAATGTAGCATTCATAAGCATTTCGATTTACTTTACATATTAATTATAATCTTTAAAATTTCAAGAATTACACAAGGGAATAGAGTATCCATCAAATGTAAGGAGGGTGCTTAGTCCCTGCGGACAAAGCCCTATCTAATGTGATCTTAACAGTTCTCAGTGAACCGTGTCCTTGCCCCTGATAAGCCTTGGTATACCAAGATTAACGGAATGACTGTCGTTAACTCACAGTTCTATTCCTCTCTCTAATCTAAAATCAACTGAAGTCATAATAGGGAGTTCAATATTTCTAGTTCAACATTTCTCAACTATAGCAAACATAAATCCTTAAATTTCATTTAGTAAATAATAATAAATTCCAATTTGTCATAATCAAATCAATTCATAAATTAAATTATACAAAGCTTTTTATAAAATAACTATGGTCCAATGCGTTTTCTAAAATCAAAATTTTCATGCATAAATTCAAATGGAGCATTCCTAGTTGAAGCATGTTTTAACGTAAATCAATATCATATAAAAATCTATTTTCCAATTCTTTAAATACTCTGTAATACTAGCAAATAATGATATAATGACCAAACTAAGACCATGAGATTAAATCCACTCACCTGGAGAGGTAAACTGTGAAGTATCAACACCGTGGGGACTTCGGGAAGGAGGAATGACATCAATGTCTACCATTGAAATCATAAAACTCATCAACAACCTATGGAAAGATCTAAATTACTCTAAACATACACCAATAACTTTGGGGGAGCACCCCCATTTAATAAAAATGGGAGAAACAACAATGCCTATACCAAGAATGTGAAAGAATGGAGAGAATAGAGACACAATCTAATAACGTAAACATACCTTGATGATTTGGGGAAGCCAGATTCAAGAGAATGAAAGAAAAGGGGATGAAAATTGGAGATTAGGGTGTGTGTGTGTGTGCGCGCTTCGAGTTTCTATTTCTGATTTTGCTGGGGCGAAGGCCCGATGGGGTTTTAAAAGGCCAAAAACGAAACGGCGTCATTTCACTTATACTTTGTTGACTCAAGTTGGTTGTTGCAGCAAATTTCCGTCGCTGCAGCGAGAATGTAGGGTCGTCTTGTTCGCTTTACTCGCTACAGCAAGTCTGTTCTGCATAAATCTGCAGAACCTGGCGCCGCAATCTGGTTTCTGCTTTCGGGGCTGATCCGGTTACTTGGGTGGGTCACAGGAGATCCTAAGGCAGTACGAAACTTGCCCACGGACATGTGTACCTCGGATATTACAATCCCCTAATGAGAGTCAATCTAGAGGCTCTTTGCAACTATGTCATGAAATTTTGTCATTGACTTCTGTAAAAAATGAAAATAAGAGTAAATATCCAATTTCGTCTCTCAAAAAAATCATCTTGTGGTCCTTTAAGATTGTAAACAATGGATCCGTTAATAAAGTCACACACATTTGACACAGTAAAATGATAACATGTCATAATATTATTGGCTGTAATCAAAATAATATCATTTTGGTACATCTCTTTCCCTTACCAAAATGACATCATTTTATCTCAGTGGTAAATGAAAAGATTTTTTCATTTGGGACTTTTTCTAAACCAAATTATGATACATAATCCTCTTGATCTCTTTCACTCGGGGCAAAAATAAAACGATATTGTTTTGCACACGTCATGTAACATCAATGTCACTTTGTTAACATGCCACAAGTGCAATTCTGATAAGGTTTCATGGATTAGTTTCATATAAAAAGACTAACCTGTGCTATAATTTATATCTTCAAGACTAATATTACCATTTTTTGTCACTCGAGTGCAACTACCTCTGCGGTGTTTTCACCCGGATCCTGCATGTAAGGCCTTTCCCCATCCCTTTTTTTACTCTGAGTCTTTGTTAAGGCCTTTCCTCATCTTGTAATGTTGTACATATGAGAAGGGACAACAAAAAAAAAAGGGAAGGGCCTGCTTGGCCCAGACTCATATCAAGATCATTTAAGTTATTTTATTATTTTTTGGTCAGATCATCTAAGTCATAAGCAGTTGTTGGGAAATGACAGAAATTAAGTAATTATCATTTGTCGTATTGACCAAAAACAAAAGCTAGCACTCGGGTAATTTATAGAGGAGACCAAAAAAAAAAAGAAATGTTGTCACTTGGGCATTCATCAAGTGTAAAAATTAGGCCTTAGAAAAAATGGCGCTTGGTTTGACCCAAAAAAGTAAGCATTTGGGCAAATATTTTTGAAAACCTTTTTTAATAAAATTATGGTTGCAATAATTAAAAACTGTAATTAACTTGATTTAATTTACTTCACCAAAAAAGTTGATTTATTTTTTTTAAACGTATCACATTTAAGACTTTGGACAACGATATTTGAATTGATTTATAATTTACTTTTACTTTGAAAAAACACATTAAAGATGAATGAAACTAATTTAATATCATTAATTTACACTTTGTCGCTCTCATTTAAGAAAAGTGTCTAAAGTACAAATTTAATTAAATCAATAATAATTTCAAACATATAACTTATCTAACCAAAATTTTCGTTTATAAACTGAGTTGTAATTAGCCGATCAACGGTCAAATATATACCTAGGCAAACACTAATTAATTTCTAGAAGATGCTGTTTGTTTCAATATATATTTAGTTACAGAAATAATTACTTGGGAATGGTGTATTCCAATATTTGTTACAAGTTATACAAAATTATTCTCTGGGCATCAAGTATTCATTGGAAAAAGATTTTCTCGCGATTCAGTGAGATCTCATTCTTACAGTGAAAGATGAGAATAAAAAGTTCTCATAATTTGAGAATTGTAGTTATTAAGAACAAATATAAAAATATCCCTCAATTACTTGATTTTTTCCTACAACTTTTATTTATCCGCACTCATCTGGCTTCATGAATTCATTGCACTCTCAATTTAAAACATTTTGTTAATTGTTATATTGATTGAGATAAACAAATTTTACAATATTAATTGTTAATTTTATATTTCTTCTGAAAGCGTAATTTTTATTTTAGATTATAATAATAATAATAAATATATTAAGAGTATTTTGAAAAATATGACATATATTCCCAAAAATATATTACCAGCTATAAATTATACTTCTTTCTTTTCCTTTGGCGTTAATTATAATGCTCAAGCATGCTAATGATCTTTTTGTGAGGAAATTAAAATTTCCGTCAATCTGACTTGTCTACACATTCAGTGGTAGCCGCCCATGTGAGCTAATTACTACTCGAACTAACTAACGCAGTACTAATTGTTTACAAGGCATAGACTGCCTTAGAGTTTAATTAAAAGAAAAAGAAAACAAAAGAGGTACTAGCTGCATGATCATCTAATCTTATGCTTGAAATGGAGCACTACCCAGCCAGCTTTGTCTGTGTCTGTCTGGGTTGGTCCATCCATCGCTGAAGTTCAACCTGTGACAGTATGGAAAGTGACGCCAGATGGGTCTCCTCCAATTTCTTCAAACAAAGTCAAGGTGTTGCTCCCCTTTACGAAGAATGATCTCGGGACATGATAGTACTGCTGTGTTGGATTCCCACAATTTTGGACACATTTCTCTGCGTAGTACCTCCCACGATAATCACACGAGCTGCTGCAGTTGCCCTCTGCCTTGAAAGCGGGCCAATAACGACCAATACTCTGCCCATTCACCCATGCTTCCCCTTTGCCCATTCCACTCAAGCTCACTACAACTGGGTCCGTCCCATTTGGAGGCGCAAAATGACCCTTGTACATAGTGAGAGGGGTTCCCAGCACAAGTGCCCCATCCCTCCATTTACCACGGGCCTGGGCCTCTTCAAACGCCCCAACCTTATATGCCCATTCATTACCTGTCAAATTCAACTTGGCACCCCCACTCCCAATCAACTCGACCGAGCCATTGACCAGCCCAGTGGGCACCAAGTCATACATGGCACCGTAGTTCTGAAATCCCACTGTGACACTAAGCAAGGCAAGATGATTGACTCCTTGCGTCAAATTAGATACAGGCTTCTCCAGTTGAAAGACGTACTTGCCCCCGGTGCCCCATTGGGAGCCCACCAGTTGATTGTTGACAAATGCATGGAGAACATGCCCCGACGAGCCCACACGGATGGTTGCATTCTTCCATGCAGCTAACTCATCAATGTTGAACGTGGTTAAGTACCAAAGGTAGTCACTTGCATCCACAGCCACTTCCTTTTGGTCAAGCAGGGCTTTTTGTGTCAGCAGTTTTTTCCGCCCAACCTTCCTCTGATCCGGTATTGGAACACGTAAGGACGACCAATGGATAGTGGATTTTTGGTTGATGTGCTTATCCTTGGCCATCAAAGAGGGCTGAGCTTTGACCCTTGCGGTGTTGAAGATTTCCTTGTTACAGTCCTGAAGGATGCTCACCGACCATGCAGGCACAGAGTATTTGCCATCGCCCTGGAGATCAACATTGGCGTCCTGACTGGCGTCCGTGTTGCTCAGGAAGCAGAACCTATCCCCATTATTGCCCAAGTGTGTGTAAGTTGTGAGCTGAACGCTGTCGGTAACATTTTTTGTTGTTGGGGCTCCACTGTAGGTCAGAACCCCCTCTCCTGCTTTGAGTGCTTGGTGCAGCTCCTGAAGATGCCCCCATTTGGGTTGATTCAGATTGCCATATTCACTGATTGGCGCATCATAGTCATAGGATGTTGTGATATATGGACCACCTCCTGTGCGACCAAAGTTTGTTCCTCCATGGTACATGTAGTAATTACTCAAAATGCCACCGCTTTGGAAGAACCGCGCAACGCTATAGGCACTATCCTCGGCAGTTCTATGAGGATCTGCGCCGCCCCAGTTCTTAAACCATCCGATCCAATTCTCGGTCCACATTTTCGGACTTTTGGGATTGTTTGGCGTGAAGTCGTCGCAGTAGTAGCCATTGCAAGTGTTGATCATGGGGGCGGGAGCATCTGATTGTTGGCACATGATCCATGGAACACCGATGTTTTGAGCAACGGCCATTTGAGCACACCACTCGATGTAGGATTTCCCTGCTTCTCCGTACTTGTCCATGATATTCCCGTACTCATTCTCGATCTGAGCTAGAATAATGGGTCCACCTTGCGGGGCAAACATTTTGGCCTGTTTCATGAGGGTGACAATCTTTGTCGTGAAAGTCTGCATCTCTTTCTTGTAAACCTCATTGTCCGTTCTCAGTTCGATCCCAGGAATGTTGTGTAGCCACATAGGGAAACCACCATAGGTCCATTCGGCGCAAACATAGGGACCAATCCGGAGAATGACATACAGTCCTGCCTTCTGGGCCGCCTTCACGAATCGAACGATGTCGTGATTCCCTGAGAAGTCGTAGGTGCGGGGCTTGGGCTCGTGGCGGTCCCAAAAGACATAAGTCTCAATGGCATCGAGGCCACCCGCCTTTGCATTCTTCATGAGATCTGGCCACATGGCAACCGTGCTGCGAGGATAGTGAATTGCACCCGAAATGATGATTTTGCGTTCCCCGTTGATTATGAGGGCTCGTGAATCGTATGAGACATTATATGCAGAGCTCATTTTCAGCCATGCTAAGCTCACAGCAAATAGTACCACAATCTTCAAGGTTAACATCGTAACGCTAGCCAGTTAATTTCTATGAGTTTAGTTTTCCGCCAATGGGTTTCAGTTGAAAGCATATCTGGTCCTCAGGGCTTGTATTTATAGATAGACATGTATGTTTGATTATAGGCTATCGTTCGTAATTGGTAAATTTGGATGACTCCAAGTTTGTGATCTAAAATTTTAATTCGTTCGTTTCTAGGGAAGGAAGTAAGGATAGGGACTATGTCAAGAAATTGCTGGTCATAAGCAGGTTAATGGAAATCTTAGCTTCCATGTAGGGAAACTTGAAAGGCGTCATCAGTGGTTTACGTGATAGAAATAGTGCCATGCGCGCAAAGCACCAGCTATTCGCGAGTCACCGCAAAGCAATTTTGGATGAGCCTTAATTATCTTATTACTTAAAATATCCATATGATTCTAGCCAGTGGATAATTTGCCTGTTTTTGGACAAGTATCTCGCTAAATCAATCAACAAAACGCATCGACTATATGTTTGTACCATAAATTCATTTATTTTTTTTTCTATTTTTTACTTTACTAGTATTACCGAATTAAATAACTACGAAGTTGTGAAGCCCAAACAAAAAAAAAATCGATTTATTGTTAAGATTACCATAAATTACAAGTTTCAGTTAAATCCAACTGCATTGGCGTAAGTTTCCACATATGTACAATTGAAGCTAGAAAGATATTAAAAATAGATCAATGTGTGTTTATAACTAGATAAATAAATAAAGATATTTTATTTATATCTATTTAACTCTACAATATATGATTCTAATAACTATTAAATTTTGGAACCATTTTGCTTAATACATAAAATGCTTAATATAATACGAAATTGGAAAGTTAATGTCAGTGACGGGTAACAGAAATATTTGATTTAAGGGATACAAAATATTTCAATTGTTGAGAATGATTATACAAAATATTTTTAATGGGTCACTTTTTTATTTTGTCAATACGACTCATGTTCAGATAGAATCAATCAAAAAATATGTGTTTATTGTTAAGATTACTATAAATTATGAGTTTATTTAAATGCAACTGCATTGGTGTAAGTTTCCACGTATGTACAATTGAAAGTAGAAAGATATTAAATATAAATCAATGTTTGTTTATAAATTGATAAATAAATAAAGATATTATACTTATCTAATTAACTCTAAACTATATGATTCTAGTTACTATCATACATTTTGGAACCATTTTGCACAAGACATAAAATCATAGTATTAAAAATCGGATCGGACCGATCGGTTCGACCGAAAAATTGATGAATCGTGGGTCAACCTAATACCTTCGATGAAATTTAGAATTTATTCAAAAATATCAAATATGGGGTTCAAACCTTAAACTTGCTGAAAGGGGAAGGAGGACGCCATCTTTTATCACTAAACTAGTTAATTTTTAATGTTATGTTTTGTCTTTTTTAATATATAACATATATTTTGTAACATTAAATTTTATTTTTATATGTTAATTTGATTATATATGGTTCAACCGGTTCAACCAATAACTCATTGATTAAATTTATAACTCGATGATCCAATATCTTGATCGAGTTGATCAATGGTCCAATTCTAAAAACCATGATGGCAAGCATGCCAAACCTTTGTGGGCATAGCAGTCCAAGGCTGATTATAGGTTAGTTTCTCTTTTTCTTTGGGCCCTTGTCCCATTGTCAATAAAAAATATATTAATGATATTAGAGCCTGGCCATTCTTAAAAACATGTTCAAACTTTTTTGCTCCTTGTCCTCCTTTTTGCTCCTTGTCCTCTTTTTTTCGGGTCAGGACTCCTTTTCCTCTTTTGTCATAGACCTTTTAGCTCTTCAAAACTGAGCTTTGCAGTTTGCACCTTTTTACTTTTCTGATTGTGCAGTTTGCACTTTGCTCTTCTTTATGCAGCCTTTTTCTGGGTTAGTACTCTTTCTAACAAGACCAAAATTCGCCAAAAAAATAAAATCATTCCATTTCTATGGATCATTGGCCAAATGCAATAACTCTTGGTAGATCCAACAAAAAATCAAAGAATTGTATTATTTATATTCTTGTATTATATGAAATATCGTGTCGACTCGTATTATATTTATCATTTGAAGGAATGTGGATCTCATTCAAATAGGATGTTCACTCTATTTAATGGTAGATGAAATGTAAGTCATGGTATCCCATACAATATTAATATAAATAACATTTTTAAAACAAAAAGTTTGAACCTCCCCGAAGCTTTTGAGCGTGGCATTGGCAGATCAAGGGTTGTTTATACAAGCGGGATTAGTAATAGTTTTTTGATAATTTTGATGTCATTTACTGCCAAAAGAGGTTGCTATGACAACACCTCCAATGCACTCCTTTAATGCACCCTTATTCTGAATGAGGAACGAGGGACCAAGGACGCTGCACTGGAATGGGCGTGTGAGGGATAGATCTCGTCTCTAGAAAGCCATGTCCCTCAAAACAAGGACCAATTCAAGAAATTGGTCAACTGTGACTTACCAAATGTCATTGGAGTGGTGTACTTTCCAATCAAATGAACTGAAAAGCTGAAGCAAGGTGGAACATATAGCACCCAACAGAGGAAAAAATTGGAGTCCCGTCATTGGAGATGCTATAAGAATAAGCCCACTTTAATTTGCTACATATCCTCAACTGCCAAAGTAAAGGCACGTCATGGAACCACATTTAGCGTGTGTTTGGTTTGGCGTTCGGACGCCCAAACCATGGCTTGAAATGCACTGAACGTAGTGAATGTTGGTTTGGATATTTTTTATTTGTGTTCTGCCAATGGGTTTCTTAGTTTCAACATCCGTTGAGTGAAAGCAATAAAGTCTTGCTCTTCTGCGTCGAGTTAGATGACTTTCAAAATTTTTGAAGCAAATTGATCTTTTATTAGTCACAATTGCCCTTACCATTAATTACATATAAGAGAACATCAACAACAGACAACGGAGGTTATTTCATACATTTTTTTATTTTGAAAATTCCATATTTATATTTAATTTTGTCATGCATTTATTTTATACATTTTGTAATAATTTTTTATTCATAATTTAATATCAGCACAAAGAGTTCTTTATGCATTGTAAAACTAAATTTTGATACCAGATCCACACAATCACTTAAGAAAAATAATATTTTACAAATGGAAGCTTAACGAAGAAAAAGGAACTTCAAAACACTTTATTCACAACATAAATTTTATAATGCCTCAATCTATTACAACATATGACATCTTACCTACTTATATAGACAAAAGACTTGAAATAAAACAAAGAAATTTAATAATTACATTTATTGATCAAACAAATATTTAATGCATGAAGTGATAACCAGAAGACCACCTTAAATGATAATGTTGACAATATAGCCTTAATAAATATTATATTAAATGCTTTATATTTTTGTCTTCAACTTCATTTATTGTGTAGGGTGAGCTAGAGATTTCCAAGCATGCTAGACATTTAATGTTTGGTTAAAAAAAAATTTTAACATTGTCTCCCTTAAACCAAGCATTTAAATTTTGATCATTCCAAACATTTTCTTTAATTTGTAGAATAATTCATTCTTCAAAGCCTTTGTAAAAATATCAGTAATTTGTTCTTCAGTGTGACAATAATCAATCAACACTTCTTTCTCAGCAACCAATTCTCGAATCTTGCGGAATCAAATATCAATATGCTTAGATCTCCTATGAAACACTAGAATTTTTGCAAAGTGCAATAGCAAACTCGTTGTCACAAAATATTATTGTGGAAGAATTTTGCTTCTACTTCAATGCTTTAAGAATTCTTCTCAGTCATACTGCCTGTGTAGCATAACTAGCTACTGCAATGTATTCTGCTTCAGCTATAGAGAGTGCAACAATGGGTTGTTTCTTTGAAGATCAACATATTGTGCCAGACCCAAGATGAAAAATATATCTTAAAGTACTTTTTCTTGTTTCTATGTCACCTACTCAATCACTATCTGTATATCCAACAAGTCACACATCATTAGTATCACCATAAAAAATTCCATATAAGTCATGGTACCTTTGATATGATGAAGAACTCTTTTAGTTGCTTGCAAATGACTGGTACGCGGCTCCTCCATGAACCTGCTTAATAATCTAACTCCAAAAACTATGTATGGTCTGGTTGCAGTTGAATATATCAAACTTCCAATCAAACTCTTGTAGTAGGTAGGATCCACAGCTTTTCCTTGATCTTCCCTTATCAATTTCAGCTTTTCTTCAACTGGAGTGGAAACTGACTTTGGATTCTCCATTTAAAACTTCTTTAGAATATCATTTGCATATTTCTTTTGAGAAATGAAAATGCTATGATCTTGCTGAATAACTCCAATGCCTAGAAAGTAAGACGTTAGACCCAGATCTATCATTTTAAAATGTTTCACCATGGCCTCCCTGAATTCTGCAATCATCTTCAAATTATTTTCAGTGAAAATCAAATTATCAACATAAAAGCATACAATGAGCATATCACCAGACTCAATAGATTTAATGTACAAAGTATGTTCAAAAGAGCATCTTGAAAACCATTCGCAATGAAATAAGAATCTGTTTTCTTGTACCATACTATTGGTGCCTGTTTCAAACCAAACAATACTTTCTTCAATCTGTAGACTTTGTTTTCTTTTCCAGAGATTTCATAACCTGTAGGTTGCTAAACATATACTTCTTCCTCTAAAGTACCATTTAAAAATGCAGAACTTGATATCTATTTAGTATATCTTCCACTTATTTTGAGCATAAAGTGAAATAATCATCCGAATTATATCAGGTCTAAAAACAGGGGCAAATACCTCAAAGTAATCAATACCTGGCTTTTGCTTGTATCCCTTTGCAACCAATCTTGCTTTGAACCGATCAATCTCACCATTGGGCTTATACTTTGTCTTGTATACCCATTTTACTCCTATTGGCTTCTTATCTGCAGGTAAATCTATCAGCACCCAAGTATCATTTTTCTCAATTGTAAAGATTTCTTCATCCATAGTTTTTCTCCAATTCTTGTTAGTGGAAGCTTCTTCAAAGCCTACTGGTTCACAATTTGCAAATAAAGCAAAATTGGTAATCTCCTCATCAGATGGATCATTATCATTGCTCACAATATAATCCCTCAATCTCGCTAGTAATTGATGATTCCTTTGAAGTCGACTTGATGATTCTGGTTGACTTGATGTGCCTTCCTGTCCACCTTCTTCTTCATAACTGTTAAAAATCACCATGGGCTCCATCTGAGTTTTGGGAGACCAATCCCATATTGCTTCTTCATCAAAAATCACATCTCGACTGATGATCACCTTCTTTGTATCTGGATTATATAGCTTATATGCCTTAGAATTCATGCTGTAACCAATGAAAATATATTTTTCACCTTTGTCATCCAATTTCTTCCTTAGCTGATATGGCACATGAGCATATACAATACATCCAAAGACTCTGAGGTGATGAATTGAAGGCCTTCTTCCACTCCAAGCTTATTTAGGAGTCTTATTATGAACACTCCCTGTTGATCACCTATTCAAAATATACACAGCAGTAGCAACTGTTTCTATCTAAAATTCCTTTGGCAGCTGTTTGAAGCGCAACATACATCTCACCTTATCCATGATTGTCCTGTTTTTCCTTTCAGCAACTTTATTTTGTTGGGGAGTATATCTGGTTGTCAACTGACGTTGAATCCCATGCTGCTCAAAGAAATTTGCACATGCAAGATATTCTTATCCTCTATCTGTTCTTAAAATTTTGATTCTATAACCATTCTAATTCTCCACAAATGTCTTGAATGATTTGAAAACATTACATGCTTCTGATTTCTGCTTCAAAAAATACACCCAAGTCTTTCTGCTAAATTCATCAATAAAAGTAATGAAATACCTGCTTTTATTATGTGATGGAACATCAATGGTGCATAGATCTGAATGCATAATATCCAACAATCTTTTTACTCTCCAAGATTTTTCAACAGGAAATGATTCTCTATGCTTCTTTCCCAATTGACAAGTCTCACAAATACAATTAGGAATTTGAACAACTAGCAAACCAAAAACAAGTTTTCTTCTTGACAAATGTCCCAAACACATGTGCAATAACCATTTATCATCAGATATCATTCAACTTAAGCAAGAAAATTTTTCACGTTGAATTTTCAATGGGAAAAGCCTATTCCAAGTCATTTTTACCTTAGCTATAAATCTTCCATTATTGTCAAATATTGTGCAGTATCCTTGATAAATTCGAATGTTATAGCCTTTCTCTGACAATTGTCCCAAACTCAGTAAGTTGTGTTGAAGACCAGGAGCATAAAACACATCAGAAATAAAATTGTGAGAATCATCTTTCAATTTTATTTTTATTTGACTTTTCCCCAAAATCGAAACATTTGATTTGTTACCAAATTCTACAGATGATTTTACTATTTCATCTAGTAAAGAAAATAACTCCTTTTTCCTACACATGTGATTGCTACAACTAGTATCCAAATACCATATATTTTTTTCCATATCAAAAGAGTTTCTTGCCAAAAATAGACTTTTGGATTGGAATTCTCACTAATATCTTGACACTGATTTTCGACAACATTTGCTTGAGTGTTGTTACTTCAATTCATTGGTCTAAATCTGCAATCTGCAACTTTGTGCCTAAACTTTCTACAGTGAAAACAAATAAATTTTATTTTTTCTTGATAAAAATTACCTCTTCCTCTTGCTCGATTAATAGGCCCAAAATTATTTCCTTATCTTCCTTGATTTTGCGGTCTAAAATTATTGCCTCTTCTTTGATTGTAATTAGTGCCACGACCTCTTCTTCTGAAATTTCCTCTGCCTCTGCCTCTGCTTCTGCCTCCAAAGTTTCCTCTACCTTGGCCATAACTTCTTTCTTCTCCTTCATGGTTTGATTCGGCAAATTTGTTTAAATTCACCCGACTCTTCACAGCTTTTTCTGCTGATTTTTCTGTTTTCTCCAAGATCCTGCTAACATGTCTTTCCATGCTTCCTTGCAATTCTGCAATTATCATTTTGTCTATGTCGTGTGACTCAATTATTATAGTCAGCACATGATCAAATTTGATTGGCATAGTGTGGAGGATTTTCTCAACCACTTTATTGTCTTCTATATTCTCTCCATATACTCTCATCTTATTGACAAGATCAGTGACACAAGAAAAATATTGTTCAACAATTTTTGAGCTGGACATTTCATACTTTTCATATTCTCTGTACAAAGACTGTAGTTTAGATTTTTGCGTCTTCTCTACACCTTTGTAAGACAGCTTTAGAGTATCTCATACTTCCTTGGTAGTTTGGCATTTGCAATTTTGCCAAACACCGCCAATTGGTCTCTCCTTTGAGTTGCTTGATCTGCTCATTCTTGAATGCCTGACTCAACAAGGCTCCAAATATTGTGAGCTTTTAAATGAGTGCACATTAAAGTCTCTCAATAATAATAATCAAGTTTTCCATCTAATTTGGGACTGAACCAAGTAATATTGTAATTATTTGCTATCTTGACTCAACAAAAAAATTAAATATATGAAACTACTCTTATTTCTCATAAACTCTCTAAAATTTGACGCTAGATTTAACTAGCTCTGATACCAATATGATATCAGATCCACACAATTACCCAAGAAAAATAATATTTCACAAATGGAAGCTTAACAATGGAAGAGGAACTTCAACACACTTTGTTCACAACATAAATTTTACAATGCCTTAACCTATTACAACATAGGACATCTTACCTACTTATATAGACAAAAGACTTGAAATAAAACAAAGAAATTTAGTAACTATATTTATTGATCAAACAAATATTTAATGCATGAAGTGATAAGTAGAAGACCACCATAAATGATAATGTTGACAATATAGCCATAATAAATGCTATATTAAATGCTTCATATCTTTTTTGTCTTTAACTTTATTTATTGTGTAGGGTAAGCTAAAGATTTCCAAGCATGCTAGGCATTTAATGCTTGGTTTAATTTTTTTTTAAACAAATTTATTTATATATCTTAAAAAAAATTATAGCATCTTTAAAATATTTATAAAATTTCCTTTTTGATAATATCAATATGTTTTGTTAAAATGTCTTAAAATAAAAAATTAAACAAATCATATTCATGTTCTTCTTAGTAATTACACATCTAAAAGTGATTTTAACTCATATCATCCAAATAATATTTATTCTATTATAATCACTTTTGAAATGAAAGTTTCTAAATATAAATCACGTTGAAACCAACTCACGTTTGATAAAAATCAATTTTAATAGAATCAAGTTCATATAAACCCATGTTTGCAAACTCTAATCCAAACATGCACCTATTACTCTTCTGATGTAAAGATCGATCCATTTCATAATTCATTGGCATTATTCCATCCATTTTAATTTATAAGTCAAAGATTCATTTTTTTTAAAAAAATATCCGTTCGTCTTTAATATTAAGGTAGTATTTTTTTCCTCCACTAATAATTAATTATATTAATGGAAGTGGATGGAGAAATTCCATCTACTTATACAATTGGATACCATAATAAAAATAATTTTTATTATTATTTTTTTAGTATCTCTACTCTTTTTAAAAAAAAACAGATAAACTAAAATAGAAGGAGGACTTACAAACTGCTAATTATGTTTGGAATTATACATTCAGTATGATATGATATTATGATTTTCCATAAAATAATTATATTATGATTTGGCTTCTCTCTTATGCACAGAAAAGCCACAAAAACAAGGAGACACTATAGTACAAGCAGGAAAACGACTAACACTGTTCAAATATCATGCGCATCTTTTGAAGCTTCGGTTGGAAGTACTTGGAGGTAGAGCTCGTTGATTTTTTGGCCTAACTTTGGCATTCATATTGGAAGCTGTTTTGTTAAATAACTTTTCCGTTAATTATTGAGCATGACACAATCCTAGTACATGTCATTCCTTTTCTACAGGCAAGCCTTCTTCTATTTGCCATTATATATTTTTAGTAGTGTTTTGTAGTGTGGGTGTTTTATAATCAAGTTAACTTTTCAAAACGCAACAAAATGCTGAGACATTAATTCTCTCATGAAAGAAAAGAAGGAAGTATAAAAGAGAAACAAATAGTGAATATTTACTTGAATACCAATGCTGAGACATTTTAAGCTTTTTTTGTTGATTTTTTATTCGGTACACCTGCTACTCATTGCATCATGTCTATTAACACAAAAAAAAAAAAAAACATCATGTCTATTTCTAGAGGTGGGGCTAGGTCCTTTCCTAAGGGAGCCAGCACTTAAAAATAATGTGCATGTAAAAGATAACATTTTTATAAATTTTACTTAACTTAAAAATTTTAAAAGAAACTCACAATAAAGTTGGTCTTTGACAAAAATAATGCAGAATAAATTGATTTTAAAAAATTATATTTTTGAGGTTTTAATAATTAAATAAATATATAAAATAAGTTAACTTATTCTTAGTATTTTAATAAACTTATTTGTTCTATTTGTATTTTTTAGTATATGTTCTATTTGTGTTTTAGCAATTAGTTTGAACTATTATAAATAATTAAAGATCAATTTATTTTACAAATCATTCAAAAATACTAAGAATGAACTACTTGTCCGATACTTTTAATTGTGAGGGATCATGAAATGATGTTTTTTATTTGCTTGAAGGACCAATTTATATGATGTTATTTTTGTCAATGACCAACTAGAGGTTTCTTTTAAAAAAATTATACATTCCAATCAAACTCTAAAAATACAAATACACAACATTTTATCTATTATAATATTTAAACATCTGGATAAGTAATTGTTTATAAGAATTGACATCAAATATTTGAATTACATTTGCTACTTTGGATAGAAATAAACAATAAAAAAATAAAATGAGAATGGATAATAACATATTGATATATTAAATTTATCTAATTTTTTCTTAAAAATAATAACATATCATATTATAAATTTCTTTAGTTAACGTATAAAATTTTTCAAAGGAGCCATACATATAAATATATAAATCTATATGAAAAAATAAAAATTTAAACCGAATGACCCTATGCCCCTGTCTATTCCAATAATTTGTTTAGTGAGCATCACTTCAACAATTTTGCACTGTTTAGGAATTTGGCAAAAAGCTGCTTTTGAAAATTCTATTGGTAATGCTACCCTAGATGTGAGATGTCTGTACATTAATTTGTGCATCCGTCTCGCAGGCTTGTCAATTTATTATTGCTTTCGAACAATTGGATACCATAAAAGTTGCTGATAGAGTTTGGGAGAAGAGATCATAAACGATTGGTGGACTGGGTTTCCTTTTGATTATGTGGAGAAACCTCTGAATTAAATTCCAATACAAACAACGGAAACTTTTGTAGTTGTTTTCCTGAAAGAGAACTATGAAGTTGCAACAAATTCGCTTGGGCCGTGCAACGGAACCTTGCAGTGCAGATAAAGGAAATTCATGCACAGATAGGCATCTCATAGATTCTTATACTCACAACTTAAAAAGACTATTTTGATAATAAGATTTAATTGGGTGATAGTATAAATTATGTTTACAGTATTAATACATTAAAAATAAGTCAATATAACTTTTCAACTAAATCCTATATTTTCTTATATTAAAATTTGAAAATTGTACATTTTATTTTAAAATATACTCATTTCTCATTTCATATATTTTTTACTTTTTCATTATTTGAAGTTATCCTATGCAACCATTTTTTAATGTAACCTATCAAAATAAATAATTTTTTATAATAAAAAGTTTTATTATTTTTTGTTATGATATATATAAATTCTTAATAATTAATTATTATTTAACTATGTTAACAAAACTTAACCATGCATTGCACGGGCACAAACTAATTCTTATATATACATGCACCTCCACATCTCATAGATTCTTGTACTCACTACTTAAAAGATCATTTAGATAATCTGATTTAATTGAGTGATGATATAAATTTTGTTTACAATAATATCAATATATTGAAAATAGGCAAAACTATCAAATTTTTTCCTCTAAAATTTTTCATCAAATTAGTTCCTGTAAAAAAAATCTCTCAAATTAATCCTTACAAAATTGAATAATAGTCGAACAAATTGATGCCTGAAAAATAAATCTCTCAAATTGGTCCATGTAAAAATTTCAAATCAAACAAATTGGTCCCTACAAAATTGAATAATTAGCCAAATTAGTCCATTTGATAAGTTAGGCAAGGAGGACAAGTAACGAAGATTAACTTATCTGGTAATCTATTTTTACAGAGACTAATTTGAGATATTTATTTTGTAAGGACTAATTTATTTAACTATTCAATTTTGTAAGGATAAGTTTTTGAGTTTTTTTTTTAACAAGAACCAATTTAATCTATGTGAAATTTTAGATGGACAAATATGGTAGTTTTGTGTTAAAAATAAATTCATATAATTTTATTACTAATTATAATATGTAGCTATTTATTATGCTCGTTTGTGTGCCATTATTTTGATATTAAAAAAAAAATTAATTTAAAAAGTTTTTTTTATATTTTTTTAATATGGTTGTGTAATTTGTTTCTTGTAAAAGTATAATCACTAGGAAAAAGTATTAAAAAAATCTTCTTTCAAAACTATAACTTTGATCTTTTGAAAAAAAAAATATTTTTCATAACGAAAAAATGTTTAAGAATAAATAAATATTTTTAAAATTATATTCAAATATAAATCAATATTATACCCAAATGTGAAATAGCTTTTATTTTTAAAATATCTTATTTAAAAAAGATCAATTAATCTTTTTTACAAGTTCATCCAAGCCGGATCATTCTCTCAAAGTAGTTACACTACAAAAAAAAAAAGGTAAATTGAGGCGATTTTTTTTTGTAAATTGTGGCGGTTCAAACTGCCATTTTTTACAATAAATAGCGGTTCTGTGAACCATCGTAATTACCAACGTCATTAGATAAATTACGACAGTTATAAAAAAAACCACCATAATTACCATTATAACCGCCATAATTTTAGGTAAATTGCGACGGTTAATTTATGGCGGTTTCAAACCGCTGCAATTAATGAAATATTTTTAAAATAAATTATGATGGTTTGAAACCGCCGCAATTTGTTGTGATATTTTAAAAAAAAATTAATCATAGCGGTTGCAAACCGCCATAATTTGAAATGAAATATTTTCAAAAAAATTTTAAAACTATTTATCATAAAAATTTTAAACCACCATATTGCAACACCAATTTTTTAAAAAAAAAGTTCCAATAATTATGCAAAATAAAAGAAAGAACAAATAAAAGTTCACTTACCATTGAACTATAGTTGCTCGAAAATTTTCTAGCGCTTAGTTCTTCAAAATATCATTGAAAGAACACAACCCTCAAGCATGTATCCAAGGAACCACAACCTCCAATTAAATTCCTACATTTTGATACCCAATTCTAGAACTAATATCTCACATAAAAAAAATCATACATAAACAGCATTAGAACAAAGTTGAAAGTAAACATGCAAAAAGGGGACACATGCAAGAAGGCTAACTGCTAGCATGACTTTTTAGATATATAGAAACAGAGGCTTCTCACAATCAAAAACATCACTTTCTTGAGTACCTAGACTCCCCATTTACTTGCCTCCAGGGTTTAAATTGGGAAGGTTTACCCCTTCTCCCATTTACAATGTAGTTACCTAATTTATGTTCACCCCTATAGTAGATTTGAGTCCTTTTACTTGAGAAGCTTAACTTTTTATTTTACTTTCTTTCTAGAGAAAAACAATAGCAATAACATGTTTCCTTTTGAGGTCCTCATTCTCTCAATTTTAAACAATCTTTTAATCCGAGTATCTAACAATGTGCATTCCTTACTTTCAGTTTCAGTTTCAAATACATTCTATTTTTTAAGTTGAATCCTTTACTATTCTGTAAATTAAAATAATTATCAAAAACTGACAAAAATAATGACCAATAAAAAAGACACTATTTGGTTGAGAAGCATAGAGCACTGCACCTCACTGTCACTATTGCCACTTCTAGATTCCATACAAGCAGAACCAATACTGTCAATTTCGTCCATGAAAATAATTGATGGAGCATGCTCCCTGTGGAAAGAGTAGTGTGCCATCATAGTCAGAATATTATATATGCAATAATGGTTCAGTAAGTCTTCATACAACATATTTTTCCTTCCTGGATTATCATAACACGAAAATTAATGAATCAAGAAAGTTGAGCATAATTGTTTTAGGGGAAGATAAAAGTCTATTTTTCTCTCTTCAAGTTCTGCTTAATAGAAATTGGGAAAAGGATTTAATATTCACACCAAATTCCAAGTCATAATTCGTATAAATCTAATTCCAAATTTGACAACCACAATCTCACTAACTGCGAAAATAACTTCATCCTAAGCTGAGTTATAACTCATGCCCTCTCTTAAAAATGTCTTCGACCCACAACATCATTAAGACAAAAACACATTTTTTCCACTCCTTTGGTGTGGGGCAACATATAATGAAAAGAAGAAGCTGGGTAAAGAGGATATACCTGGCCATAACAAAAAGTTCCCTGACCATTCTTGAACCTCTCCAATGTATTTTTGAAGTAATTCAGAACTAGATACCCTGATAAATGTACAATCGGTGTAATGTGCCACTGCTCTAGCCAACAATGTTTTCCTAGTACTAGGTGGCCTATAGAGTAGAACACCCTATGATATGTTAAAGAGAGTCAGCAAACAGGAAAACAAAAAGAGTGCAAGCAACCATGAAAGACAATCTGCAACAAAACAAAAGCTAGCCATATAGTTTCAGCATTGAAAGAGGAAAATCACCTCTGGCTACAAAAGATTGACAATTGCTTGAACTTCTATGCTTGATTCCTACAATCAATAGACAACACCATTAAATTGACAAGTAAGAATCACTATATATATAATTTAACAGTAATAAGCCTCACAAGTAGGAAGGAACTTTGCAATATAGTAAAAGGTTGAGTGGAGGATCACAAAGTAGATGATGCATTAAGTAATAATTTAATACTTGTCATGCATACCCTATAGCAAAAATAAAATAATAGGAAGCCTGTTGGTCTCATGAATCATATAAATCTTTGACAGCTAAAATTTCTTTAGTATCTTCATAGCCATGCTCAGAAAGTAGAACTATTTTTTGTTTTTCATCCACCTACAGTGAATAAGAATAAGATTAAAATATCAGGAAATAAATTTACAAAACTGTTTGTATTTATTTACACAGGAAATATATAAATAGAGATGCAGTAATGAGAAAGAGCTATCTAGCTTTAACCAATGAGACTATAACAGTAACATGATCAAGCTTGCCACTACTATATCCTACATACCCCGCTGCCTGTGCTGCATCTCCAAAAAGACTTCTTGCATATGATGGTCTTCCAACCTCTTGTCTTCTCATGGCCAAGAATTCTGATATTTCCTGCAAATGAGCCGTACACACAAGCATATATGATACATCAATGTTATGATATATGATGGTTTTCAATTTTGATTTGGCCTACATCACAAATTGAGGTTAGAATATTTTTATTTTTAGTATTAAAGTAAGCATGTCGTTAATAAGCCATACGATAAACAGATCAATACACTTCACTCATTCCAACTTCCATGGCTCACCAATACTGTCAGAAAACAAGCATCCCCAATCATCCACATATCAAACTTGTACTTCAATTTTTTTATTACAGATGGAGTGAGTTTTGACCAAAAAAATGGCTCAAATCATTGCAAAAAACACAGTAATATTTCTCTTAAGTTGCCTCATTCCTCACTCCAAACACTTCCTCCATAAGTATAATCCAGTAGACTAAATGGATCAAACAACACAACACCATTTTTTCCTATGGTAAATCACATCTATAGACAAGACGATATAAAAGTCATCAGAGTCATTTATACTAGTCTCCCTCAATCTCTAGTTCTCTACTTCTCTACCTACTAGCTTACTCTTCATCCGAACAAAGAAAAACGAAGTCAAACACACATATACATTCTAACTAAATACTGCAATATCTCAGCTAAAAGCTAGCATTGCATAAGAGATTCACGAACGAAGTTACCTTCTTCGGCCCAAAAAGGATCATTATCATAATCTTCGTCATCGTAATCAGGAGATGGCCTCTTATTACCTACCTTACAAAACAAGGAAAACAACAAAAACGGAATATAACAAATCCACCAACACATCTAAAAATTCAAAAAATCATCATTCGTAATGATTAAAAAATTTAATTAAAAAAAATCAAAACCTGAATGCCTTCCGCTGAATCCACCTTCGAAATTGAAGTCCTGCGTTTGTGAGGAACGAAATTTAAGTTAAAAGGAATCAGGAGAAAGAGAAGAAAGAATCAGATAAAGAGATTGGCGAGGGGAATGGTAGTAGGATTCACATTGTCAAAATGTGCAGGGGAAGCCATAACCTTCACAAAACCAACAGAAGCTAAAACTTGTGAGAACAAAAAGGAAAAATTGAAAATTTGGCCAACAATAGAATAAAGAAAACAAAAAGCAAAAACAAAAAAGAGAACTCACAAAGGAGGAGGCAAAGATAGAGGCGAACTTCCAGAACGCGCCATTAACTCCTCCTCCTCTGTTGGCTTCCACCGCCCTCTTCTTTTTCAACAGCAACAGTCGTTCTATGGCAGGGAGGCTTCACGAGCAGCAGCAGCATTGACGTTGAACTCTTCCCTTTCGAATCAGTGCTCCGGTTCCTTAAAATGGCATCATTAGATCCCGGATCGAAATCAAGGGCATCCTTGAAAATAGAGTCGAATTGGGACTGGAAACAGAAGAGGGCGAGGTCGTGGTGATCGGAATGAGGATGGAGGAAGGAATGGGAGGAAGAATGGAGGCGTTGGAGGAAGCAGATCTAGAGGGGCTTGAGAAGGTGGTGGTTGTTAAAGATGGCGAAAAAGAGGAAGGGAGGCACGAACTGCCGGGAAATGGAGGCAACGAGGCGGCAACGAAGGGAAGGGACGACGCGTCGAGGTGGCAGAAGGGAGAATAAGAATAACCCTTCCATGGCTACACCAAAACAAGAAAAATAAGACCCCATCAAATGATAATAACAATACATTTTTAGGGAAGTAGGAATAACATCATTGAAAGTGAGGAACATTAGGGCGGTTTATTTATCTCAACCACCATTTTTTTAATCAAAATTGTGGCGGTTAATAAAACCACCATAATTCACTGAATATTATGGCGGTTTTAAAGAACCGCCCTAACTCAACCGTCTCAATAAGCATAATTTTTTGTAGTGTTATCACTCGCTTTATCAATCAGGTTTTTGTGATTTTCCATTTCAAAATATCTATTCATTTGTCACACAAATGAAGTATTATTATTTTTTTATCAAACATACATTTAATGCAATTGGTCGTATTTATTTAATTTTTTTGGTGATCTCATCCAGTATGCGACTCATTAGCAGACTATGCCAATTCAGGTATGCAGAAGCCCCTTGCGAGGGCAACCCTCTCAGGTAAGTAGTTTACTCCATCCATAATTTCAGGATTTGTCAGACCATGATTTTCGTTTAGGGAGGGAGAAGGAAAACAAAACTTAAGTGGGGGGCAATTTGGTCTTTTCTTAGGTCCCAAAAAAAAAAGATAAAAGGGGGGTGGCTTTAAGCCACCGTAACCGGTCCCCTCCAACACACACACTCACTTTTGCTTATCTTTCTCTCTTCCCTCCCTCTCTGTTCTCTCACTCATACCCACACCCATGTTCCCGTCTTCCACTTCTTCTCTTTTTTATATTTTATTTTCAACCCACAAATTCCATTGTGAGCTTAGTTTGTCATTAAATCTCCATACCCATTTACTTCCAGAGCTTGAGGTAAGTTTCCAATCTCAATCTCATCCATTTTTTTTTGTTACTCTAGGATATATCTTATAAACTAGTGAGCTTTTATATATGTTTGGTATTTTAAGTGTAAATCTAGCGAGTTAGAAGCTCCAATATTAATAGGTTGTAGTGAGAATTAATAAACCTTGTGATTTACGGGTTGAGATTACTTCCCAAACAAAATTTATGCTTCATATGTAACCCTCATGAGTATTTGAGTATTTGATGATGAAGTAAATTTTATATGAGAATAAGGAATTTGAGAAAAGTGAGAAAATGTGTTTAGTAATTTATTTTTTTGAGACTTTGTTGAGAAATAAAATTTCGAAGAGTATTTATTTTCAAACTATGGAAGAAATATAAAAGTATGGCCTATTATATTGTTATTATTGGCTTTTGGAAATGTGTATAATTTATAGCCTATCTTGTTTTCTATTACATGCTCGTGCGTTGATCGATTTCTCCTTCTTGTCCACTTTGTCTATAGTCCTCACTAAATCTGTTTGACTCACCCCTTCCCTTTTCCTTTCGATTTTTAGATAGCTGAGTGGCAGGCCCCTGGGATTGTTGTTTGTCCAGGATATTCTTTTTGGTAGGCCTCTGTTACCAATTGAGGCTGTTTTTGTTATTGACTCCAATATTTTACAGCTATAGGACATAGGTTGTGTATTTTGATTATGTGTGAGCAAGAGTTTAAGCCTAATTATTTTGTATATCTGGAATTACTGGAATATTCTGGTTGTTGATTCTGGATTGTGAAATTGCATTATGTAGCAAGTAAATTTTATATGTGGATTGCCTAATTTTTTGGGGAGGTGATGTCGAATTTTCGGTAGCTAAAGTATTTGAGTTTAAAATTTATTTTAGTGAGATCACATCTTTAGAACTGCAGGGTTAGGTGAATTAAATGCAGTCTTTGTCGAGTCATGGCCTAAGATTGGGTCGTGACAGGATTTGAACTCTATACATTACTTAAGGGATCTAGCGTCATCATCCCATTAGACCAAATGTAGTTGATTGTATTTACTTATTTTAATTAATTATATTTACTTACTTTTACTTTTCAAGACAGGCAGTGTTATTCATTTACACAACTTTATATTGTTATCTAGATTTATTTATTGTTTTCTTAATATTTTTTGTTTTACAAATCATGTAGTCATGTGGATAATGACCCAAAATAAAAACATGCGGAGAGAGATTTTTGTATAAATCTAATTTTAATAATTTAATATTTATGCATATTTTTAGTTGAATTAATTTTATTAACTTCGTTTGAGGTATGTTTTAAAAAACTGTGTTAAAGATATATCCATTTATTATCTTTGAGTTATATAAATTTTATTATAATCACGTTTAAATATATTATATTAAATTCAGATATGTACACAATTTATTCTCACGCATGTTTTTGTTATTGGAGAAAGGACGATGGACGGTAGGAACAAGATAATTCTTAAAAGTGTTCCTTAAAATAAAGACCATTGACAAATACGATTCAAACCTTAGATACGCCGTGCACTTAGCTGTACTCGACTCACTTCCACGTCACAAACTGCGTATCATTCACCTCTAATCATTATTCTTATCCCTCTTCTTGCTTCCTTCCAAATCTCCAAACAAAGTCTCCACCACTTCCCAATCCAATTTTACGAAAATTCTGGATAAAATAAAGTTTAAATATACATTTAATTTTTTAAATATGAATCATTTTAATTTTAATTCTCAAACACGTGAAAAATTAAACTCTCAAAATATAATTAGATATCTAAATATTATTATTATTATTCGAAATGATTCCATTGACATCTATTAAAGTAATCACAACAAGTTACTTTTTCCCAAAAATGTAATAATCCTCATTCTTAAATACATTTGTAAGAACTGAATTGTAATTCTAATAATTTTAGCTAGTTAATGATAAATGAAGAAGATAACGTATGGCTAATATTTTTTTGATTTTCATAATATTCCTTAGTTCATTGCGTGAGTGATTTATTTTTCAGTATAAGATTAGATACTTAAATATAGATTCCTCTTATTAGTTTTTTCTTCTTTAATATACATAAAGTTTAAAATGAAACGGATGATGACATGATTAAGAGACCAAAACCACTGACAATAGGTTAAATTCCAATCCAAAGTTACATTGGACAGTGAAATAGGAGAGATATAACTCTAGCTACCTCGTTAATAATTTTAAGGGTTTTTCCCATTAATTAAGAAATAGTACTACTGTACTACCCGTCCACAATTGGCAAATCTAAATCAGTGGGTATTAGTTATGGATTAGCAAACAAATGGTGCCACTAAAAACAGCTTGATCCGCAGCCCAACCCCAATTGACAACTTTTTTTTTCCCACCATTTTTAGGCTCTTTATTTTGCAGATATTTTCTGGTGGTTCTCATTCTTATCTCGTTCCTAGTCAGCGACAGCAGCACACACAGCATCTTGTTTTGTTTTTCTCTCTCTTTCAGAAAACCGCGTTCTTCTCTCCAGTGCCTTCTATAACCCCCCTTCCTGCATGGCATATCCTTCCTCATCCCTTTGGCCTTCTTATAAGTCCCACCTTTATTGACCTCCTATTTTTACCTCCTTCACACTCATATTCGTCCATTGATTCACACAACCCCCCTCAATTTGGCATTCCCTTTTATCTTCTTTTCTTTTCTCCCCTTCTCGTATAAAACCCATCTCCCTCACCCACCTCCTCCTCTAACTATACCTTCTTCTTTTCTTTCTGTATGCACCATGAAGATTTTCAACCCCTCTAAGTGCTTTCTGCAAAACGTGGTGTGCCCCTTTGACACCATCTTCCTGAAGAGAATGACGCTCTTCGATCTGGGTCTTGCCCACCTCTACCAATTCAGATTCTGCAACTGAACAAATCCACAGGAATTATCTTATAGGACATAGGGTAGTGCCCATCCCTCCCCCACCCCTTCTCCCCCTCTGCTCTTTCTCCAACCCCCCCACCCCTCACATTGACACATGGATCCGCAGAACGGACAACCCAACAACATGCCCCAAAGGAACATCCTCTTCAACAAGTACGAGATAGGCAAGTTGCTGGGGCAGGGGAACTTCGCGAAGGTTTACCACGGAAGGAACCTGGCCAGCAACGAGAGCGTGGCCATCAAGGTAATAAAGAAGGAGAAACTGAAGAAGGAGACCCTGATGAAGCAGATCAAGCGCGAGGTGTCCGTGATGCACCTGGTGCGCCACCCCCACATCGTGGAGCTCAAGGAAGTCATGGCGACAAAGGCCAAGATCTTCATGGTCGTCGAGTACGTCAAGGGCGGCGAGCTCTTCGCCAAGGTCGCCAAGGGCAAAATCAGGGAAGACTCCGCCAGGAAATACTTCCAGCAGCTCATCTCCGCCGTCGACTTCTGCCACAGCCGCGGCGTCACGCACCGCGACCTCAAGCCGGAGAATCTCCTCCTCGACGAGAACGAAGACCTCAAGGTCTCCGACTTCGGCCTCTCGGCGCTGCCCGAACATCGCCGCTCCGACGGCATGCTCGTCACGCCGTGCGGCACCCCTGCTTACGTGGCACCCGAGGTGCTCAAGAAGAAAGGCTACGACGGATCCAAGGCTGATATATGGTCCTGCGGGGTCATCCTCTACGCTCTGCTCTCTGGGTATCTTCCCTTTCAAGGGGAGAATGTTATGAGGATCTATAGGAAGGCCTTCAAGGCCGATTACGCTCTTCCGGATTGGATCTCCCCTGGGGCCAGGAACTTGATCTCTAATCTGCTTGTTGTCGATCCCGAGAAGAGGTATTCTATTGCTGACATAATGAAGGACCCTTGGTTCCAAATTGGGTTCATGAGGCCCATTGCTTTTTCCATCAAGGAGTCCGCTGTTGAAGACAACATCGATTTCGACGAGCTGTTGTTTGATTTTGGCAGCAGCGGCGCTGAGGTTTTGGTCGGGCCAATGGCGAAGCCCGCCCGCCCTTCTTACAATGCGTTTGAGATTATCTCGTCGCTGTCGAATGGTTTTGATCTGAGGAATTTGTTTGAGACGAGGAAGAGGTCGCCGTCGATGTTTATATCGAAGTTCTCTGCTTCGGCGGTGCTGGGGAAGCTGGAGGCGGTGGCGAAGAAGCTGAATTTCAGGATAACGGGGAAGAAGGAGTTCATGGTGAGGATGCAGGGGGATACGGAGGGGAGGAAGGGGAAGCTGGCCATGACGGTGGAGGTGTTCGAGGTGGCGCCGGAGGTGGCGGTGGTGGAGTTCTCTAAGTGCGCCGGAGATAGCCTTGAATACATCAAATTCTGTGAGGAACAAGTTAGGCCTTCCCTTAAAGACATTGTCTGGACATGGCAGGGCGACACCACTCATTCCAATCACCCATAGTTGCTGCCATGCTGTTCTATGCTACGCATTTTGGAGATGGTGAATGGGTGATTGATTGTGTAAAGAAAAGTATTGGGTGTCTGTCTTGTTTAATTACTACTAGTGTCTATGATCTATGATTATAGTAATAATTCATTTAGGTTTACATTACCGGATTTAGTGCCATGTGATATTTGGGGTTTGTTGCATTGTGATGATATTTGTGTTATTCAGGACAATAAGGAGAGTGAAAGTATGAAACATCAGTACTTACTCCGCTACTCTCGAATTTGGGTATCCTTTTGACTTTCTGTTGGATCCATTCATTTTAAGATACCAAATAAAACGTCATTGTTTGAAAAAAACTTTTAGATTGGTAGTGATACCGAATCAGGATTTTTGAGTCTGGTTCTCCAATTCGAAGGCTTACAAACGAGAGAATTGCAAGTCTGGATGACTGTGCTCGAATTGTTAGATTGGGTTGTAAACTGGAATTGTGTCAGATGGACACACCCAAATTAAGAATAAGGTAGAGAATATTAGAATGAGTCTCACGAAATTTAGGGGTGATAAATGAGGTGTATAAGTGAAATATAAGGTAATGATTAATGAGTGTTAAAATAATATTTTTCTTATAAAATGTATAGTGTCTCTTGGACAGATTATGTGACTGGTGTGTCATGTGAAAAGCCTATGAAGATTTTCAGGGCCATTACATTCTGACGTTACAGTATTCAATGGTCCCGTACAATCTTATGATTTACTTTCTCCATTATTTAATAATTATTTAATTATAAATACTTATTAAAATTAAAAAAATAATTAATTATTAATATTAATAAAAATTAAAAATAATTTATTAAATTATTTTTATTTTTTCTAATATTTCAATTTCATTTCTTCTCTTTTATTAATGAGTTAATAACAATTAATAGAGGTATTATCTGATAAAAATAATTAATATTATCTAAATTTTTAAAATAAAAAAAATATTTTAAATAAATATTATTCAAGAACAGATGAAGTATTTTTGCAGGCTAAAGAGTCATATAATATGGCTTGATGAAGAGGGGGTTACAAACCATTAGGAATATTCACTTTTATTTCTAACTCATCCTCATGGTTTTCTCTAAGTGGGTGTACCATATATTGACATTTAGCTATATTTAAAAGTGTGATTAAATTCATTTATAATACTTTTGAATAGATTTCGTAAATATGACTAAATGTTTAATGTGCATTACACAACACTTCCTTTGGTATACCACAGCTTTCGACCATTCTAATACTAACTTACGGATAGTATTTTTGCAGGTGATGTCCGAGAGTTCATGGATAGGGGCATCGAGTTCTGGTGCTCGTAACCGCGCAAAAAGATCTAGCTCGATCAACAAACTCGGCCGACTTGAAATTCAGACAAGAACAGTATCTGGTAGTAAGGTATTAGTGAAAACGAATGGAATTTGAAGATAAAATTGCCAACAAAAGGACATAAGAATTGGACATTTTACGTTTAGCATTTGTTTAAATTACTGGTTTTGTACTGTATTTAAAATAGTTTATAATTAAGACTAAGATTTTATTTAGGTGGTTTTTCAAAATAATTTTATAAAAACTTAAGATTTAGCTAAACATGTCTGTAAATAATAACTCAACAAAAAAAAAAGTTAATAATAATAATAATAGAGTTTTGCTATATCCTCTTAATAATCTTCCTACAAATCCTCCTAATACTAAAACAAGTAAAAATAAATACAATTAATGCCTTAAAAACTTAAAAAATGTGTAATATTTACTTTATTTAGCATATATGAAGATTTGTAGATATTTTGGAGGATTTAGAATTATTCATAATAATAACTCAACCAACGAGATGTTGGTTTGATTAATAACATGTAATTTTCGGTAGTGTTTCCTTGTTGGGAGGGATATTCATTTAGGTATGATTAGATGTTATTTGTCGAGTGAAGGAATATCACAGAGAAAAATCAATTGATAGTGTTTTTTTATCCTCTATCAATTTCACATTTTAATTATATATTTATTGGAAATCTTATGATAACTCAATTGTTGAATAGATGTTATTTTCATAAATATTTTTGGAGTTTATGTAACCAATATTTTGGTTAAGGAGTTAAAAATGAAAGGTTTAATATTGGAAAGATAAGTTTTGATATTTTCAAAGCATGATAACTATTACAAAATTTTAAATTTATATTGTTTAGTAACCTTAGCTAGTGGTCAACACATAAATTTGACTCTTTTAAAGTAAGGAGATTAATAAAGTGTAAAAATGATAGGTTAATCATTTTTAAATCAATTACTTTTATCATGTGTGCATTATATATGGATCCAACTAAATAATTTAAGAATAATTAATTCTTTTCTTTTACACTTTAATGACTTTCTCTCTTTAGAAATGTAAAATCCCCCACAAAGCCCATATTTTTATAGTAAGCTATTTTGGGTTTCTTAATTAGTGTGAAAATAATTAAAGCAACAAATCATTTGAATCGGACAAAAATATGTTTTTGGTGAAAAGGGTTGGATCTTCCTTCAATCCACTTTCCTACTTATCATTGTCTTTTACCATTAAGGGTTTTTTTTCAATATGTATAAAAAAATAATTAATTCTAATTGATATGCGGGTTGTTTCTTCTTTGTGTTCAGACGCAGCAAAAAGAAAATTGTGTGTGGCTTATTTATTTTTTAAAAACGATTTATAATTAAATACTATTTAATATATGTTTTAAATTATTCCTTTTTTTAATGATTAATCAGACCTAAAATTAGAAACCTCACGGTTTTTACTGGACCTTACACTGGCATCATTTGTTATGCCGAATATGATACGAGTTTGGGTAAGGGTTGAATATCGGCTCTGATTATTCCATTTATGTCTGATAATTGTATAGTAGGGGGAACAAAAAAGGCAATAGGAGAAAATATCAGTAATGCGTTACTAGCAAAGTTGGGATTTTTCTTGGGCATTGTTATGGCGGTGGTTGCGCTCTTTTTGCAGCTTTAATTTGTACACACGTTGTTAAAGCGGAACCGAACACAAACAGAAGATAATGAAAAAAGGTTAAACCTGGCATTGTCGTCCAATCCACTACTTCCAAACAGCCAATCGCAGGAGGCGGAATAAGCCATGAATTATTATTTTCTGTCTTTTTTTTTGTTACCTCAATTGCCCTTGTGGATATCATATTCAATTATTCATATCGGGCATCGTGCCCAGCCAGTGAATGAAGCAGTGAGCTGTCCCTTCCTGGGCGTAAAAGAAGGAAGGATGTCGCAAAATATTATGAAAAAATAGTTATTTATAGGTGTTTAGGTATGAGATATCATATTAATTTATATTTTATTTATTATTAAATAAATTATGAATTATAATTTAATAATAAATCGAATATATATTAATATAATATTTTATATATAATGAGTATAAATATTATAATTTTAATATTATGAGTCCGGGGACCCCGCTGTGTATTTGGAAGGTAGCATGAGCTGACTCGGATCATACTCAGTGTTCTTTTTCAGATGAGGCTCCAATTGCACGAGAGATATGCAGCAAATTCGAATCATGATAAAGTTCAACTTGGCCAACTTGCTCGCTCCATCGTAGACAAACGATATGACGCATCTTAGATCAGCTTCACCCCCTACCTGATTAAGATTATCAACAATGAATGAATAAATAATATTAATTATCTGATATTCAAACCTGTGTGAAAGTGATGTTGTTGGGGAAAACTTAACCCGTAAAGCTTTTTCCATGCGAGCTGTACAAACCAGAATTATATTTGACAGGCCAGGGGACGAGTACAAATATACAATGGAAGATCTACTTCTCGTATTGGGAAAGGAAAAAAAGGAGAAGCAACGAAAGCATGTATACTCATGAATAGAAACAAAAATGTTACTCCTACACCGGTTTATCACATTTTCCATGCAACTTATTTTCTATACCGTTGTGTTTGATGTCGATGATTGAATATGAAATTCAAGTTTATTTGATGGTTCACTTTCAATTTGTTTCTGTGAACATGAAATTGGAGTTTATGTGACAGTTCAACTCTAATTTTTATATTTAAAGTAGTATATAGAATTGAAATTACAATTCCATTGTATTAATCCATGGAATTCATAAATGATTCAAATATACTCCTTTTTAGCTATTAACCTTTAGTAGTTTGTGAATTATAAATTTTAAAACTTGTTAAATTTCTTTCTTCCCACTAAGTTATAGTGTTATACAGTTTTTTTTTCTCTCTCTCTCTTTTATCTTCTGACAATTCTTTAATAAATTCAAAGATAAAACTTGAGATTCTGTGTCAATTTCAATTTCAATATCAAAATAAACCTTAACATATGTTTTCGTTTTCTCTCTTTTTTAATTAAAAAAATGGGTGCTAGAAAAGGTATCAAAATTCAAGTACAAGAAAATGAAATTATTGATTGGTGTCTTCGGAAGTGGTGACACACGATACAAAAGCAAATTTCTGGAGTGAAAAACAAAAGTGAAAAAATAAAAGGACAAATTAATCCATCAGCATAGCAATTCCTCACCACAATCAGATAGGTCACCGATTAATATTGGTCTTGACAAATCCTTTCAAATTAATTGTGATAACTATTTTGCTTGCAGCTTGCCTGCTTGGATGCCTCTCCATTGTTGTACGAAAACTACCACGTCATGCATGGCTGATGATTTCGGAGTAACTTCTTGTTGTTATTATTTTATAACCAGAATCAAAGGGCTAATTAAAAAAGAGTTAATTGGTTCAATTAATAAAATTTATACAGTTAATCTAAAAAAATTAAACTGAATTGAGTTTGGAGGAAATTGGGTTGTTAAAACAATATTAAATCATACGAGTCATGCTTATGAAAAAAAGAAAGTATGTAAGAAAATGTTATAAAATTGTATTAAATTAGGACAATGTATTCACAAAATAGAAAAGAACGCAGAACATGACCAAACATTTGTTTGAGGCCCATAAGATCCACCTATTGGGAGACAGAAAATTGATAAGTAACTTGTAAAAGGCCTATCAAATCAAACAACTGAGATATCCAAACACCCCAAAACCAAGGATTGTATCGAACACGAGACCAACCACCACTATGTTCAACACCGATTTTTTACATATTTGATGTATGTTATATACCATTGATAAAAAAAAAAGCATCTATATCATAATATTAAGGTTTTGCGTTTCTCCATTTCATACTATTTTAGAGCACTGAGTAGAATTCATCTTGAGAAACTACAGTTTTTTTTCGGTCATGGAGAAACTACAATTGTATGAATGTTCTAAATAAAATGTTGGGCTTACGAGTAGAGTTTAAGGCGTGGTAGTGAGCGAACTGCACCTGCTTATGTGCATTGCTTTTGCGGGCCACTTGATGGGCAACAGATGGAGAAGTCATATTCTTTTTGGGCAAACGAGTGTCTTAGGGCCCAAAATTGCTGTCACAAGCTGTACTTGTGTTGTAGGCATTGTTACCGAATTTTGTCGACGCTGGTACCAATCAACTTTATTAGATAGTGTAATGTGCACATTTTTGTGGAGTTAGTTTACATAGGATGGCTTAAGAGCATATATTTGCCTTCAATTATCTCTTAAAACTTGGTGCCTTGAAATTTCTCTTGGAGATCAATATTGGACTCCCCCTTCTTTGGCTCTTTGCTCTATTCGCAATGACAAAAGCAACATATTTTACCGGTAGCAGATGTTTGTATCGATTTTATATTTTGCCATTTTCTGAATGTTTATGCTGAACGTCTTGTAGTGCGCGAATATTGAACAGTGGGTGGCTTAATTCAAAGTTTTCGCAGCTCCGAACATTTTTCGTCGGAGCTTTTATTATTTTATGGGAAGTGGGATTCTAAAACTCCTCAGGAATTTCCTCTTTGTTGGCTCCTGATAGCGCGCTATACTTCAGATTCGGCTCCAAAGTAAAGAATATGCTGAAAACGGACGTGTCTTTAGCCCACAGCCATGGACCATGCACATTAGTCCATAGTATGGACCCACTTCTTATCATAATTTTATTAAAAATTTGGACCCAACAAGTGGAAGAGACCAAACGAAAAAGTCCTAAACCGGCAAAAGGGAGAGAGAAAAGGAAGTGCCAAGCTGTTGAGAATTTGTCCCTTTTAACTTTTAAGTTTCTTTTGCCGTTTTGACCAATAAAAAAAAAGGTAAGAAAAAGTGTTGTTTGGCATGTGAAATTAAGCAAATTAAGCAGTTTGATTTCAATTTTCATATTTAAAAAAGAACATAAAATTATAACTATAATTTCACAAGTCAATTTTATAGGATCAAAAAAATTAAATAGATCTTTTAATTTTTAATCCATATCATATGAATTATCAATTTCAAAGTTGATTAAATATATCTTTCTTTATGAAGGTTTATATAATCTTTATTTTTCTCATTTATTTTCTAATAATTATATTATAATTATTTGATAAACTTAAATATAAAATTTAAGATTTTAAAGCAGTTACAATATAATTTCAATCCCAACATTCAAAAGGATTAGCTAGCCACATAGTTGCACCCACCTCGGCTACATAACAAGCAGTTACTGTACTGTGCTATATTCTAGTGTCTTAATTTTCTAGTATGAGTACAAATTTTTCATATCAAATTCACACATATTTACAATAAATTTGAAAAGACTTACAAACAAGAGACTATATCTTACATAAAATTAATTAGACACATTTTTATTATAACTTCATCCAAAAATAACATAATAAATTCGTGCTTATCCAAGAATATATCAATGTCTTATTATTTTTTTTGTGTTTTTCCTTCAACCTATAACCTATCATCTCCACTAGCGGGTCCCAACTCCCTAGTTTGAACTTTTTGGTCTTACGTGGCAACCTCCCCTCGCATGCTTTCCACCATGGAATCGTTCTTCTGCTTTGTACCACACCTTCGACGGTCCTCCTTTGTCCCGCACCAGCATGTTATACTCTATTTCATCCAAACTCAATGGTATTACCTTCCTTTTAGTTTTTTTTTTTTTCCTGAGCTGATATTAGTTTTCTTTTTCGTGACATGAGCTGATATTATACGATAAATATTGAAAACAATTTAACTAATTCACAAGTTAATTAATCAAATCCAAAAGAAGTGAAAGGCAGTTTTGAATTGAGAACTTGACTCGCCATTTGACTTTTTCAATTAAAAATAGGAAAAAGAACACAATAGCACTATTGCATACCTCCTCCATATTTAAATAATTATCCATTTTAAAAATTTAAGTAGTATTAATTATTTTTTTCAATAACGTCTATATTAAATATTATTAAAGAAAGGGAGATACAATGGAGAAGAGGAGAAAAAGTTTAAATATTAAAAAGAAACAAGAACAATTCAATAAATTATTTTAAACTTTCTCTAACTTTGATGTTTTTTCGATTATTTTCTTAATTTCAATATGTTTTTATAATTGGACAAATGATACTTATCCTAACATTGGGATTTCACTCTAGTTGTACACAAGGTTGGTTGCTTCCTCTCCTCTCACGATGGTTCAAGCATTAGGGTGGGTATCTGTAAAGGGATTCCAATGCCCAAGTTAGTAAGGTCATGAAAAAGGAAAACAGATAATTAGAATGAATAACTTATCACTATTGTACTTTTCATTTTTTATTTATATCATAAGAATACGTCCAAAATAGGTGATTTAGGATTGAGCTATATGGGATGATATGAAAAACCGTGAGGGGATCCTTCTAAAAGATGTAACAAGATCTGTGCTAAACATGTGCTCATTTCGCGCTCCCCCAGACTTATCGTGACGAGGGACCACATCATGGTCCCTTAGACGTATATCGAGATGATGCCTCTGAGGTCCACACATATGCACGGTCCTTAGGAGCTCTTGATATTCCCAAGGGGGTGGCTAATAGGTGTTGAGGTTCGACGATTTTTGCCTGTAGATAATGCGGTTTATCATATCCATGGCATAATCTATCAACAGGTTCTGCTATCCGGATACCGGATAGTAACAACAATTATTTAAGCATGAATGGAGTAAGTGAAAGATGAGATTGTGAGCATTTGAGATAGACAAGGAATCAAATTGCATTGGAATAATAAAAAGGATGAGAGAGGGTATCACATCACATCATTAAGGATTTAGTTCTTCTCAAGTGAAAAAGATTGATAAAGTACACAAGTAAAAAGTTAATTACCCTTATATCATTTAGTAAGATCCACATATAATATATACAAGACTAAAGTTATTGATGTAAGAATAATTAATCTCTCACTCGTATAGTTTACCGATCTCCTCAATGAGGATTCAAATCCCATCACTAATATTCACTAATCACTAGTCAATACTATAAACAAGGAAGAAACAGAGTGAGTGGAAGACAAGGCACTCCTAACTAAGCTCAGCTCTGAGACAGACAAAGAAAGGAGAACAAAGTGAGATTCTGTGTCGCGCTGACCGGTGTTCGTTCATTTTGTTTCGTTGCAAACTGGTTACGGTGTGCATTTTGTGGTCCCGCTTTCGTCATTGTCATTCATGCATGTTGTTCGTCTTAGTCTTCACAAATATTAAATTTTTATACCAATCTGGAACTGGGTTGTTTCAGGTTTTGATTCTCACCCTGCTAAAGGATCGTGGGACTGATTCCTTGGTTTTGTTTGCTCCTTCCGCTTCACTGAGAGATTTGTTCTCGTTTTCGTCAGTGCTAGTTGCAGAAAAAAGGAAGAAGAAAAAAAGAAGAGAAGATGGCTGTCACAGGTTCAGGTTCTGTGCAGCCACAATTCATTTCGAGCACTGGCAACCGGAGCTCGTCCAATGCGCCCCTTATTGAGAACTCCGATACTGATCAAATTGTTGTACCTGATGTGAGATATTGAGTCTCCCCTATTTTTTTTTTTTTCTATTTAAGAAAAGATTTCCATTTAAGTTATTCCTCAGCTTTGCTTAGTAATACACCTATGGTAGAAATGATGAATAGCTAGAGCATGGACAAATATTGCTTTAACTGGCCAGTTGCCACCTATGTTTAAGATTAAATGTTCATTATGTCAGATTGGTTATTCTTTTCTTTGCTTATGTGAGCTCAAATTAAGATGCCAACATGTGTTTGTTTCAGTTGACTCTGGAATATGCCAGGTGTTTGTTACATTCTCATGGTCACTTGGGAATCATAGCTCGCGAGTGGCCTGGCTAGAGTGTGAAGTAGAGCACTTGCTACAGATTTCAGATAGACACTGAAACCCTTGTTTTCTTCCAGTAACCAAATATATTATCTGGTTATGACGTTGTGTTGATTGTTAACTTGTAGTCCGCTTATGTGGAAGTTGCCTAGCAAAACCCCAGTTAAATTGAATTGACTCCCAATGAAATAGAAAACAAATGATGTGACTGAGATGAATTGAAGAACACCACTGTCCCGTCACCTGTTGTGGAGAAAAATCATTTTTCATTTGGCACTTTATAAAATGAATACATATTAAGATTACCAACTATGACCGCGACTCTCCTTTTTAATATTTTTATTTTTCATTTCCTGTCTTTTTTTTTTCTTTTCCTTTTTTAAACACTTGTGAAGTTTAGTAGCTTTGATTATAGAGAACACTGCAATAACACATACTTCATTTGATATGAAGTTGGTTTACTTGATAACCACCGATTGGTGATGTTTCTATTTTGTAGAGGAGAAGCTGGAAAAATTTATTTGCATACATGGGGCCTGGGTTTCTTGTTTCCATTGCATACATAGACCCAGGAAATTGTAAGATCATTATTCGTGTTTTTCTTTTGTAATTAAAGGAAACATATTCCAGGCATAATATGCTTATCGCATTCTTTTAACAACTTTCAGTTGAGACAGATCTTCAGTCTGGGGCTCAAAATAAATACGAGGTGCGTATGATGTGTTCTTATGATACCTATGCTCAAGGCTACCTTTATCTCTTTTTCACATTTGTTTTATCAGTTACTTTGGATCATATTGGTGGCATCATGTGCTGCTCTTTTAATTCAATCAATGGCAGCCAATCTTGGGGTGGTTACAGGTACATAACCTGATAATCAATTTTATTTTTATTAAATAATCTTCAAGTATGTGCATGGTAATTTCCTTTTATTTTGGTTCGTGACTCTTTCAATGCAACCTGTTGCTTGCAGGAAAGCACTTAGCAGAGCATTGTAGAACTGAATATTCCCGGGTTCCCAACTTTATTCTTTGGATTATTGCTGAAATTGCTATAGTGGCCTGTGACATTCCTGAAGGTATTGAGATGAATTAAGGATGTTGAATTGTCTCAAGCAAATTTGACATGGTTTTCTTCTTTTATGTTGATTTATTTGTCTAATTAGGATGTTTAATATTTTTAAAAGATATGACATAGTCCACTAATTAAAAATGCCCAATAACCATGATATTAAATAGATTTTATAAGTTCATTTTTAGCTAACTCAATCAAGATATGTGTCCAGTTTGAGTTCAAGGAAATGTTGTTCTTTCACCTACCTTTTTTTGTTCTCCCCATCCACCTGAGCTACATATAGTATTCATGCATAGTAAATTTTGGTGAGGTTTACCAGAAATCGTACTGGCCAGATGGGCAATAATCAATTTTCAAATCACAAACCACGGGTTTCCATATCTTCTGCTCCCCTTTAACTTGTGTTTATCTTTATCTTGATTTCTTATTGTACATATGCAGTAATTGGGACAGCCTTTGCATTGAACATGCTTTTCAACATACCTGTTTGGATTGGTGTTCTTCTGACAGGACTCAGTACTTTGATCCTCTTAGCATTGCAGCAATATGGGGTAGTTTTCTGTATTCTGTTATGCTCTGCTATCATACTATGCTTTAATATCATAAAGAGAATTTTTATATCCTGCAAATTTGTCGTTTTTCATTTCATGTTATATTAGGTGCAATCTATATAAAACAATGAGCCCCTTTTGTGTTGTTATTGAACAGGTTAGAAAACTTGAATTCTTGATTGCATTTCTAGTATCTACAATTGCTGCATGCTTTTTGGTTGAGCTTGGATATGCAAAGCCCGATGCTAAAGAAGTTCTAAAGGGTCTTTTTGTGCCAGAACTGAAAGGAAGTGGTGCCATTGGTCTTGCAATTTCACTTCTTGGGGCTATGGTTATGCCGTGGGTTTCTCACGTTTTCTGCATCCATTTTGATTTCTCCTTCCTTTAAAATGTATTCTCGTGCTTTATTTCTTTATGCATTCGCCTCAGGCACAATCTCTTCCTGCACTCAGCTCTGGTGCTTTCTCGGAGAATACCGCGATCAGTTCGGGGAATCAAAGTAAACATTTAAAATCTTGTATGCATGCTTCTGATTTAAGTGATGTCTAAGTATTGTTATGGTTAGTTGAGGTCTTCTCATCAAATCAGATTTTTCAACATGGTTGTTGTTTAACACGTATCAACTTTGTCAATAATAAGGTTTCTCTTTTTAACCATCTGGTACTTACTTCCTTATGTTGCTTCTTTCACTTTGTTTAGACAAATTATTGTCATTGTACAGCACTGCTCTCTGCATATAAAAGGCATTTTCTTCTTAATATATCTCCATTTTTTGCTATGCAGTTTTCAAGGTTTTTACTTAACTAATACTGAATTAAGCTGCATTAAGATGTGCTTTGATAGCAGAATTATTCTTCAATAAGTGGCAACTCATTCTTTTTGCTTTTTCATTTTTCTTGGTCAGAATATTCTAAAACAGTAAATCTTTGGAAATTAAATTATTCTTGGAATGTGTACATTAAACAAAAAAAAGAAGCTATTCTTGGAATGTCCTCTTGAGGTTTTAACTTTGTGTCCAACCTGAAAGCTACTTTATAGCAATATCTTATGTCTCATTTAGCATTTTTTTTTCTTTGAACAGGAGGCTTGCAGATTTTACCTGATAGAAAGTGGCTTTGCTCTTATGGTGGCCTTCCTCATTAATGTCTCTGTTATTTCTGTAAGTGGTGCTGTTTGCAGTTCTTCAAATTTGAATGCAGCAGATCAGATGAGCTGTCAGGATTTGGATCTGAACAAAGCCTCCTTTCTACTTAGAGTATGTTAAACCTGGAGATGTCTTTCTTACCTTTTGTATACTGTAGTGTTGTGTTTAGTACTTAAGTTTCTGCTGGATGCTACCACAATTTATAAAATCCTTAAACTTCATACACAATTGCTATTGGTAATGGTGCTCATGGAATAATGAATGATAATTTCTGACATGTGCTATACTCAGAATGTCTTGGGCAAATGGAGTTCAAAACTGTTTGGAGTCGCTTTGCTTGCATCAGGTCAAAGTTCTACTATAACTGGAACATATGCAGGGCAGTATGTCATGCAGGTAGACTGTTTTTATGGATTTTTTAACCTATTTTTTGCATGAAAAAATAGTACAATATGTTTGCATCATCAAACTAAATTTATCATGTTTGACATTTTTTATGTTCGATAAACCCGTTGCTTCCTTTAAGAGCTTTAATAGTAGCAGCGTGTGTTCTTAACGATCTTTGGGATTACAAATCATAGTTTTAAAACTCAGACCGGTAATCAACTTGATCGAAAGATTTGAGTCCTTTGGTTCAACCGTGGGTCATTTGATCGAGCAGGTTGAGCGGATTTATAGGAAAATATATATAAAAATATAAAAAAATTTAAATAAAATGACAACTAATTAACAATTTGACACTCTTTAAGGGATTCAAATATAAAAACATTAATAAATAACATAAATTCCTAAATATTATTGACATTTCACAATCACGAATTACAATTGACAAGTTCAAAATATAATTTTACAAGTAAACTTACAAAGTTTTACATTATAAACTCACAAGTATGACAATATAAACAAAGTTATTATATTTTTTTATAAATTAGATTAGAATATTTTTTTAAGATTTTCAAAAAAGACATCATTTAGTAAAAAAAAATACAAAAAAAGTAAAAAAAAAAAAAACCGGTTCGACCCAATTGGTTCAACTGGTTGAGTCACCGGTTTTGATACAAACCCGGCCAAGTCGAACCAGGTCACACTTGTTTCGATGCGAGACCGATCTAATCAGTGACTCATACCGGTTTTATGATCGACTCACCGATTTTCCGGTCGAACCAGCTGGTCTGAGCCCGTTTTTACAACTATGTTACAAATTATTTTAATCTTCCTGTGGTTCACTTACATAATAATGACCACTTTGACAAAAGTGGTCATCTTGTGTTGTTTTTCATTTTTTGCTTTTCCTGCTTCTTTCTTATTTCAGGGATTTCTTGATTTGCGACTGAAGCCATGGATTCGGAATATGTTAACTCGTTGTTTGGCCATAGTTCCTAGTTTGGTTGTTGCAGTCATTGGTGGTTCTGCTGGGGCTGGGAAGCTCATCATAATTGCATCTGTAAGATGTCTTTGCCATGGAATTTTCTCTAGTCTTTTGTCATAAAATATCTTCCTATGCTTGTATTTAAGTCAATATTATGTTTATACCATCATGCTTTAAGATCATGGAAGTTTCTCACACATTTGTAACTCAACTGCATTGCGGTCACAACAATGTATTGGTGCACTGTTGGGTTCATCTGAGTTCAAAAAGGATTAAGTAGGGTCGCTGATGTGGTTGTATACAGTTGCATATGCAACACTTGTGGTGTTATGAAAACTTTTTCTACATGCCATTATTTTATAATTCGTGTTTGTGCATTCCTACATTTCTGTTTGCAACAGAACCAGCCCTTTGGTATTTATTTATTGCTCTCTGCTATAGCTTGCTCTGAAGCCCGTCTTTGCCTGCTGATCAGATGATCTTATCATTTGAGCTTCCCTTTGCTTTAATTCCACTCCTCAAGTTCACAAGCAGCAAAACCAAAATGGGAGAACATGCCAACTCTACCATGGTAAATTTTTTGGTGACATGAAATTCATAGTTGTACATCTCATGTAGATAATTCATTGATTACAGAATTCACAAAATTAATCAAAACGTTTGAAATCTCTGTGAAGAATATCTGTAAGCCTGAAGATGCTTACACTGTTTCCGTAAATTTGAATGAGACACTCAGTTTTTCCCTTTTTGTCTTCCCTGCTCTCTCGTTGGCCAAAATTCTTTAGGTTAATGAATCATAGGGCTTGCTGTCGCTTCATGCACCAATGTTACTCTCTCACAGAAAGATGGTATTTCTGCATCTTGTCTGATATAAGATTTGCATTCAATTCTACGGTTGCAGGTTTCAGCTGTTATTTGGATCATCGGTTCCCTAATTATGGCCATTAATATATATTATTTATTGACCGGCTTCGTCAAGCTGCTTCTTCACAGTCATGTAGAAGTAGTGGCTAAGGTGTTTTTGGGCATACTAGGATTTTCAGGCATGGCGGTATATATGGCTGGTATAGCATATCTAGTACTCCGCAAGAATAAGAAGGCGGTTACAACTCTTTTGGCACCAAGTACTCCGGAAAGTCAGCAAATAGCAAATGAACAAGGCAATGCGTCATTCTATTGTCTCCCAAGAGAAGACATAGTAAGCATGCAATTGCCTCAAAGAAGTAGTCCCGTTGATCTCGACTGACTAATATATATGTCTGTCCATAAGGTAGACTAACAAGATAGAGACCTACCAACATGGATTTAGCTTGCGGGACATAATAAGAAATCCCATTCCGTTAATTTGTAGAATTGGAAATGAATATGCTGAAGATAAAAAATCTCTCTAGACTAATATGAGATCGACTTCTATTATTACCTGGTCGGAATTGCTAAGCTTTTTGATTTTCATGTGAAAACCGCAATTCTTGTTCCTCTGCAAAATAAGGTGGGTGGATGATAATTTGGTCCCCCTAACTTCTAGCATATCACATGGTCCAAGAAAAAAAATTACAAATTAACTCCTACTCACACTAACTCTAATTCTAAATAATTTCTATTTCATCCTTTCATTATTTTCACTCCACCCCTACTATCATGCCCTATTATTTCTCTACTTTGTTCCTTGAATAACCTAATCTATGAAGAAACCATTTTCACTGTTCCGCCTCCACCGGTGCCACCTCACTCAGCAGCCGCCGCCAGTACAACCCCACCCATCAGCCACTACAAGCATCGCCTCACCGTGCCAACCATCACCCATATGTGATTGTTTCTTCATTTTAGCAATAATAACAGGAGAAAGAGCAGCTACTACTACTACCCTTTGAGATCCTTGACTTCTTCCAAATGGCCTAGGAGTAAAAGTTGTAGTCCTAGATGAGTAGAAAGGATTAGAAAGAAGCCAATTTCTTTTTTTCCTTTATTCAATTATCACCTATGAACCAATAATCAAAAGATTAAATTTTATTCAATTATTCACCCCTAAAACACCTATTTCTAACTGGCGTACAAGGTCTGAATAGTTTGAGGTCAATAATTTGAAAAATTATAAAACAAGCATGTTTACCATGCATGGCAATTAAAAGCACTAAAACACAGCCACTTTATCTATTAGATCCATTCCACCCTTCGTTGAGAATGAAACTCCTTTAGCTTCAACCACCTATCCTTCCAGAAACTTGGCATTTTAGCCTTATATTACAGATCCATATTATTATACCATTGCAAGCTATTGAGAAATAGATTTCTTTCAAAACGTAACTCCCAATTCAACATGTTTCTATTATTCAACCAATCATCTAACGCCTTCGAGAAGTGAAACTGATATGATTTCCAGGTTCTTAGACCCAACCCTAGCTTCAATCCTAATAATCTTAATAACTTCCTTTAATCTCATGATCTCTGCTTCAATATGAGAAGAAGCTTATCATCCAATCATTGATGTTGCAAACATGAGAATTGATTGAACAGCCCCAAAACGTTGCTAGAGCCTTGCCGTTTCGATCGATTGGGCTTCCACCGTCGAAAATCACTGCACAAAGTTTTTCCCCCATTGGGGGTCTTGGAGGCACTGTGTAAATGGAGCAAGTGAGCGGAGGAAGTGGAGAGTAGGTTGATAGCTTCCATGGAACCACTCCAGTTGAAAAAGGCTAGGAGGACTTTTTAGCAAAAAATGAATACTTCGTGAACGAAATACTAATTTTAAAATTAAAAAGTAGCGGACTACATTTCCACCCTTGGATTTTACTAAAATCCAATCCAATAGCTTATAGAGTTGGCTCATATAATGGACCAAAAGTAGTATGGAATCAAATTATCTGTCAATTTATTTGTGTTCAAATTTTCATGAGATTTTGTTAAGGTGAGAATAATTAAAATGAATATGACCGAGGACTTTGTTTGTTTTAGATTTATTTTTCGTTGATTTGTAGTTTATGAGTTGCCAGACGACGAGAGCTCTATCCTAACCTATGATAACTTGTGGGTAATAGGAAAATGCAGAGAAATGATTAGTGATATTGTCATATATGTATGTGCTACATGGTTTTGGTGAGATCGGTGGGTGGAATGACGAGTCTACTGGCAACTAATTCTATCCTTGGGTCGAAAAGACAAATGGATATATCTGTAAAATTTTAAACTTTGTTACTTTTCAAGATTTTGAAATCATCTGTCATAACGTGCCCGGAGGGCGTCGCGACGAAAATGACAATCGATTTTTAAAATAAAAATAGGAGTCGCCACCAATTTTAATTCTGGTTAAAACTGGAAAACCTTTTGATTTGCAAACTGGTCTTTTAAAAAAGATTTGAGATTTGGGAGTCTAATTACGATTAGGGAAGGGTGGAAACTTAATCCCACTACACCCCTAATACATCCGTACAAATACGGTTCCCTAGAGCTTATTATGCAAATTGATTATAATTTTATAATATTTATTTTCCGCAAAAAGTATAACAATTACGTATTTACAAAGAAACAAAGCTAAAATTAAAACAAGAAATAAAGAATGAATTTTATATAAAAAAAAAATTTTGGCTTGATAGTTGTTGGCTACGCCTACGTATCCTCTAGTGCAATGAGAAACTTAAAACCACGTAGTTCTGTAGAACATAAGTGTGTGTTGATTGATTTTAATTAGAGAAAGAAAAAAGTTAATTGATTTTAATTTTTGAAAGAATTTTGAAAGCATGTGTTGATTGATTTTAATTTTTAAAAAAGACATAACACATTAAAAGGAAATTCATTTTTTTGTATTTTTGGTTTTTTTTGTTTTTTGTTATCACATGTATTTTTTACGCATCAAAACCTAATATTCTAAAAATATTAGCCCATATTTTTGCGAGAAAAATAAAATAAAATCAGTCCCAAACAAAAACATAAAAAAAAATAAGAAAGTAAGATCTCTAACTCTAAGCCTAACCAGCTCATAGACCCAAAACGAACCAACCCTAACAAAAACAAAAAAGAACTTTAAAAAAAAAAAAAAAACACACACACACACACAAACATATCTCACACACACGCACAAATACATTCCTTGCACGCACACATATCCACTGACACAAACACCCGCACCCACACTACCACACACACACCCACACACGGTTTCCTTTTCTAGGATAACACACACACACGCTCACACACACTCATTCACTTTCCTTTCTTTCTTTACACACACACGTACACAAAGAAAGAGAGAGAGAGAGAGTAGCAGAAAGGAAGGGAGTGAGAGAGAAGCCGAGAAAGAGAAGTAGAGAGCGAGATCCAAGGGGAAGGGGATGCGATCGGATAAGAAGAAGCAAGGGGGCGACGAGGGACTTTGGAGCGCCACCGCGGCGCTCACGGAAGGTGCGCCAGTGATGTGGCTGAGGCGGTCCGAGGCATGCATCTGGAGTGTTGGGACCTGAGATTCACGCCGATCTTCATGGCGGCGCCGGAGAAAGAAGAGATCAGAAAGGGGCCGCATGCGGCGGTAGGGAAGAAGTATTTCGCGGCGGTGCGGAAGAAGTATTTCGCGGCGGTGCTAGATGAGATCGCACACAACACTCATTGAGGAGTCGAACCTGGGTGGAGGCCGGGTCGTCACACAAGGCGGTGGCTTCATGCTGATGACGCGGCGACTTTGCACAGTGAAGATTGGCTTCACGAGATGCGACTCGAGGTCAGATCGAGCTTTTTCAGGAGATAAAGGAAGGAGGAAGTGACTGGGCATGCAGCGGTTTCGTAATCGAGAGAAGCCGCGACTTAGGCCGGAGAAGCGATGGCGTGGTAGCTTCTCGTGGAGGAAGAGGAAGGTGTGGCCGGTGGTTTCAGGGACGTGGAGGTGGAGTTTGATGATAATGAAAGTGGCATGGAAGCTGAGGATGAGATGAGCCACGGAGGTTGAAGATGATGATGGAAACCATGGGAGGCCGTGGCAGTGACATGGGGAAGGCCGCGGCCTCCTCCTTTTCTTCTTCCCCGTTTCTTCTTCTTCTTTTTTGTTAATATATGATGTTGATGATTGTTGTTGCTGATAAATTTTACCTTGTTCTTTCCTGTTGCTACTGAATTCTATTGCTGGGAATCTGCTTCTGTATTTGGAATTTGCTTGCAGGTTGGTTGAGCAGGATTCTTGATATATCAGGATGTAGCTTTTGAATTTTTTTTTTGAGTTTTCTGCTGATTCTGTAATTCTTGTTGATGGTCTAAAAAAAATCTCCTCCTTTCCCTCAATTCCCGTTGATGATGTATATGTCGCTCCTGGGTCAAATTGAATTATTGCTGAACAAATTTACAGGTTGGTTGGTCAAGAAATAATCATGAAAGGACAGGGAATGATGTTGTTGGGGGAAGAACTCATCATGATGCTTGCCATCCCCTTCCCCCCAAACGGTCAGAAGGAAATAAACACAAAAGAAGAATCCAATGCCATTTTTTTTTATCTTTTCTTCGAGATGGGAATCCAACATTCCCCCTTTTTTGTTTTGAACGGGCTGAAATGAAAAAAAAAAGAAGTGGGCTGAGAAGGAATCGAAATGAGCTGTTTGCAAGATTATTATTTTATCTTAATAATAATAAAATAAAAAAGGAAGATAAATAAAAAATAAAAAAGAATTGGACAAAATATGGTGTTCACATCATCAAAACACGGATAAATTTTCATCCATTAGATTTCACTAAAAGAAGATCTAAAGGCTTTAAAGGCCAGATCACCGAATGGTCCATAACATACCTTGGACCATATTATCCATCACCTTGATATTGATATAGCGAGACGTAATACAATTTCCTTCATGTCCTACTCCATTTGCAAAATCAATTACCAGTACACTTGGATGAAGGATAATTTGGTCCTCATTAGTTTTGAATCATGTGATGGTCCTCTCTTTCTAATCGTTAGATCAAGATTCGTTAATATCGTACGGCTTAGGTTCCTCTCGTATTAATTTGTTTTAATATTACTCTATGGCCCTCATTACCATTTAATTTTGCAGAAGAGTCCAGTTGATGACTATTATACTGAAGAACACTGACTTCCTCTTCCCCCAATCGTCGCCACCACCACCCCTCAGTCATGAACCAGCGCCCTTCATTGCCACTTAAACTCTGCACCAAAGTGCAACCACCACATTGCCAGTGGAGTCAGTTTCTGGAATCTGGATCTACCACCTGGCCTCCTCCTCCTCTTCCTCCATGCTTGTGTGAATTTCCATGAGGTTGTAGGTTCATTTTTCTTTGATTCGCCTCAGTTTTTGTTTCTTCTCACTTTTTTCTTTTGATTTATTATTATTTTAGGTTTGCTCTATTCATCTTTCTTTCTTCTATGGTAAGTTCGCCACCAAATTCATTTTATTTTGCATCTGCAATTTATGAATCTGTGATTTTCAATGTTAATTATTAAACCATTTCCACTTTCAATTAGATGTTCAACTGCTTACTTGGTTTCTAGGAAAGTGTATTTGTCATTTCCCAATTTATACGTTCATTAACTCTTCTTGATGTGTTAGTGGGTTTGTGTTTTGAATCTAACATCATTCTCCTATTTAGGTGTGAAAATTTGGTGGAACCATTGCTCAGAAAGGAAACACTACTTTTGTTCTTGTGCTTGTTTTGGATTATGTTTGTTTGCTAGTTGAATTTAGGAATTTGTGTTTTTTTTTCCAGTCTCTGACTCTTTGGTTCTTTCTATAAATTTTGTGGTATTTAATGTTTTATCTTTACAATTCTTGTGAATTCTCACAGTGAAGAAGCTTGTTCCTTGTGATTTTTCAAAGGCATTTTGTTGTTGGCTATAATGTACTTTTATATCACTATTTTTCTCATTGCTTGGTGCAGGGGCACTCCAAGTCAAAGTTTATCCCATGCTCTATCTCTAATCATAGGCATGGCAACATAACTAGCCTTTAGATTGTGTGACTAATCAGAAAACACTATGTAGTTTACTATGATCTCAAGCCAAATGCTGCATGTTTGATGAAATGAGTATTCTAGACTACATTTCAAGCTACTTCAAAATAACAACATAATCTGTCCATCCTCTAAAGAGGCTTATGAAGAAGACATTTTTCATGCCTCAAATGTTGTAAATTTCTCATCTAATTCTCTTTTGTGTGTTTAACTTTCTCTCTCACTTCTAGTTTTTATTTATTTTCAGTAATAACTAATATGATAATTTCATAATACATATTAATGTCCATACTTGGTAATGTCTTCAATCAAAATTTTAATGGGAATGGTTGGAATGCAATACCAAAACCTCCCCACACGTGATAACATTGTACGTAACAAGATTTTCCATCTCAGTTTAAGTTTTTTTTTCATCTAAAAAAGTCTCCTTTGATTAGTGAGCTTCTAACATAGCAACTTCTTTAAATAATTTACTGGTCGAAGTTAGAATTCAATTGCCTTTTTCTATTTGCCCCCAAACAGAAACCTAATCAACTTTGGCTTTTCAAGAGCACTACTAGATTTGATTCCATGACTGCACTGGAGACAATGTGAGTTGAGTTAATATATTATCCACTTCTTGTTTTCATGATTCGAAATTGTTTGCACAAAAACAACTTATATGTTATGGATTCCAATTTGTAATGCAAGAAATCAAAGAATGTCTTGGGTCAATAACTTTTTGGCTGTGTTCAAAGACTTGAAGTGTAGATAATATTTTCCTAGGATTTTGAAGCTCTAAGCAAAAGGTAGGCTAGTAGATTTGATTTTGCTAAACTAACTTATACTTTGCTCCCACAGAATGCTTGTGGAGTCAGAGAGATTCCAGAACAACAGGAAATATTAATGTCATTGCATTGCTGCCGTTACAGTATTTCAGATGTCTCTTGAGTAGAAGAGGGATTGCAGCTACTCCTGTCACAAACTTTTATGCTAGGACTGCTCCTATTGGTCTAGACTCAAGTTATGAGCAATAATGTTATTATGTTTCGCCTGGACTGCTTTTTTAGAGGGCTCATGTTTATTTACTAGCTAGGCCTAGTGATGAGCTAGAATTGTAACTTTTAGTTGACATGTCTTTTTGGAAACGCTAAGTTGTTTACAATAGAAAAATAAGACATGATTAGAATATGTCCTATTAGTATACTGCACAAATAGAATGGTGCATCAGATTCACTAATTTTGTTGCATGGAATGAATTCTATTATGTACTTTGTAAATCTACTTAGCTGTGTATGTCACTATGAACATGCCTGGATTTCATTTTAGATATCAGAATTGCAGTGGTTCTATGCAAAAGTTTTTCTATTCAATGGCTACACTAAGCTTTTTAAATTGCTTCTAGATCCGATTCTCCTATGCCAAGATGATGGCTAGATTGTTGTTTGTTGTGGTTATTAGAATAAGAAAGCAATTTTCTTGTGTTACTAAGTTATAACAGTTTATAAAGTATACGTTGGGATCACTTCATAGTTACAATGTCATTTTAGAAGTGTTCACTCTTAATGCCTGTAGCTGAATTATTGTTTATTTAATAGAATGCTATGTTAAAGTTACCTATTAGTTGAAAAGTAAGCTAACTCATGCTTATTTGATAAAATAAAAATTCTTGATATACTTTTTAAAATTATAGATGAGAAAAATCAGTTTTAGAGATAAAGTTTTTTATCTTTAATGATTTCAATGGACATGCTTTCAAAACAAAAACCGTTGGAGGGTATAATGATTTCAGTGTAATGCAACAAGGGATGTGTTTTGCTAGTTTAGTTGGTTCGTGCATTGTTAATTCTTCAACAAATTATAAGAAAAAGATATATATCCTAATATTGTTAAATTATAGCTTCCTGATTAGGTAGGGAAAAAAAGAGAAATATCATCTAGTCCATTTTTGCATCCCCTTGTCTAGCATATATAGCCTTCTAGTCGTTTAATATGTACGATATGCACAAGATGATAATGAAAATAGTTTATTGACCATTATTGAAAATAAATAATAATTCATTTAAATAATCTTATAGAAAATTGAGTTATAAACTTATTTTGAAAATAAGTTAACATTTAAATAATTAAATAAATAAACAAAATATAAGGGAGGTGGTAGTGGTGGAGGCGACACAATGAAAAGGGTTTCTTTACATATTGGTTTATGAGGGGAATAAATTAGAGAAATAGCAGGGTATAATGGGAGGGGTGGAGTGAAAAGAATGGAAGGACCAAATTGAAATATTTTAAAATTGAAGTTAGTGTGAGTAGGGATTAATTTACAATTTTTTTTTTGGACCATGTGATATACTAAAAGTAAGAGGGACCAAATTATCATCCACCGTACACTTGTTATTAGCATAACTAGACCGAAAGGCAAATATCTGAATGCTTAGCCTGTTATCAGCAAAATAAACATGTTTCCTAAATTAAAAGAATTCAAAATAGTAAATATACGTATCTGGATTGTGAAAATGCAGCACAACCATTCTCAATATTGATCATGTACTCTTCTAGAAGTGGTAGTTGACACAATTTGCTGAAACCTTTGAGTCAGCAACTTTCAATGATAGCAATAAGCCAGCTTTCTTCAATATTTGACCAATCAATTTTAGTATCGCCCATCCATGTTGAAAAATCAGCTAGCTTCTCATATTGCATCATTGGCCTATACATCCATCCTGGATTCTCTTTTCATATCACTCTTTCTTTGGGGTTAAAATATTTGTTGCAGCCATCCTTTTCCCATATCTTGGAATCATGGGAAGATGAAGGCTATTGTATGAGAAAAATGCTAGATGAACGTATAGACTTCTACGCAGATTATACACGATTATGAAATGTGTGGTCGTTGGAAAAATATCAAAGCAAAGAAAATAATTAAAATTATTAGATTCACACAAGGCAACAATATTTGCATGATGTTTCAATTACAAAATCCAAATACGGTCTTCTATCGTCGGACTATCTGTAATTTTCCATTAAGCCTTGTTGTTAAAAGCTGCTTCATCTTGTCCTTAATAAACTTGTTGACAAATTAAATTGCATCCATAGATTCTAGGGGCTTGCTGGTTTATGATTTAACTGTGATGGAATCTTCTTCCTTTTTAGGAACAGGAAGGTGTCCTTTCTCCTGCAGGCTCTTAACGGTTTCATAGAGGCACTGACTCACGGGAGTGAATTCCAATCCCAAATCTTTCAGCTTTTGATTGGAGAATGTGTAGGGTTTTGCTCTAGGATTCTTCTCATCTGAACACCTGCACGTGTAAAATATTAACTGACTTTGTCAGAGTGAAAAGCGTTGTCAACTTCATCACAAAATATTTCATTGGAAACAACATTTCTTAAGATATGAACTATTGATTAATCCTCAACTATAACTTTCACCAACCCTGTTGGTTGCTATCATCAAATAGTCCGAAAATACATGATATGTCCCGAAAAGAATCACCAAAGAAGGTTACGCCACCATTCTAGACTTAAAAATAGTCAAAATATGAAATTTTCTGACTGAACAATTCATCTTGGCCTTTTATTAATGGAAAGAGGTAGGTAAGAGACCAGGGACAATAATAAGAAGTCCTAGTCTGACAAGGACATTGGGGTTGGTAAGGACTCGTATGCTCCACTCGATTTGTACCTGTAAAACCGCAGAAAAGTTCTACGGCTGACCTTGGATAATTTCACTCCGTATCCTTTAAGGTGGACAATGGATCACATAAACAAGTCAAAGTTGGTAACCTACTGCCGCCAGCTGGCCTTTTTTTATATTCTATATACTACCATCTCCTGGATGCTTAAGACAGCATATTTTTGTCTACTTTTCGTATCAAGAGAGTATAACCTTTCATCAACAGTCTATATGGGTTACATGAAGAAAATTACCTTAAAACTAATTAAAGCCATTTATGACGAGTAAATGGAAATCAAGGTATTTCTACGTCATTTTTTCAAAAATGGTGCCATTCAAATATCAAAAAAAAATAGACACCTACCTAATAATTATTAAATATGATGTGATGGATGAAGTGTTTAAAATTCATCATCATATTCAATAATTATTAAATGGACTGTCTCAATGAACATAAATTTTCAAGTGTTTAAATAGCAATTTTGTTTTTCCAACAACCATGGATCCGAAAGTTGCAAAATGGAAAATGCACAGCATACGTCAGGGCTAAGAAATCAAGGTATGTCATTTTTCCAAAAACCATGGATCCGAATGTTGCAAAATGGAGAACGCACGGTATTCTTTTACGATTAAATACAATTCACAAATGAGCAAAACAAAGAAAAATTCCTAGATAAATGATTTAGTCATCATGTGCAAAACAAAGAAAAAAACCATCAACTTTCAATGTATTAGTAACAGAAAAATCATTGGAATGTGCGAATAAGCATGTCTTTGGCAGCCACCCATGTCCTGACCACAAAGTTTCATAGTCATAACCAACTCAGATGATGTGGTCCACCGCCCAGAAACTTTATACCCCCATTCCGCAGTAATTTGTATATGGTCTTAAGTAATCACTCATTAATAATCATGACCGACCATAAAACATTACTCAGTACTTACTTGGTTGGTACCGGGTACTCAGGGAAATACTTGGCCAGAATCTCAACAAGCTCTCCACGGTGAAGCGAACTTTCGGCGCATAAGTACCGACCAGAAGCAGAAGGAGTCTCATAAACAAGTATGTGTGCTAATGCCACATCCCTGACATGCACGTAAGCCTGTGTGGCATTCGCATAAGTCTTGGCAGAGCCAGTCAGGTACTTGAGGATGTGAATTGTGCTCGCATTGATGGTGGGTTGTAGCAATGGTCCAAGGACCAGCACTGGGTTCACCACAGTCAAGTCCACCCCTTCCTCTTTCGCAACATCCCATGCTGCTTGTTCTGCCACTGCCTTCCCATAGCAATACCAGTTCTGCAAAATTAAAAATAATAAATTTTCTTAATTAGCAAACACTATTATATTATAATAATGATAATAATAATATTCTCATCAATTTGCTAAAACTTCAATTCTATTCTAGCTAATTGAGATTACTATTCTTATTAACAAGTGGGTGGGACCTTGGTGTTCTTGCAATACTCGAGATCACTCCAACAAGACTCATCAACCACCACATCGATGCTCCTAGTGGGGTCCATGTAGACAGCGCCAATGGATGAAGTGAACACCACGCGTCGCACTTTGGCTTCCGCAGCTGCTACGATCACATTCTTGGCTCCATTAACTGCTGGCTCCACCATTTCTTCCTGTTCATGGTGACCAATTGATTCTCAATCACTATTTGATGTCATCACTTCCGTATAAATCAAATTTCAAAAGAAATACTATACAGTATTATGTACAAGAATAAAAATAACAACGATATGATAATAAAAGATGAGAAGATTTTTCTGGTTCAATAGTATTAGTGGGGTCAGTATACGCAATTTTCGTATGGCAGGACAGGAGAATCACGTAGTGCGTCCAGCACAAAGCACGCCTCTATTTTTTATTTTCAAAAACGCAAATTTGGTGGTAGGATCCACCGGAGGTCCAATGATGAAGTGGAATGCGTATGTCTTGCCTAACCTACGATGACCCTAATTCGGATTCCTCCGAGTCGGTCGGAAATTAATTAAGAACGAAATTAAAGGGAATTGAGGCATACATTGAAATGAAAGGGAAGAAGTACTCACAGGGTTATCAGTGACAGGAGAAGCGGTGTGGAAGACACCATCACAGCCGTTAACGGCGGCTCTAACGGAGTCAAGGTCAAGGAGATCGACCTTATGCAGAGTTAGCCTCTCCGCTGCCCCTTCCAACTCCTTCAAGTGCCCATTCTTGGGATCATCTGATCGATGCATACACACATGCCCCACGTCACTCACAAACATCAACCAAATAATTAAGGTTTTGCTTTGCTAGCCAGACAACCTTAAACTAAACAAGCAGGCAAAACTATATAGTAGTAGTAGCATATATGATCCTTCTTTGTCAACTTAATTTTTATAACATGAGAGAGAGAGAGATGAATCAGCATAGCGTAGTATATGTGGGAGAGGAGAACATATCATGCCTGGGTTGCGCACGGTTCCTCTGACGGAGTAGCCTCTCTCCAAGAGGAGCTTGACCATCCAAGAGGCGATGAAGCCACCGGCGCCGGTGACACATATGGTTTTCCCGAAACCTGTTGAAGAGTCAGCAGCAGGCATTTTCGTTCGCTCTTTCTTTCTTGGTAACGGGAAACCACTACAGAACGGGCACTAGTGGACAAAGTTGAGGTTGGTAGAGAGAGAGAAAGTGAATGGGAATAGAAGAGGCCTCTGGCACAAAGCGATGGAGTTGGCGAAGGATCCCTTTAATAAAGAAAATATCGATGCCACCACCCTCACCTAACGCCCCGATTTAATAGTATATATATCACCTCCTGATATCCACACAAATCAAATTATTTCCTTCCTTTCTTTCTTTAATTTTAATTCTGCATTTTCCTTTTACACTGCTTCTTTTAAAATGTAAGATTTTATTGTATGTTCACATATCGGCACCAAATTATATGTATAAACAATTAGTATTTCTTTTATTTTTAGGTGATTTTTTCAAATTGCAAACATGGCAAAATGCCACTTGGGGTATATTCGCTAGGCATATATGAACAAGTTTATTTCAATAATGTCGCGGAAACTTCTATTTTGTTACAACTAATTTTGTCCTATAAAAATTAACTAAAAGTAAAACTGAAACATGCTTAAAATGTAAAACTGAAACATGCTTAACGTATATGTTTGTGCTCATAGATGGACAGGCTTACATTGCTCACTTATCATTAATTATTGTTTGAAATAATTAAAAATTTGTCAAAATATCATTTTCTAAATAATTATGTGACAGCCCAGATTTCCGTTTCGTTTATTAATTATTATTTTTTTCTAATGAGAAAATTAACGTCTAATTATCACAATTTATCTATTACTCCATATGTTTTTCCCGAACATACATAGCTTCCAATTTATCTTAGCAAAATTGTACAAGCATACGGCAAGTTACTGCCACATTTAATAATCCAGAGAGCAAAATCTGTAAGATAGCCTTTTCCTCTTTGCTTTTGCCGTTTTCGATTTTTTACTAACAACCTGGGTCTTAACCCAATTGGATTAGCCACTTAAGCTAGCTTCATGTCAATTGCGTTAATACTGCCACAAGCTACCAAAATCCAATTCTTTAAACTAATTCAGTTTCCGTCATGAAGTAATATAAAAGGAAAGTAAGGTAAGCAGGTAACTTAACATAAATGGTAACTAGTTGAATTCCTTAAATATCTAGTTATTAAATTCAATTCCTAGTGTTGTATAAAAAAAATCTCATGACCAAAGGTAATATACACGTTTGTGAACTTTACACTTCAAGGAAATTAGTTATTATTTCTAATGGTGGATACCATTGATTAATCCAAAAAAGTGAAGTAACACAAAAATATCATTAAGACTTTTTCACTTTGTAGATAAGTAAAATTTAAGTAACTTGGTAATTATTATTATTATTATTTCAACCTCCTAACAAATTAAATACATGCTGACAGAGACTGTCATTTGAATGTTTAATTTTTTTTTTCATTCCTGTGAAGTGGGAAAGTAGTGCTTCTTCCTTGTCTTTGGATTGCTGAATGAAGAATCAATTCAAATTCAAGAATCCAGAACGTGGAGCAAATTCATCTAAAAAATAATCCCCAACAACCCCAAGCCATTCAGAGGAACAATACCATTTTTTAATCAGAAAGGTTGGTGAGTAAATGTTTGGACTTTCAAATATGTCATGATGAGCCATCACTAAATATTGGTCTTCTCATACTTTACGGATGTGTGGCGGGCTGATTCCAGCGGGCCATTTATATGAGTCCAAATGACGAGGGACAGAACTTGCATAATGTTTGACTACATTTGCCACCTAAGTTTATGTTAGCCTAAAATATTTTAAACAGATGCGAAAATCAGCAAACTAACTTCTCACCCCACACGCAACAAGTCCCCAATCCAAGACGAGGAACAAAATTAGAGCTGCCCTACATGGAAGTCGTTCAATCTTTGTTATTCAACAAAGGGAAGTGCCATGAAACGATGGAGAGTATATACACTTTCGACTTTTTTGGTTGATTTTTCAAAACTACAGAATCAAAAGGGTGGAAAAAGAATTGGTGCATGTTAAAGTTTGAGACAGGAAGATCCTTTGAGAATTAGTTGCCTTACTAACAAATAGAGTATTAAGAAAATATTTATGTAGAAATTAGTTTTCGATGTAATCATATATGAAACCATGTTTAAGTTGAAAATTCTGAGATCTTATTGATAATTACTACAACACCCGCATCATCGTAATGTTTGTTCAACTATTGCGCTGCGATGCATCAAAAGTCGTTACAAAAAACAATATCGTTATACATTATTTACTTTGAATGAATCTACAAGTATTCCTCTTCCTACTTGATATCTCGAAACGTGCATGCTTAAGAATAACTAGTTTCATATAAAAAATAATGCATAATTAAAAACTTTGGAGGTATCTCTTATGTTTTATCACAATGTTTAAGCTAAAACGTTCGTGCTACTATAATGTTGTGCAAATTGTCATAGTTGCCAACGTGATCCTAACCTGAAGGGGAAAGAATCAAACATAACAATCCTGTGTCCTACATGTTCGCTCATCAAACCGTGGATTCCTTTTCTATAAAGAACTTGACTGTTCGAATGTTCGGAACTGGTACACATTATGGACTGCCCAGCAAGAGTACACGTCACGGACCTATTAGCTTACTCCCCTAGTTCATACTTTGATTCATTCATGAAAACAATTCACTCGACATATCAGTTTACACGACAACAATCGACAAAACTAAGTATGTAATAATTAACAGAGTAGCAGCTGCAATGAGTTATGGCGTAGTTGTATTGAAAAAATAAAAAATCCCCAGATAAAGGCAAAAATCATCCTCACAGACTCCAACAAAAACATGAAACTGAGACCGACAAATCTCATTGAACATTGAGATTCAGTGAGATTTTACCTGTTGCAGAACAACATTATAGGCTTCATGTTCTTCACCAAAATCCTGCAAGACACAGATACTTAACCATGGATACAGTAAGGCAAATCAATCCAATGAGCATTTCAATTTCCAATACAACTCATACCTTGACAACCACACAGGAGCAACCATTTACCTTCCTCGCCTTTCCTTCTGAGTCAATCTTGCACAACTGCATGGGAAAATCCATCAAAATTAATATGAAAAATCATATGCAATATACTACATTTCGGACCTGGGAGTAAATGAATGGCACATGGGAACTGAAGCCATATCATTTGCAGCGAAAGGCGCTTACACCAGTCCATTCCCCGAGGGTCTTAGCACTTGGAACTGTCAACAGGCTAACATTGTGCTCTGCACAAAGGGCTTTCACCAGTTTGACATAATCAGGCTGGTCACAATCCTCTGCTAGAACACACAGTTGTGCAGCATGCTTCTCGATCACTTTTGCACTTTCATGAAGACCCTGTGCCAGTCCACTATAAGCCAATGATTTTCTCAGCACAAGCTGTAAGGCAGTCATGATGTCCATTGGCTCACCAGGAATTGATGCAGCTGGCTTAGCTGCAACAGCATCTTCTTCACTGCACAAGAAAAATATTCTCAACAGTAAGGAAACAATGGAATAATCTTTTAATCATCAGGGACAAGCTACTCGAGAGACAAAAATAGACCATGCACACAAATAGAAGAACGTGGACAACTTTTACCAGCAGTTTATTCGAAAAATGTTTTCACGCTAAATATGTAATACATTCAACTACTTTTTTTCACACTTTTCTTGGCGAATGTAGGTGTGTCAGATCCAGATCTATGATCAATCAAGTTAAGTTAAATAGCATTGTTTTCAAAGCAGTCCTTAGACACACTAGAATAAGGCATGTGGAAAATGTCAAAAACAATTCACGAGTCCTAATTTCCTAAGCTCACTTCTTCCTGTTAATTGTTATACACTTTGACTCTCCATATAATTCTATGGCAACTGGCAAGCACTTCCTTTGCTTCCATTTATTTTATTTAAAGACATAAAATGCAACAGAAACCCAAAACATTATAGGTTACGTTAGACACTTGACACATCTTCAGTATAAGAAATCATGGTGTCGATACGAATTATAAATTGCTTCTACCTGTATCAGGTAAACTTACAATTACAAGCCATGATCTTACGACAGGGGAAAAGATTGGAACAAAGACTACATGAGAGTTCAACATCATACAATTGATTACCAAGCACTAAGCAAACAAGAATTAAGTAGTCTCATAAGTAAAAATCGAACCCTGAAGATAGCCACAAACTGATGCTATAATTAATATATATGCCCTCCTATCTACCAGCATTTTCAACCAGAAGTAACCATCCTAAGGCAGTTGCAACATGGTTTTCAATCAGCCGTCCTAATAAAATTTATTTATTTGTGTTTTAATTCAAAATGTACATAGTGCACTTAGGTAAAGGAAAAATTAACATACCCAGACATTGTGCCTTGTTGACTAGAAAATATAGCGTCTGGTTCCTGCAGAAACAAATATAATGAAACAAGTCACAGGCTGCGCCCAACAGTAATACTACATAATGAGAAGAGAAGCTGCATTCCATCTAAAAGGAAAAGTGTTAAGCTTAATGTTGAACAGAGAGTTCAATCCATAGAGCAGATGCAAGGTAAACACGAACTGAAAGAGATCGAGAGTCCCAAATTACCTTTGAGGACGAGGCGCCTGAAATCCCTCGCTCCTTAGCTTCTCACAACAAAACAGCAGAAAACTAATTTTAGAGATTTATATGAGAAAGTCATAAACCCTAACGTTTGGGCCGAAAAGTCTAAGTGTCCCGCGTACTTTCTTTTTGCCCTGAAAACAATTGTCTTCCTGAATAATTAAAAATCGCTCGAAATATGAAAATAATATTCCGATGATATTTTAAAATTTTTATTTATAACTATGAAAATGTATTAATTTTTGTCAAGCAGCCTATCGGAGGCTAAATTATTTTTCAATCATGTCAGAATTATTGTGAGCTAGTAAACTGATAATTGAGTTCTGTACGAAAATTTAGTGGCTTGAATTATAAATTATATTTGTTTAAATGTGTTTTTCGAAGTTTTTAAAATATAAAAGTTCATATCATACTTTGTTATAATTTTTTCATAACTTAAACCCAAAAACATTTAAATAATTTTTGTTTATGTTTTAATTATTAATTTATACCAATGACAACAAAAGTAAATGTTGATAACTAAAATGTGAATCACAAGTTAATCAACAGACAGGGAGACTATTGATAAAAGATAATGGCTTAAAAATAGGGCTTTTGTCGTCTCCCAAGAAAAATGGGGACAACGAGTCATAGTGAAGTTTTGGGAAGATGATTTGAGTCTTTAGAACTATTTAGATTAATACGGCTTAATAAGTTTTTAGATGTTGAACTGCCCAAAAGAGAGAATATGATCTCTCTAAAAGGGACACCATTACAAGAATAATAGGAAATGTAAAAAAAAAAAAAAAAAAATTGCCTAAGGGCACCCAGTCTGACCCATAAGAGCAACTCTAGCGGATGAAATTTCTCATCTCAGTCACTGTACATGTCAGGAACATGTCACACATTTTCGATGGAGCATAGGTGTGAAATAATGAGAGAGAGTCTCCAGGGACACCAAAGTGGGACGGTCCCAATTCCACTGTTGGCATAAATAAATAGTTATTTTGTTCTAATTTTATTACCGTTAGTTCACCAAAAAAAAAATTAAGACCGTTTGAGTGATACCAAAAATATTACATGACCATTAAAATTTTCAAAAGGTAATTGTAAAACATTGGAGCAAAGATAAATTACATAATGCAAGATAAATTTCCAAATTGAAAATAAATTACATAATGAAAGATGTTAAAATAAAACATTTCATAAATATATTGATTTATTTTTAATTTAAAGAATCATGCCGGACTTTAGTTGGGACCAAACTTGATCCCTTCATTGGAGTAAAGTAGGACACTTTTCCTTTTTCTAACAATTGATTATATGGCGATAATGTGATAGTAAGTAGGGCCACAAGTGGGATCAAAGAGAGAGACGCCATTGGAGATGCTCTAAGTAGGATCCTAAAATATTCGAGTAGTCTATATACTAAAATGCCATAACAATTAAGAGGGGTTCTAATCAAGTAAGAGAAAATCGAACCAGACATCAAACCGGACAAGCCATTGGTTCAAAGGTTTGATGGTTCAACCGGTTCAACCGAGATTCAACTGATATATAAAAAATACTAACTATATATAATATGAATTATTAATAATTTAAATGAATAATAAATATCTACTAGTTATTATTTTTTATTCCAACAATAAATTAATTTTTTATTTAGTGTGAGCAATTAATTAACTTTTAAACATAACTCAAGTAATTTTTCCTACATTAGTTTTTATTTTAGGCTTGTCATTCAATGTATTGATTTTCCCATGATCCATTAACATGAAAATATGGGCTAAGAGGGTTTGCTGGCCTATAACCCATTATTCATCTAAATAAAAAACCTTGTCCTAAACACTAAAAGAAGTGGAACCGCAAGAAACGGTCACATACTCCCTTTGTGCCATGTTCATTATTCACAATCTTCTCTCTCAGTAAACTTTCAGTTTTTCTTATGATTCTGTGTCTGCTCACTGTTATGCTTGCACTTTGTGCCGGCTGTGTTTGCGAAGCAAAGGCGCTGCACGTGGAGAAGCGATCGGAGCAGAGGCGGCGCTATTAGCTAGAGAAGAAGATGAAGATCTGATAGGAGCTTGCTTAAGTAAAGGCATGTTTTCCTTTTTTTCAGGTCAAATACTTGAACCGGAAACCTTAGAAAACCATACCGTCCATTGGTTTTCCCGGTTTTGATCGGTTCTGAGCCCATCTGGTTCCAGGTACTCAACCGAACCAACCAGGCCACCAATTCCTAGTTAACCTGGTCGGACCAACCGGTCTGGTCCAGTTTTCTCTTCTATGGCTCTAATAGTGCTATAGCACCTTTATTTAAAAATAAGACGTGACTAAATTAGAAGCTATAGTCGAAAGTAGAAGTAGTGAACATCAAACATATGTCATTTCATCTTGGACAAAGCCTTCATAGGTTAATGTCCAGACTTGAAACCCACAAACCCTAAGTCTAAATATCATATGCTTGCACCCTAAAATTGGCCTTCTGTAACCTTTAAAGCCCAACAAGAGAGCCGTAACAAAAGCTCCAAGAACCACCACACGTTGTCATGGTTTTTGGCAAAGCGAGAGAAGTTTTTCCATTATCATGTCTTGACATATATGAAAACCAATAAGCATAATTTGAAAACCAGATAACCAAGTTTACTTGAGTCCAAGAAAGACAATTGTAGGTATTTCCCATATACATCTATTAAAGAGAAAATCAAGTAATTGGGTGCCCTAGGTCTAAAGAAGAAAAAACACCTTGTCATTCCCCAAATAGATTTTTTGTGGTGATATTATATGTCCTCTGCTAAGAGCTATTCAAGATGAACAATTCTTTAATTATTACTTATTACCCTTCTCACATTTCCTCTAAAGTTTTATGAACTCAAGAATCTTGATCTTAGTTGGTGCCTGAACTCCAAAAACACATTATAAGATTTGGATTGAAGTCATAAATATTTTACTCGACATAAATTGGTCATAAAAGGGTGAATTAAGCTGCTCACTTAATTTTTCTTTTTTAAATATTAAAGCTAATAGTTTAACTCACTATATTATTTTTGGTCATGAACTCACTCTTTTACAAGCCATTTTCTTTTTTGGGGGAATAAACCAACTTGTCGGGTAAGGCAAAACAACAAAGACATAATACTAGGTCGGACAATTATGATTCTATTAGAGAAATCTATCTATTTATCTAATAAAGTCTGGTATGGGTTATGAATTAAGTAGGCCACCCAATTAGAAAAAAAAAAGTCTACTAGACTTTTTTTTTTAATTAGGCATATTAAGTTTTTTTTGGCTTTTCGCTCTATGAAACAAAAATAAAATGAGTCATGACTGACGGCTCATTTTTTTTGTATATGGAATTTGAAAAGCCAAAACACACTCATATTGCATTTTGTGGGGAAATTACAAGAAGGGGGTGGTTAAGAACACAATCCGCTACTTGCGGATTGTAACACATAAAAATAAAATAAAAACTTTGGAAATGTAATCCGCTGGCAGCGAATTATGTACCAAAGATCTTGGGAATGTAATTCGCTTGTACCATATTATGTACAAGCTAATTATGTGCAGAAAAAACAAAAAGAAAAACCTTGGGAACATAATCCGCTAGTAGCGGATTATGTACCAAAAGTCTTGGAAATGTAATCCGCTGATAGCAAATTGTGTACCTTATGGATAATTTTGAAACATAATTCGCTGGTAGTGGATTATGTTCCATGTTTCATCTCACCATAATTACTCCAAAAATGGCATGTTATGGTATTATACCTCCTCCAACACCATATCAAAATTAAAAAACCCACCGCCCGGGGGGGTGACTTTTTTCTTTTTGAGTAAACAAGAACTAGACATATAAAAATAAAAATGGTTTTACATACTTGAAACTTATAAATAATTTCATTTTTCTTTTTGTGACCTACATTATAAGATACTGGTAATATAAATTTTTTATCTGTTTTTTTAGTCAATCCTTCAATGTGATCATTTACTTTTTTTTCCCCATTTTTTCTTCATTTTAAATTATTTTTAAATTAATTTCAAATTATTGTTTTATCATACCGTTGATAAAAAAATATTGACATGATACACATGTGAATTCGATGCGAATTGTATTACATCAGTATTTTCTATCGATTATGTTATGTAACAATGGTTTATGATCAAATTAAAAATGATTTAGAATATTTAAAATATACAAATCAAATTAAAAAATAAAAAATAGTCATCTAAATTTAAAAATCAAATAAAAATAAAAGCTTCGAGAAAGCTATTTTACCCAACCCGATGTACCCGTGCCCTCCAGCGCTAACATTTTATCTCAAGTCCTCTAAAATAAACAATACCCAATAAAAATTAAATTCACAGAGATACATTTTTCTTGTAAGAAATTCCCATCTATCATTTATTTTGAGGTTTGACGCATTATTACAAATTTTCCTGTGACTTTGGGTGAGGAGAGGGGTTAATGGAGAAATGGCAAAGCCGCGAAGACAAAGCGGCAATGCCTCTCTTCTCTCTCTCTTTCTCTCTCCGTTTCCACGCTAACATCTTTTGTTTCTGAGGAAACAAACAAAACAGATTTGCGAGAAATTAAAAAACAAAAACAAAAACGTAAAAAAAAAAAACACAATTTTGCACCCAAGTATCTTCACCGACCTCTGTTCCCATCATCCATCTCATCGGGCAAACCCTAGAACGGGTGAGAGAGAGAGAGAGAGAGAGAGAGGTGTCCCTTACTTCCACCGCACACTCTTCCCCTATCCCTCTCTCTTCATCATCATCCATCTCATAACTTCCCTGCCTCTGCCTCTCATCTTTAACACCACAGGTCAGATTCCATTTCTTCGCCTTTCATTTTCCTTTTGCAATTATTTTATTCTTCCGATTTTTGCGCATCGAATTTGTTGTTGATTAATCTGATCAATTGGATAAGAATGGGGCTGGGCTTGCTTGGGAATTGAACAGATCTGGTGGAGTTTTGGGCGTTAGCGAGGGAATGCCTCCTGTTGCGGATTCGATCCAGATTCGGGAGGTGTGGGACGATAACCTGGAGGAGGAGTTCGCTCTGATCCGCGAGATCGTGGACGATTACCCATACGTCGCGATGGACACGGAGTTCCCAGGGATCGTGCTGCGGCCGGTGGGGAACTTCAAGAACAGCTACGACTTCCATTACCAGACGCTGAAGGAGAACGTGGACATGCTCAAGCTCATCCAGCTGGGGCTCACCTTCTCGGACGAGCACGGCAACCTCCCCACGTGCGGCACCTCCTCCCGCTGCCTCTGGCAGTTCAACTTCCGCGAGTTCGACCTCAACCAGGACGTCTTCGCGAACGACTCCATCCAGCTCCTCCGCCAGAGCGGCATCGATTTCCACAGGAACAACCAAGACGGCATCGACGCTCGTCGTTTCGGCGAGCTCCTCATGTCGTCAGGGATTGTGTTGAACGACAGCGTGCACTGGGTGACGTTCCACAGCGGGTATGATTTCGGCTACTTGCTGAAGCTGTTGACGTGCCAGAACTTGCCCGAAACGCAAGCGGGGTTCTTCAACCTCATAAATATCTATTTCCCCACTGTTTATGACATAAAGCATCTTATGAAGTTCTGTAACAGCCTTCATGGAGGGCTGAACAAGCTGGCGGAGTTGTTGGAGGTGGAGAGGGTTGGGGTTTGCCACCAGGCTGGCTCCGATAGTCTCCTCACCTCCTGTACCTTCAGGAAATTGAAGGAGAACTTCTTTTGTGGCTCCCTCGACAAGTATGCTGGGGTCTTGTATGGATTAGGGGTTGAGAATACACAGAATGCCCATTGAGGATTTTTAAAAAAAAATTATGTATATTGAAATTAGATTTTGAAAACATAATTGAAAAAAAAAAGGACAATTGTTAAGAGATCTTTAGAACTGTAAACTGTTTTTGTTTGAGCCCCTGGATATCGGGTGAATACAATTACATCTTTTGTGGAAAGGAAACCTTTGGCATCAGGTGCCTTACCTTACCTGTGCCTTCAATTATTGCTTGTTTTCTTTTGTGTGCTAAAAACCTTGATTTCGTAAATGATAGTAGTGCAGAGTAAGAGTAGCGTGAACATTCTAAGACTTGGGATTATAATTTTTCCTATGCATTGTCTGATACAATGCAACTGGTGCAGTGGAGTTCCTGTTAAGTTGTATATCCTGATGCCCATATAAGTTAATTTTCTCTCGTCCTCTGGGTTAGTAGCATACTATTTAAGATTTGGTTTAAAATCAGGACATTCTGGGGCCTATGGTTCATTCTGACTATGAAGCAAGATCCTTGTTTTTTTTTTTTTTTGAAGTGCCTCGCATTCTCCGAGTACACTGCCTATCCTAGCCTTGCCCGGATCTTGACCTTTGACCCGCAAAATGCTCCCACGTCTGCATTTTTTCAGGTTAATTTGTCCTCAAAAGCCACACATGTGGTTTGGTCTCGACGCGTTGCTGCGTTTGTCCATTAAAGCTACACGTGTGGTGTGGTTTGGTTTGGTGATTTGGTCTCAGCGCGTTGCTGACGTTCTCTCTACTTCTTCTCCGACTTTTTTCTGGGGAGAGAGGAAAAGAATGAGGAGGATTGGCATCACAAAGACGACTACAGCTGTATTAAACAAAACATAGGAGCTAATGCCGTGACTCATTTGGATAAAGTTTTACCCATCACAAGTTCGAATATTCCATATTTTAATATCAAACAAGTGCATTTCGTTATCTTAGAATCTTTCCCCAAGGTTGAACCAAATAGCCATTGACAGCTTTGTTTTTCTCCCTTCCTTTGGGGTGATTAGCCGGGAAACCCAAGCGCAACGAGTCGAGTTCTGAAGTACAGAGCCAGGGAAGGCTTCAATGTACAACGCGTCAACAACAACCCATCAACTATTCAATTCTTATGTTTTGGCTTAACCTTACTTTCATTAATTTAAACTTTCTATAGTGTCTACCAACAAAACCATTAAGAACTGCATCTAATCATATGATCTCGATTTTTATAAGGACAAATTATGCTTATCTTCTCCGAGATTTGCTGAAACGTAACAGACATCTTCTCTATTTCAAACTTTGCAACACAGGTTCTTGAGGTTTGTAAAAGCCTACACTGATCTTCTCAGGTAATAGTGACTGTTAGTGCTATTATAGGAGTAATGTTTTGAGGTGCCCACTCCCCTACATTCGATAGTCAATACCCTACGCTGCCTCTTTTTTTTTTTTTTAAAAAATTTGGACCCACCGAATTATGTGTAATGCATGGTATCTTTTTTATTTCTTTATTTTGTTTTTTAGTTATTCTTTAAAAAAAAAGAAAAAGAAAAAGTTACTGTTTGACATATACAATTCGGGGTACCCGAATTGTGTTTAAAAAAAATATTTTAAAAAATAATATTCATTTATTTAAAAAAATAAAAATTAATAAAATGATAAATATTTTATAAAGTAAAAATTCAAATGTTTGCACCTTTAAAAAAGAAATTTTTTTTTACTATTCATTATATATAATTCAGACACAGTGAAATTTTAAAAAAAAAAAGTTGAGACAAACTGAATTGGGTAAAAAAAAAGAAAAAAATAGCACTATTCACTAAAAAATAAAAACTAAAAATTAAAGTATTAAATATCAAAAACTAAAAATAACATTGTTTCTGAAAAAATAATTAAACAAAAAATAAAAAAAATTGAAAGAACAAATTAAAAAATTTACAAGTCATAATTAATTAAACTCATAACAAAATAAAAAAATAATACCAAACCAAATTTAATAAAAATATGACAATATTACAAAATAAATTTGGAAGAAAATTAAACTTTAAGAGAACATAATTAACAAATTAAAATTAAAAAATACTTTATACGGATGTACATAGAAAGGAATTTGTATAAATCGAACTCCTTACAAAATAAATAAAAAATTATTAAAAATATTTAAAATTATAAAAAAAGCACAACAATTAAGGGAAAAAAATACTGCACATATAGTTGAAGTTGGGACAACCAACTTCTTTAAGAAATAAATAAAAATAAATATTTAAAATAATTAAAATTAATAAAATAGTAACAGCAACGAAAAGGGAAAAAAATGAAAAAAGCTATTGTGCATTGTCTATAATTCGGGGGATTCGAAGTCTGAGAGGAAAAAAAAAAAGGCAGGATGGATATTGACTGCCACATTTATGTGAGAATCCCATGTTTTGAATATGAGACGGGGATGTTTCGGCCGCAAAGCGTGCAAATTGAGGAGAAGAAGAATATTTTTATTATTTAGTAAAAGAATGATATTATGGATTTTTATAATTATAATGATCTTCAATATTTACATCTATGCCATTAAAAAATATGATCTATTTAATAGCACTAACGGTCATTATTATCAAGGGATGTCACTGTAGAGTTTACAAATCTTAGATGAATCTGTGCTGCAAAATTTAAAAATATATTTCAGTAAATATCAAGGAAGTTGAGTGTGATTTATTTATTTATTTTTATAATTCTCTGATCCACATTAATTTGTTGCTTTTCTCTCTGGTGCCGCTTTTTCTCGTTTAATTATTTTTCCAAACACAGGTAGTTTTTCGCTTTAGTTGGAATCTTCCATTCTTTCGAATACAAAGGAAACAAAAAGAGTGGGAAAGCTTCAATGCCTTCGAATTTAAGTGACAACATCAAATCATTACGAGATAATGGGCTTGACCAATGATCCGCTACTAATCAGTATGCGCAAAGATGCAATATAAAATTTAGAATGGCTTTTGTCCAGGAATCTCATAGTAAATTTATTTCTCTCTTATGGCTCATGATCTCCTCAAGCACTTGGCAAGTTGATCGTTCTGCTACATTATTGGATATTGCTTTCTTCAATAATAAATTACACACAGTTAGCAGAAGAATTTTCAGGGATAAATAATTTGTATTCATTCTTGCTTACATTGTAAAAGTTCACTCAGTGCCTGGCGAGGGGAATAATTAAAAAAAAAATTGGAAAAGTGATTGTTACTGGAAATAAAGGATTGGTGGGTGCTGCTTTCGTTCTGGCCACGAGGTCAGCCCTTTTGTTGAGTCGCAGCAGTTAGTTTATGAGTCAGTGTCAACTGTCAAGCACTTGAACTTGAACCACAAACTGCTGATACTATTAAATGTCAACTGACTCATATGCTTCCCATTTTCCCCATTTGGCTCTAAATTCCCAATGAAAGAAAGAGCAAAGTGCGGAGCGATCAGAACCAGTACTTTTTTCTCTTGTCCAAGTCAGTGAAAAGTAATCTTCTCAGTCTCGCTCCACACACACCCCAAAACTCATAATTAGTAGGCATTTCCTTCAAATGCAAACAATCAGATAATAAATGCCTGCATGGGCCATCTTGACATACATGATGAAATGTGAAGGGTCAACTCTATTAGCACTACAAATATGTTAAAATAGATCCGATTTCAAAGAACTGTGGTGTATCCCATTTCAAAGAAGTGTGATTTATAATAACGAACATGCTATAGCTGCATCATCGAACTTGTCTCTCCTTTACTTGTGAATTTCACCAGCAGTATCTACAATTTCTTTTATAGCTACAGAGTGCTAATCGTTGTTTTACTACATTCAAGACGTCTTCTCTGTACCAAATCTAGTTTAGATTCAGAACATGATTAGGTAAAATTAAAGTAAGCACATTATTGAAGCCATGAGAGAAGAAAAAGAAGAAAAGGAGCGGTACATATTTAAACACTATACTATGTGACATGTGCTAGCAGAATTCTATATTTGAAGTGAGTTGACCAATTGATGCAGTGTGGAATAAGTGGAGGACAAAATGATACAAAAGGCCAACCCATTTTGACCATTTTAGTTTCATTGTTCACTTAGTCCCACCTTTCTACATCCAAGTGCAATGCATTCTCTCTTTGAAGTCCTCTTTACTTTTGAGAGGCGCACTTCCATTCAGCCACTCACACTCTACTCAGTGGAACAATATATAGAATTGGCACAGTTTAGCTCTCCCAGAACCAAATACGTTCGATCTAATTCCCTTGGCGTCCAATTCAATTTCTTAGACTTGTAAAAGATATAAAGAAGCCAGAAGCTAGTGATTAAAAAATTGATAGTACTCATCCATTTTTCTCTTCTTAATTATCAATTCTATTCTAGTATGCCTTGTTAATTTTCAACGTTAATCGATCAGCTAATTTAAGCTGCTGTGAAACATCAACCATGCATCAGTGTGATATATAGTTAGATGAATCCAAATTGGTATTTCAACTCTTGAGTGACACAAGTACAGTAATTAGCTGAGGGCTTCTCTTGATGATCACCCATTCTGAGAGTCAAAAAGGGACAGAGCGAGGAAGACAACCACAAATGTTCCAATCACTACTGAGAATTTGTGCCACCTACTACCACATGCAAACTTGGAGACACTTTCCGTCAAAAAAAAAACTTGGAGACACTTTTCGGGTCTCCTACTCTACCCCTACATGATTGGATATTTCAGTTGGCAAAATGTGGTTCAGACATAAATTTCACTGTTCATGATGCTGATTCATTAGCAGCATAACAACAATCTGAACACTTAAGAATAACATAGCATGCCACTCACTCACAAACCTTTTGGTGTGGCTGTAGAATCCTCCATTCCTTCCCCACCCCCAACCCCACCTTAAAGTGAGCATGCGCTTGTTTTGACATTAAAGTGGATTTTTTTTTAAAAAAAAATTCTAATTACACCCTTTTAACGAAATAAAGTTCTAACCTGCACTCATCATCGTCCATAATGGATTTGTTTTATGGTCCTACCCCATCAATTTGGTAGTGAATGCTATTCATGAGTGTGATACGTGTGTAGAGTAAACACATGACAGGTGATAGGTATTGTTAGGAGTGATTATATGTTTGTAAAAAATTATGGAGGATGATTTAGTCATTTTCTTTTGTGTTTTTTTTTTAAACATCCGGGAAAATGAAATTTAAAAAGAAGGAAAAGTAAACATTTTATAAATTAAAAATTAAAATGGTTTACAATAAAAAAATTACAAATGAAAAATAAATGTAAAAAGCAAAAAATTAAAAAGTTTGCGGATTCCAAAATATTCGTCTAACAAGAAAAATGAAAAAAAGAAAATAAATTATAAATAAATCAAAAAGTAAATAAAAAATTTAAAGAAAACACTGTTTATAAAAGACAATTTGGATGTACCGAATTCCTTTATAAACAAAGAAAAAATTAAACACACTTAAAAAATTAAATAAAAAAGTAAGCCAAAAATTTAAAACTTAAAAATATAAATTAATTAAATAACCTAGCACTATAATTATTTTAAATATTTATTTTGTAATATGTTTTATTTTTACTTCACCGTATTTCTAGTGTACTGTGCTTTTTTATTTTATTTTTTCCTTTCATATGTTTATTTTTTATTTTAATTATTTGTAATATTTATTTTTCATTAACAATTCGGTTTGTCTAGATTGTTTGAAGTGTAGAGTTCATTTTTTTTTATTTTTTTATTTTTAAAATTATAACAGTGTGTAATATTTATTTTGTAATATGTTTTATTTTTAGTGCACAATATTTATAATGTACAATACTTTGTTTTTTTTTCGTTCACAATTTTTATTTGAATCTGAACAGAACAATTTATCTGTAGAGCATTATATGTGACGGGAGTGCGGGGAAACCGAACTCTATTTTAAAGGGGCAACAAAACTTAACTGTTCACATACAGGGTTGATAGATAATATATATTTCTTAATTTTAAATAGATAAAATTTTCTACAATAAAAACTTATCTATAAATATTTTCTAGTAAACATCCCCCTCCCATTTTATTTTCTCTGAATCATTTTTTTTACCACTTGTCCTCTTTATTTTTTTCCCATAATTATTTCACATTTCCGGTCCTGTCCCTTTCTCTTACCAAAATCTCCTCCAACTCCCGTCTGCACAACATGGCCCACCTCGCCATCTGTTCACTTCTCATTTGCGTGCCACACTACCTTCAGCAAAGGCATTGACTAGCGAAGGCATGTGAGAATCCCCCTTGTTTTATATGACCGAGCTAGCTAGCATTGCTCATCATGCCTCCCCACCATCATTTCTAATACCTTCGATTTTGAAGATAGTATCTTTTCCACGCGAACACCGTCAATTCCATAGAGAACCGGATAGCAACAATATAAAATAGGAATTGTAAGTTTTAACTTCTATTTATTTTGGTTACTGATGAAAGATAACCCAACGAAGAAAGACAACAGGTGCTAACCACGCAAATAACCATTCTCTAAAGCATCCTCACAAAGGTGAGATAATATGCTGGGGGGAGGGGTTTGCAATGTAATATAATCTTCTTTGATACCACCCAACTTAGTCGTTCTATCAGCACACGAATTAATTTTACGTATCCCATGAGATAAGTGCACAACCCAATCCCTTACCAAGAGATGACAAACCCTCGTGAGAATGTCAGCACAAGAATGGTGGTTAGTCCAAGAGTTGGATGTAAGTAAGGTGATGGCATGAAGTGAGTCACATTCACACCACAGTAGACGATATCTTTTTTCCCAAGCTCTGACATGCCCAACTCTAATCGCCATAAGCTTTGAAAATAAAACAGAATATTCTCCAAGGGAACCAGAGAATCCTTCAATTCACGTCCCATTGGAGTCACGCAGGACCCCGCTAATTCCCGCACGCACCGCATGGCAACACAACAACGGCATCAGTGTTCAACTTTACTTCCTCCTCCTGTGGGCGAGCCCAACGCAACACACGCAGAATCATAATATGGCACTGAGTAGAGGGCAAGTGTGTTCGGATGGAATGGATGTCCACCACTAGCAAAGCTAGCACTTTATCCACCCTCCACAAGGATGGCTCAAAAATCTGTCTATTACGCCAACACCAAACCCACCGTAAAGTAACTGCAAATGAAAGATTAAAGGAAATCCTCAAATGTGGATTAACCCAATCAATCAAAGGAAGAGTGAAAAAGCTCGGATTATATGACCAAAACCCAGTTCCAGCCAAACATGCCAAGAGTGACAACAATCACGGAGGCAATGCATAAGATCTTCCTCCCTAATTCCACAACGCACACAATCTGCTGAAGGGGCAAACACCTATTAAACCTAAATCGGGCAATAAGGAGACCAAAGTGATAAATTTTCCAGATCAAGAACTTGAACTTCCCGGGAACCGGCATTTTCCAAATCCACATCCAAGACCCTCCAACCTCCTTGGAAAGCATAATCATGAAGTAACTATTGATAACCGCTTGTAGTATAATATTCACCACTTTCCTGCCCAAGCCAGCGCCAAGTCGCCTCGCATTCACCCCAACGTGATAAAGGACGATCAATGAAAAAGCGACAAGCTTCTTCAAGTAAAGGAGTATTCGTTGTATTAAAATGTCGTTGCCCATTCCACCAAAGGTCATTGATACAGAGCTCTGAATCTGAAATATGAACGTAATTTACTATATTAGCCACCTTTTTCCCATTCAACAGATTGTCATGCCATGAGGAGATACTCCCTGATCCAAGCGAGAAATGGAATCCATACTTCAATCTCACAGCAACTTTTTGAATCCCCCTCCATATATGTGAACACGATTCCAGAGATGTGGAGTGAAAGACCGGGCCATGATTGAGATATTTTGCTCGCAAGACTTGAACCCAAACCTTTGGTAAATTATTTTGCACGAGCCACACTAGCTTCCCAAGTAAGGCCGTGTTCATGTTACGACTTTCCCTTATTCTAAGTCCCCCACGACCTTTTTGTCTAATTAAAACTTACCAAGCAACCAGATGGAAACCGTGGCGGGTTGAGTGACTACCCCAATCAAAATCCTTCATGATTCTATCAATACTATCACACACCCCCTCTGGTAGCCACAACAACTACATAGTATAGACAGGAAGAGATGTTAACACAGACTTGGTCAGACAAAGATGCCCTGCTTTATTGAGTAGACATTTCTGCCAAGTAGCCAATAATCGTTTCTCCACCTTCTCAAGTATAGTATGGAAAACAGTTTTGGTTAGAATAGGAACCCCCAAGTAATTTCCCATAAATACTCTAACTGAGGTGAGTCATGATAAAACATCTTTCCTCCTGTTGAGCATTAGCCTCAATGCCATAGCTCTTAATTTATCAAAATTAACTTTTAAACCAGACATAATGCAAAATTTATGTATAATATCCATAACACACCAAACTTGCTAGCTTGTATATATCTCACCACTTGTAAATTCGTACACACTTACAGAAGAACGTATTCCTTAACACTGGAACTTTTCAAAATGCATGCTTTAATATATTATCTTGTCTGCAAATATATATTGGAAATGAATGGTGTTGAAGAAGATGCATTATTGGACATGATAATTACTGAAAGAAAAAAATACTTTAATTGGTCAGTCCATTAGTGGATTCTTTCGGACATTTTTTTTATTTAGTTAGTGTATATTTAGGTTAAATATTATACAATAATTAATGAGTTTCTCCGGTATCCTTATAAAATTTAAGAGTATTGATACTGTTTAGTTATTTATGGCTAAGAATAAATTACGTGTCCTACTAATTCAAATTTTGAAATTTATCAATTTAAACACCAAATTACAACTATTAATTACGTATATAAGAGTACGGGTGTAGAAAAACCATAATTAATAAACCATGTTGTTTTATAAAAAGAAAGTTCTTCTAGTGAAAAAAAAAAAATCAAATACAACCATGGTTCCGAAAGGGCAAGTTTCTTAATCACATAAACATTTCTTCTGTTTCCGGAAACAACAAGCATATCTTCCTCTTATTTATTTTATCATCTGAATATTAGTCTCACATGAAAGAAATTAGATGTGACACTGTTTTGTTGTTGTAGGCCGCAAGTTGCCCCAGAAGATTGAAAGAAAATAGTTAACCGAAAAGCTTCTCAACCCAAAGGATTCTTACAGCAGATAAACATGACCATTGTAGTCTACAACTAGAAATAAATGCTGTATTGGGTTTCCAATTTACAAAGAAAACTTATGAATGTTTTTAGAAATTCCTAACTGTTGCTAGAATGAGGAAAATGTAGTGTCATGGGTCATTTGCACGTCAACACATTAACTATTATTGAAAATCTAGTGTAGTAGTGTAAGTAAAAGACAATAATAACTCACAAAATTTAGAATTGATCATGTTTTGAGAGGTGAATAATAAGGTACACCTCTTTTTTCTCACTGAGTGGGCATATAATAAAGAATATGTCATTTTATGCTTATTTACTAATTGACAACGTGTGCTGAATCAAAACACAAGTACTATATATAACGTAACGAGCGCAGGATCCAAAATTCCATCTAATCCAGACCTATGAATAGACTTAGCTCCCGATCCGTGGCTGCACTTTGAAGTGCAAAGTAAGGGCTGTCGAGTCGGGTATAAACAATTTTTTCATAGGGAGATGCATCATCAATACAAGTTGAAAGAACCGCAGGTGGCCCGTGAACTCAGCCATAAAGAATTGGTTCCACCGTGAAAGTGTGGTACATGTATTTGTATGAATATTTCATCTGTAGCTTTCGTTAAACACTTTTGTGAGTGAAATATAAAATTTGAGTCTTTGCTCTTAAGCCGTGGAAACAGCCATGCCCGATGGGCTAGCCGAATAGTTCGAAAAAAATATGAGCCGAGCTAAGAAAATAGGAGTAAAAAAAATTAATATAACCTAATTTGGCCCGACCCAATTTGGTTTAGCCAGTTATGGGTCGGGCCAGCTCAATTACCCGAATATGCTTCCTTATCTAAAGAGACATAATTAAGTCACGTGGTTAAATTTCTAACTTCAATCATTTTAATTTGAAAGAAAGTTTGAACCTTTAACCAAAAATAGTAAAGAAAGTTTAAATCAAAAAGTTTGGTCCAATGTCCCAATAGCAAAAAGTACATGTACATGCCACCAAACTCCAACAATTGAACATAAACTTGTGATGTTCAAATAAAACCATGATAAAAATAAAGTGATTTGTATTATCAATTCATTCTCTTCATTTTATTTTCTTTAATTACTTTAAAATATTTATATTGGGTTTTGGAAAAATTAAAAGGTTGACATGATATCTAGCTCATGGCTAATAAAGGATTGGGTTGTGCCAACAAAATGCTAGTCCAAAAATAACTTAATCCTATGAAGCCCAACCCAAGGTGATCAAGAACAAATGGGCCAGTCTAGCCTGATTTAACAACTCTACTTGTTCTCATCATTCTCAAATTTTATCTATATTTTTATTAATTTCTTAAAATTATAATTTTTTATTTATATCCAATCTTAACTGATTGTTTTTTCTTCATTTTATTTGTTACTTACTCCCTCCATTTCATTTTAAAAGTCTTTTAGCTATTGCACACTAACTAAGATCATGATTGATTAATCTTGATTTTGTGAAAAAATTGTATTAAGAGACTAAAAGACCTTCTCGCTCCAATTTCTATCCCACAAACTCTCTCTCCACTTCTCTTTTTCCACTCACTTTATTTAACATTCTCTCACCAACTTAACATTCTCTCTCTACATATAGTTAAAGTAAATTTTAAAAGAAAAAAATATAATTGATTGGCAAAGAGGTAGAGAGAAAAATATTAAATGCATTTTCAGTTAACTAAATTGGAGTGGATGAAGTGGTATAATAGGTAGAAGGTTATTAATGTTACATTCGAATTGTGAATCGACAATTATTTTGAAATATGAAACAAAGTCAAAGGCGACTTTTATAATGAAATGGAGGGAATATATTATAGTGCAATTTTAATAATATAATTTGGTAATTAGAAAGTATTTATTGGAAATTTTGTAATGCTGTGCTGAAAAAAAATTATTTTGCAGTCGCACATATATATAATCCGTCGGAAACAGAAATCATTCTTATGTTTGCAATTAAGTTCATTCTCTTATGGGTTTTTTCTCCCTCCCTTTGGTTAGGGGAGAAGAAAACTTGTTGGCCCATTATTTAACAGTGATTAACAACCATGCAATTCACAGTCGAGTCATGAGTGATCTTATCAATTATTAGTTATACAATATGGTAATGACGATTGATAATGATACTCATTATTAGCTAGCAATTTCATCAAGTTGATTAGTTTCTCAGCCACACACGTTCGCATGCACTCCAATTGATTGAGGGAATAGCTAGGCTGCTACATATAAACATAAATGAAAGACGGGACGCCGGACAATAAGAAGGAAAAGGAAATGCAAAATGAAGGTTATTAGAATATAGTTAGTTAATCATTAATTGTAACCAGATAGCCATAGTTAGTTATGCTGCCACAATTAATGTGTTCAGAGTTAGTTGGTTACTTGGTTTGTTATAGTTAGCCAGTATACTAAAGTCTCGAGTTAGTTAGTTAGTGTCTCTTCTTTCCTCCATCTCTGTACATATATATTTTTCATCCTTCGTCAAACACAATAAAACGAAGTTATTCACAAAGGTTCATTCTAATAACAATTACTATTTTAATATCAACTTTTTCAAATATTTTACTCACAAAATAATGTATTTCATTACTTTTCTCTTAACTTATTCTTTCTCTATCACTCTTATCACATTCATATAAGACCTAGATGAATAGCTACACCTATATGAGTGTTAAAATAAAATTACTCTTTTAATAAATTACATACAATTAAGGGTCGATGGGAAAACTATTATTGAAATGATGCCTACTATTTAAAGTCCCTTTGGGACGTCCCATATTCATATTCAAGAATCCCTGCAATGTCCCACCTTAGCTTCCACTTTCCATAGCCACATGCAGAGCTACCTTTATATATATATATATAATATATTCTCATGGCCAGCAGTTTCAACCACTAATTTGCTTTCTCTCTCTTCCAAAGGGATTCTCTAAGTCAACTACGTATACCCCTTGGCCTTGCTATAAATACCAGACAGTTTAAGCAATATTGTCATTGCAAAGAGATAGACAACTAGTATAACAGCAACCTGCATACTGTAATATTCCCGATCGACCCTTCATTCTCTGTACTATATAATTTTTGGGCTTGTAGTATCGATACTGTTGTCTTAAAGGGTAGGTGCTGCTTGGAGAAATCAGATGGAGAAAAATAATGAGGAAATACCTTCAACACCTGCAACGCCGGGTACTCCTGGCGGTCCTCTCTTTGGGGGGTTTAGGACTGCAGGGAATGGTGTTGTTGGTGGAACTGGAAATAATAAGAACAGGTCCCTCCTTAAGAACTGCAAGTGTTTCAGCGTCCAAGAATGGACCTTAGAAGATGGAGCCTTGCCCAACGTCTCTTGCTAATTGCCACCTCCTCCTGTCCCTCTTGCAAGAAAGGTGTGTATATATATATAATTAGTCACCTCAAATTTAATTTATCTTCCTTTGTATATCACATAGAAATCAAGAATTCAAGATAGATACATAAAAATTGCACCATTATATTTCGTCATAATTTTCATTTCATCACTTTTAAACTTTTTGGTTGGTTGGTTTCCAAAACATGCATGCATGCAATTGCAGGTAGGAGCTGAGTTTATAGGGACGTTCATTCTGATGTTTGCGGGGACAGCCACAGCCATTGTGAACCAAAAGACAAAAGGCGCAGAGACCTTGATTGGATGTGCAGCTTCCGCTGGCCTTGCGGTTATGGTGGTGATCCTCTCCACGGGACACATCTCCGGCGCTCATCTCAACCCCGCTGTCACCATTTCCTTCGCTGCCTTAAAGCACTTCCCATAGAAGCATGTAATGTAATTAAACACGCTTTTCCATTTTTTTTACTTTGGTAGCTCATTGCTGTTAATTGAAGGTTTCTTCTAATCTAATTAATTAACTAACTTTGAGATACGAAAATACTGGTGGTATAACCACTCCATGGGAAGATCTTCAATAATTTTCTGTATTAATAATGAATTATTGCAGGTGCCTATGTATGTTGTTGCACAAGTAATGGCATCTTTATGTGTTGCGTTTGCTCTAAAGGGGGTTTTTCACCCCTTCATGAGTGGTGGAGTCACAATTCCTTCGGGAGGATATGGTCAAGCTTTTGCTCTCGAGTTCATTATCAGTTTTAATCTCATGTTCGTTGTCACTGCAGTGGCCACCGACACAAGAGCTGTGAGTATTTTTTGTTAATATAATCAAATCAATATCCACCAAAAAAAATACAATCAAATCAATTGGAGTTAAAGTTTTAAATATTGGTTAGAATAAATATCCAAATAAGTCCCTCAGATTTTAAAAATCTCAAATTGGCCTCTCACATTCCAAAAAAGGGGAACAAATTTGTCCCTTCATATACTATATGGAACCTCTTTTTAACTGTACGAAACTGTATGAAGGGACCAATTTGTCTCCTTTTTTCAAAATATGAGAGACCAATTTAGGGTTTTCAAAACCTGATGGACTAACTTGTCTCCCAATATAAATCTGAAGAACTTGTTTGGGTGTTTAGTCTATTAGTTAACACACAAATCATTAATATGAAAACGTTACATTTTTTTTAATAGAGACAAGCTAATTCATTACCCGAAAAAAGGGAAAAGATAATTAACTCTTGTATAAACCACCTTATTTCATGAAAAAAAAAATTATGATTTTAGTCAATTTCAAAGCTCGTGCATGTACCAAAAATAATATTGATTTCAGTAATGAAATCCAACATTATTTGATATTGTGAATATGAAATCATACGCACGTAATCTTTTTTCACATGCGCATGAAATTTGGTTGTTTTAGCTAAACTTTGATTTGTTCGTTGAATAATTTAAATGAGTTTATTTTTTATACATTAACAGTGCAAGTGTATTTTATATTATTATCTAATTAAAATATTTTATTTATAAAACTTTTTAAATAGAAAATAAGAGGTCAATTATTATAATTGATGTGGTGATATATATGATGAAATTATTGTACAAAAAAATTTTACATCTAGAATAATTTTGCCCTATGCTATGTATCATCAAGATGGAATGACAGAGTTCCTGATGACTATATGGCTATGCATGGTGCAGGTGGGAGAGCTTGCGGGAATCGCGGTGGGAGCCACTGTGATGCTCAACATACTCATAGCAGGGTACCTCCCAACTAACTACTCACGGGTAACCCCGAAAATAGTAATAATAATAAATAAAACACACGAGATGATGAAATTGTCAAGATACTTGCTACAGTCACACCATATATGCTTACACTTTAAATCAAAACTAATTATAAGTTTTATATATTTCTAAGTGAACATATCTTTTTTCTTGGTAAACTACTCTTTGTATACAAGTTGCAACGATTTGAAAATTAGGCTATTCGCATTTCCATTTGGAACCTTTTGATTTGGATCGCAAACAAGGTAATCTCTCTGGTGTGGCTATCATGTTAGCACAATTAATTCCCAGCATGCACCACCTTAATTGTCTCATGAGCTCAAACCAAAACATTATTACAGCACACTCAAATTAAACATGTGGTTAGTGGTGTGGTGCAGGCCAGCATCAGGAGGGTCAATGAACCCAGTAAGAACACTAGGCCCAGCTATTGCCGCAAACAATTACAAAGCCATATGGGTGTATCTAGTAGCTCCCATACTTGGAGCTCTAGGTGGGGCAGGTACTTACACCGCAGTCAAGCTCCCTGAAGATGATGATCACTCTAAGGCAAAGGCAAAGGCTTCAACCCCCAGCACCTTCAGAAGATGACCCGTACGTCCCATGGTCATCGCTCATATACAAATTAAAACAAACTACCTAGACACTAGTGTGGATTGGAAACCAAAATTGAATACCCTTTCGTTGGCACATGGATATAATAGATATACAAGATGTGTGATTTATGGTGTATCTGTTCCCTTGAAGCGTCCAACCAAGAAAGAGTATTGTTTGGCAGATGGACATGCTGTAATATTAATATTATTTTTTGTGCGCGAAAGAAAAAAGACAAATAATGTTATTGACCAGAAGGGCCCAAAGATTTGCTGAGGGGATTATAGTACTAAGAAAAAGGAGCTTGGTAAGCTTCCCAAAGATGATTACTGGCAACATAGCCAGAAGATGCAGAACAATTTGACATGAGAGCATCGCATTATATGCTTATGACCGCAAAGTTAAGAGGCACTCAATCATCCTTCATTAAAAATACAGACCATATAGAGAGTAGAATATATCTCGTGTTTCAACATAACATCCATATGAGTAAGAGATTCAGAATTTTATTTAAATGGAAGAATATTGATTATTGAATTTTAAAAGTATAAATTTCCGAGTGGATCAAAGCAATACCATAAGGACATTCAGAAAGGCTTCCAAGAAAACTTTTCAGGTCTGTGGAAAAGCCATAGATTAATCTCAACATAAAAGCCAATGTATGGCTACATTTGGTAACGACCAAAGCCAATGATTTTATTAGTACAACTTCCAGAGAAACAGTAAAATCAGCAACCGTGGGTGAATATTCATGCAAGGCAATGACCCAAGAATAAGCACATATTAAAACAAACCATCACTAGAGGCAAGCAAAGCAGAGTAACTGGCCTGATACATTATTAGCATACAAAATTGATCTACCATGGTTCATGCCCGTATATATTGGGATAAACAACAGAATTCAACGACATGAAGAGGACCGGTTGCATCTTCTTTGGTTTGAGGAACGCCACATTGATTACTCTCATCACAAAAGCCAAGGTATAGGCTACATAATTTGGTGAATGGGTTTAAGACCTCAACGAACAAAGCCAATGAAATTACAAAGGCAAAATCTTACCGACATAAGAGTCAAGATTAATTTGCAAAATCCACTCTACTTCACTGGAAAATAAACTCTTCCCTTTTGGGCAACTCGTGCATTTAAAAACCAAATTATAAAGAAACTCTAAAATCTGCAACCGTGAATTATTGAAGGCAATGACCCAAGAATAAGCACATATAACCATCACTAGAGACAAGCAGAGCAGAGTAACCGGCCTGATACATTAGCACACAAAATCTTACCAGTTACCACGTTCATAGCACATATTGGAATAAACAATAGAAGACAAAAGAAATGAAGTTTCTTTCTTAAATTGAAAGCCATCTACTTGTCATATATATATATATAAGGAGATTTGTAAAGGAAAAACAGAAACAATGAGCTTGAAAACGTCTCAGTTAGTTCAGTGCACATACCAAAAAGCTTCTGGGCATGACAATAAATACAGAAAAATAATAATAAAAAAAGGCCTTTCTACTTCGCTCTATTTCCTACAATCTCTGAGCAGTTAAAAATGCTTCCTTTTAGCTGTTCAGCCTTGAAACGAAGCATGCCCACCAACCAAAATGCAAGAAAAAAACAAAGGGTGCAAATTGCTTGAAATGATTAGGAGGATGATGAGGCCAATCCAATCAAACCAGGGAAATCCCGCGGAGGTGGGTGTCAGGCGGCGGAGCTGTGGTTGGGGAGCGTTTGATTCTTCTGAGAGTGTAGAGAGAGAGGGCAGAGGAGGCGAGGATGACGCCGAGGATATCGGCGAGGGCGTCCTTGAGGGAGGCTCCAGCGGAGCGGAAGTAGCCGAGGTGATCGGCGGCCTCTTTGGCGGCGCCGGCGAGGAGGGAAGCGATGGATCCGATGAGAATGGCGTGGCGGCGGAGGAACGGGTATGGCGTCACTGATGCGAAGCTGTAGAACACGATTGCCACCACAAAGCAGAATATGATGTGGTACGCCTTGTCTGCCGCCACCCACGGGTCGCCTTTATCATCCATTCCCATTCCCATTCCTATGCCCACTGCTACAATACTACTCCATTACATTCTCCCTCCTCCTCTTTTTTTCATCTTTGACTCTTTTATTGCTAATTTTGTTATTTATTTAATTTCTTGTATCCATGATCGATTATTGATTTAAATTATTAAAAAAATTAAGTTGTGTTTACGAACTCGTCGTTAGGGGGGTACTCAAAGTAAAAACACAAATTTATGTGCACTAATCTCTGGGGTAGTATAATCATATATCCATGTATTATAGTCCTATTAAATAACAAAAATATTTTATTTTATTTTTTTTAGGTGAGTTATAGTTATTATTTCAAAAATCATATATTAAAATAATATATACATATATGGATAGATAATTTCTTTTTTGGAACCGTATGAATAGATAATTCCATAACTTTATTATATTAATGTTGAATCAATTTATTTATTTTTTAAGTTTGATCATGTTTTAAACAATATGCTTTTAATAAAATGATATTTTAAAAATTTAAAAATAATCTCTTTATAAATTACCATTAATATTGATTATTACATTGTATTAGTTTGATTGTTATACTAGTCGTTTGATCCGTGCGATGTATGAGAAGATAATAAAAAATAGTTTGTTGATTATTATAAAAAATAAATAATAATTTATTTATATATATCTTATAGAAATTTTAAATATATAAATTTATCTTAAAAGTAAATTAATAGTTATATAATTAAATACATGGATAAAATATAAATGTATCATTCTCTTTTATATCTTATATTGAATATCATGTTTATAAGATTAAAAATATCTTGATAGATGACCTATAACTAATAATAAAGAGCCTATTTTATGAAAAATTTACACATTTTGAAAGTTGAAATTGTTGAATAAAGAAAAAGAATAAAAGGATAATTTTGCTATGTTATGAGTCATTTATAGGGATGATAATGAGTATCTATAAGAAAGGGGACATGTCCCACGTCTCTTATTACTGTTTTGAATTTTGTCTTTCAAATCTCCATCCCTCTTATGGGTCCTTATTTCATATTTCCTATTTCCCGTGGAAATTTTGAATCCATATGTTATTTAAGAGTTTATTAACAAATTTTAAAAAGAGAAAAACTTTAAAAATATTTTACTATTTGAAACATAAGTATACTATTAATACAACATAATCTAAAATAAAATTAAAAATATATACATAATGCAAATATAATAAATATAATTAAAAAATAAAGATGTATTACCCATGTACCTATCTCGTTTAATATACGGAGACTTAGTCTCCACAGATCATCCCTATGAAGGTGAAATATATACTGATTCCTTTCCCTATTGGGTAATTCTCGTGTGTACCTATTTTTATTTTTTTTTATCATTCCTAACTCTTTATATCTTTTTAGTAAATTAAAATATTTAATTTTAAAATCTAAAAATAAATTTTTTAATTAATAAAAATAATAGATAAATTTAATTTATATGATTTCAATTATATGTCTTTTCTTTGTACGTCTTTTTAATAAATTAAAATATCAATTTTAAAATATATGTTATAATTAATATGCATTAATTAGTAAAAATCATTTATAATTCTAATTTATATAATCTCAATTATTAGAGTAATATATCAATTATAATTTTTTCAATAAAAAATAATATAATTATTTACTTTTTAAAAATTAATAAATATTTAATATCATTATCAAAGAAGTGCAAATTATAGAATTGATTTTTTAAATATTTTAGTGTTAAAAAATTGAAGGTGTTTTTTTCAAAAAAATTAGTATAAAAAAATTATAGAATTAATAGATTTAAATGTTTAAGTTCTGAAAAATTAAACAGTGATACATGTAAATAAATAATTTTTTATTATGATTCTTAAAGGTTCTACATTTGAAAATAGAAAATTTTCCTTAATCTTATCTTCATTTAGAATTTTGCCTCAATTATCATGCACATTCTGGTCACGGGTCTCTATTTTTTATTTCACAAGGAGATTTGAATCTTTATTAATATTTATAGATTTATTAAAAAAATTTAAAAATAAAAAATTTTAAAAATACTTTGAACTTCAAAACATAAATATCTATAATAACAAATACTACTAATGCAATACAATTATAATAGATTTTTTATCGTTAATACTATAATTATATATATATATATATAATTTTTATGGTATAATATATTGAATTATAATTTTATTTATGCTATTTTTTTTATTTTTATATTGATTTTGTTAATGGTAGAGAGATATGAAGGTATGATTGAAAAAAATAATTGATAATTAGAAAGTAAATTAAATTTAAAAACTTACTTTAAGGGTTAAGATTATGAAAAGACTGGGTATAATTTTTCTATAAATAACACATGAAATATTTTTTGTATAATGAGTCTTAAATATTAGTATTATATCAATTATTATCATATTTAATTAAGAATAAATTATTATATTAGTGTTACAACGTGTCTTAAATATTTGATTAAGAATAAAGTTGGTATAAATTGAATTTTGAATTATTATCATATCAAAATCAATTAATTAACAATTTGACCTACCCATTTTCTTTAAAAAAATATATATTGATTTTAAAACTTATTTATTTTGAAAATATTTTCTTTATAATTTTTTATGTTACCTTCATAATATGAGGCTATTAGTGGTTCTTAATTTAATTATAGATCATAATTATATTAACATTGGTTCTCTCTTAATGCAAATTATACTATTTAATGATTGTAATATTTGATTCTTTAATGATTGTAATATTTAATTTTATTTCATATAGAAAAATAATTAATAAGTAAATTATAAATTAAATTTTAAAAAAATCTTTAGATATAGATATTAAGAAAAATGGGGTCTAAATCATTGTGTGAATGACATATAAGACCTAAATCACTATATAAATGATATGTGTAACAATTTTCATGAAATGAGTCTGAAATATTAGTATAATAGATTTATACAATCAATAAATTTTATACCAAATCTTAATCATTAATAATTTCTAATTATAAATAAGGTTTTGATAAATCTTTATCTTTTTTTTTCTTTTTAAAATCTTCTCCAATTTTTTTAAATTTTTTCAACACTAACTTTTTTTTTCAAAATTCATTCAAATTTTTTAAAGTATAAAATTATCAAAAATGTCATGAATTGTATGATTGATTTTTTTCAAAATTCATTCAAATATTTTAAAATATAAAATTATCAAAATTATTTGCAAGAGCTTAGAGGTTATTGAAGGTATAATTTTATGGTCATTTCAAGTGATCATAGGATTTTCATTTTCATCTGCGTACATATATAAATTTTTTTTTATTGAATTGGTATATTCTTGGTCTTCAAATCATTAAATTAGTTTATATATATAATCAAATAATGGCATTACTAATGATATAAAAAAATATTCTATCTTTAAATAATTAAATTAATCATAATTTTATTATTTATAAAAAAGGTAAATGATATAACCTAGCACATATATTTTACATTTTTCTTATAATTTATATACTTAATTTCATAAATTTAATATAATAGTATTCAAAAGAAAATTACCACCCGCTTCAAATATAAAAATTTTAGAAGTGAAATTAATACTAAAATTATGAAATTAATTTATCAATATAATTCATGATTTTAGTATCGCATTAAGTAAAGATATTTAACTAATGTAATACAATCCTATTATTAAATACAGATGATTATCAATGATATGCTAATAATATGTAATAATTGTGATTTTATTTTTTTAAAAAAATTAATGAATAACTTCTAAAAAAATGTTGGTCCTAAAATATTCTCATTACGACACATGTAAAATTTTTTTTCAAATGACTTTGAAATATTAGTATTATAAATTATAAATATCACTTTATACATTCATATTTTAAGTTTTTGAAAGAAATCTATTTCACGACACACTTGAGATTGGATAATTAGATGGAGTGTCTGTTTATATAGTAGTGAATAGAGAGATCTAAATCTAAGCATTCGACGAAGCAACTCATTTTCTTTCTTTCTCCTTTTTTTTTTTTTTTTATATCCCTCCTCTTCTTTATATTTTCTAATGTTAAAAAATAAAGAAAAAAAGGAAAAGGAAAGATAATAAAAAATAATACCAAGGGGGGGGGGGGGGGGGAAGGAAATTGGAAGCTGGGGGTAGCGTGGGAGAAGAACAGCGGTGAGAGGGCCTGACTGGCCTCATTCATCGGCAAACAGGTTCCCATTTCTTCCCCTCCTTCTCTTTTCCTTTTCCCATTTTCTGTTCCTCTAATGTCTTTCTCATGGTTACGAAAGTTCTATTTTTTTGTTGTTGTTTTTTTCTTTTTCATTACTATTATTATTCATTTCATGTTGCCGGTGATTGGAATTATTGGGATACGATCACTGGTTCTTGACATTAAAAATATGTTTTTGAGTGCTAGGGGAGCTTCCCTTGATGAAATGGAATTACAATGTCTTATTCTAATGCATTATGCACAATTCTGGTGGGGGGCAAGGAATGCTTTGCAGCTCAGCAGCTCTTGATTTGTTTGTACAGGATTCTGATCTTTGGTTCATCGTCAGTTTTAAATTCTTTAGGAAATGGATTGTCAAGACTTCAAATGCTTCGGATAGTTTTGTTCCTAGATTTAGGTTATTTGATTTGATAAGTAGGAGTGCAGGACATGCAGCATAGTGTAAAGCCTGCCTAATGTAGGCAAGATGATCTTTACATAGAATGAATGTTCTTTGGTTTTAGGTGCAAGACAGCTGAATGCATATCTGTGTTTGTTCAATTGTTCTCCTAAAGGGTATTGTAATTTGTAAGTGACAAAAGGTTCTGTAGGAACCAGCTGATATATCATAGATGGTGTTTCTTGAAGGGTTGCGTTGCATGCATTCATGCTGATTTTGTCTTCCTTTAGGTTACCTAGTTTATAAATATTTTGTTTTCCTAGGCAAATTATTTTAAGCAGAAATTCGGTTTCTTTGTTTTCTTAATCTTCTGCAGGCAAGAAAGCTCGAAGCTCAGTTGGATGAGCAGATGAATTCTTAGCGTAAATTGGTTTCTACGAAAGCTGTTGCTGCAGAGAGTGATCTGGAGTCTTGGATTGAGAGGCTACTAAAACAACTCCAACAAGTAAACTCTCAGATGAAAGCCTGGGTGTCATCTGGTGGGTCAGAAATGGTTTCGCATACTCTTATTAGGTGCCAAGAAATTCTTCAAGACCTCACCCAGGTATTCTATATCATGAGCTTGAGCTTCCCCCTAGCTGTTTGTGTGAGCATCTCCCTATTATTTTGAAGCACAATACCTTCTTCAAGTTATTGTTATTGGTTGTTTTATTTCTGTAACAATGTAACATACTTTTAGATCTTCCACATCTGGTCTACTTCTCTTTCTGCCGTGTAATGTTCTGCTTCTGTTTATAATGATTCATTAGCTTAGTCCTGTTAGACGCCAACATGTTAGATCTAATTGAATTGCAGGAGTTTTATCATCAGTCTAGTCTTAGAGCTAAGCAAGGCCATGCTTCACTACTCGATGATTTTAGAGTTTGATAGGAAAAGATTAGATTTGGAAGAGGGTGCAGTTTCTGAACAGCAGACCCCCCTAAAAGAGTATATGCATCTATCAGCCGAAGTACAGGGCAGGTCTGTGACATGAAACAATTACTTTTGGTGTTCCGTTATAAAGGTCTGTTCTTTTTCATATCCTGATCTTCCCAATAGAATGCTATACTTATATTATATATGAACTTTATATTTTAGGCTTAGATATTTCGCCCATACACATTATATTTTTATATCTGATTTATCTCCGTCTTTCTTTTGGGGCTTTGTAACTTATGAGTCAACGTGAGCACTATTGGCTGATTTAGGGTTGTGTTGTTCTTACTTCTTATGCGTGCGGTGTAGATGGACACTGTTATTTCACAAGCACAAGCAACACTCGGTGCACTAGTCCTCCAGCGTTCAACTTTCGGTGGCATCAATTCAAAGCTCAGCAACTTGAGCAGTCGCCTCCCCGACGGATGATTGTAATGTTTGGCATAGATTTTGGTGTTTTAATCATTTTTCTTTTGGCTCTTTACACTCAGTTTCTAGTGTAGGCGAAGAAATAAATTAGTTTCATTTCTGCCTAGTCTACGATGTTGTTTGGAGTTCTGCTGTTTAATGTACCGCTTTTAATAATGTTGCAGGTAAATAGCATTCTGTCAGCAATAAGGCGGAAAAACTCGATGGATACCATTATACTTTCTCTAGTTGGGTCCATATGCATATTTCTGATCCTCATCTACTAGCAAACCATGTGGCGAAGTTGTTTATTGTGGTAGCTGGCTGGCTTATGTTTAAACTATTGTATTATTAATTTATTATTCATTTGAAGATGACCCTTTAGACAAAAGTAGTGCTTAGTAAAGATGAAGAACTTAAGGCAATTTTTTCTGACATAAATATGTAATAAATTTGTATGCATAACATTTCTTGGTTCAGAGAGCACAACGTGAGAAGAGGATAAAATATCAGATACAAACCTATGCAGACGCCAATCATTTTAAGCCGTCTTATTTAGTGTAGTGAGAAGGCTTGGGAAGCTATGCCCCTATTTTTTATTTTGTGCCGTGGGGGGTGCCTCAATTGTTTCCTTTTTTTTTTTGGTCAAAGTATTCCTCTATTGGTTAATAAATGACACACAACGGATAGTTGTTTTGTTTCGTTTGGGCTTTGGCCCCTTTTGTAAGACAAACATAAAATCGTACATGACTGGCATAACCGCACGACCCACATATTAACGACTTACTCCCACGACACGAAGCAAAACAACAGAGAAATGAGTTGTGACTTCACTAATAAGATACTTCAGAAGCATCCATCTCTTCTACCAATAGGGGTTTCCATTTTAAATAATCCCTTCGCTTACGAGATAGCTGAGCTTTACATATCCCCTTCATACTAGAGAATTATCACCACTGACTAATGTAAACGAATACTTACATATTGATATTGCCTCTCTCTCTTTTTTTTTGGGTTACTAGGTATTGCCTTTCTATTGGCCCTGTGGCACTACAAGTTCCTATAGTTCGACACGTGTTTCTTGATGTCCGTGTGTGTTAGAACTTAGTTCTTTGTTGTGTCTTACTCATATAAAGGCTGCTTGGAGCACCTAGGATTATGATTTGCATCTGACTTTAGTAATGGACATGATGGACATGTGGTCATGTCTGAGTTGCAATTCACTTCCATTCATTCATATTGGTGTGATGGGTTTGTGATGGACATTGGACAAGCTCTTTACTCCCTCCTAGGTACTTACCTGTTACTTCTAGAAAGAATCCTATCCCATTTCATATAAAGCAAACAAGCAAGGAGATCTTAAAGTGATTCTGGGACAAATTTGATAAATAAATAAAATAGTACGAAAGAAAAGGCACTCTGGTCTTTTGCGCACAACTAGAGAGCAGATACAAACCTTAAAAGCAAGTGCGCTCATACGCCATTGCATCTTATCTCCATCATCGATGCCTATTTTGGTGTAGCATTGACTAGTGTCAACAGCAATTATGCTTATCCAAGGGATCTATTTTAAGAAGGATCATGCAACTTCTGTCACACGAGTTATATCTGTTCTCAGTGGAACACGTCATATTGTTAAGCATAGGATAGGAGTCAGAAAAAGTGCAACAATATTAGGTCATATTCATACCAAGCTCTACATCTACTAGTTGGCCACATGTCACAACCTGCATGGCTTCGGCTTCTGCAACACGACAAAAGTACTTCTTCGATCGGCCGACATTTTAGAAACTAGAAATGTCTCGTAGTGGAGAATGATTTCATGTCATACACTGTTGTTCAGAAGCAGTATTGATTTAGGTGCTCCTATTGGAATGAGGTAGGAAGTCGTAGTTGAGTACTTTACTCAGGAGCAGGAGCGAACTAGAATGATAATTGGATTTGAGGGTAACTTCCTAATTATCAGTGAAAATGGAAATGCTTTTGCCGGTAAACATATATAAGCCATTAGAGTAACTCCCTGATACGAAAAGCACATTGACAAAATTGGTGCAGACGATGTTTTAACAGTTGCACAGGATCTACAATTTGTTTCAAGTTTTGGATAGAATTCATACTGAAGAACTGTAAGTATCTTTTGAAGGGAAAAGAGGAAAAAAGAATACAGTTCCAAACCTCAAAAGTGACATGAAATTAAAGAATCAGATACAATCGTGGCTTAATGTTCGGGAATTGAGCGGAGCACCTCAATTGATGATACAATGCACTCAGCCACCCTAACATATGTATACATATATACATATATACACACACACATATGCTGATGTTGTCAGTCTTCTATAACTAATAGAGTTTGAATAAGTCCAAAAACCTTCACCCACCAAATTTCCTGGTTAATTGGATGATGTCATATCTCTATGATCAGGGACAGCATACTTAGAATTCGAGGGATCACTGTGTGAGTTGGGAGAGTATAAATTAGAGTAGTGGATTTCCATCCTTCCACAAGAAGTATTATGGAGAAATTACAAATGTATAGTCAGTAGTAACTCTAAACTCCAAGGTCTATTTATACTATAGCGGAATAAAAATAATCTACATATCGATGTCAACCATGCTTCAATAATTCAATCCCCAGGTGGAAGGATGTGCAATTTGATGGACTCAGAAATGCATCTCTATGACTGAAAATATATACATGCATTTCCTCTTCCAATTCATTGAACATACAATGTACCTAGAATACGTAACTTACTTTAGAAGATTGTGTGTGCAAGAAAAGTTGTAGTGGGTTGTCCATGGTGTTCCGTATTTCGAACTTTGTGAGGCAGACACCCAAAGATGCCGTTTTCCTGTCACTATCTTGTCAAGGATTTGATCTCAAGCCACCGTGAACAGAAGCAAATTAAAAGGGATGAACAATCTCAGAAGTTATTACTTATCCATCTAATAATGTCAAAGAATAATTCTTTGCTAGGTATCACAGCTTGAGTATTTGCATGAATGCATGCCATTGCCAACCTTGCCGACAAAATTGCTTGCGTCCAACACTTTCTACTGGTTGTTGTGACAATCAAATGAGGTTGCAAGAAGCCGGGGAAAGGGAAAGGGAAAGGGAAAGGTTTGATTTAGAATATGATATAGTCAAGGGGGAATTGAAAGGGGGCCCGTGGACCTTATATAATTACCCTTAGTCCCTTAGTATTATATTTCCCTTAGTCTATTAATTATGAGATGATGATAGCAATTTTGCTTGCTACTTAGAGATGATTGGCAATTGACTGTTGCCTGATTTATCCCAAGATTAGGGAAGATGAGGTTGGGGACAAGCTACAATATAATTGTCTACTAGCATTTTAATTGTGGACACTTACCTAACACTTTCCAAGGCAGATTCTACACTGTGTCACCTAATCTAGCTAACTCAATCTTGATGAACAAATAACAATTCCACTAATCGAAAGAAAGACAATAAATATACAATTCAACTTCAGAAGGAGAAAGGGTATGGAAAGGGGAGGAATGTCCAATTTTTCTTGTATATTTTTTTGAAATCAAACTGCTGGTATGCAATCATGCCTCATGTGGTGTGGGACAGAAAAGCATAATCGTGATATGATAAAGAACATGAATGATGGACGGAGAGAAAGTTTGGATTGGTTGTCTCTCGATGTGAATTGTTCATTTCGTGCTTTTCTACTTGAAGAAGGGACATCGAACTGCCTTCTGAAATTCCTAGAATAGGCTTCAATTATCAAGTATTAAGGCAGACACAGTATTATTTTCTTAAGAAAAATATATTTTTTGGAAAAGGCTAAGCAAAAAGAAAGGACCCATACCCAACAATGAATATGGTAGAGAGAAATAGAATTGCTCCTGTTATAATACTAGTGACCTTAGATAATGATGTCATATCAACTATCATATGTCCAGAAGGAAAAGCACCGTAATATGGGGCTGTTCTAACCCCCCAAGTAAACTTGGTTCCAAATTTTAACAGGAACATGTGTCATGATTGAACGTGAGTCAGACTGTGACTCTGTTTCTTCCATTGTGAAAGGTTACATAGTGATAGTATTGACAGATGTGATACCGAGTATCTGAATGGTAGTTCGTCATATTGCAACAACGTAGAAATGTGGCATGTGCTCCACTCTCTGCGCAACACAGTTTTTTCTAGCTTTATTTAATTAGTCAGCATCACGTTGGGATTGTATGAGTTTAGTGTTTCAATTCATTACATGTAATAAGAGCAATCCCATATATATACTAGCTATGATTAAAAATAAGAGATCATCTTGTATTAATTTGCTTCATCAGCACCTAAGCGCTCGAGTTTGCACTTTGATCCCCCGTTAATTAAGGAATCAACTGACCAAGCAGCCATTAATTATTGGTTACTTTCATACTACATATTTCGATCAGGCTTCTTGACGCTATATAGACTCAATTTGAACAAGTTGAACTCTCGAGATTTGATATAATGTAACGCATACGGATCTTTTTTTTTTTTTGTACAAGTACTGGATGGACTAACATTAACCTGAAATTCAAAAGCAAGCTATCGATGATATATTGGATTTTTCTAGCCTGTCAAAACTATAGACATGAATATACCGAAGAAAGGCAGGCAGACCATAAGACAAGAAACCTACAAAGACGAGTGGGACAACAAACAAAATTTAGGAAAAACATCCAATGGGGTATGCGGTAGCAAAAGTTATTCATGGGAGTTCCTCCAACCAAAGTGGTGTGGTATATGCAATAGTAGTGGAACAGTAAAATCATAATTTGATTTTTCAATATATTTATCACATGCATTACTTTCCTCCCTTATTCTCTTTCCTTTCAAATAAATTGCAGTAATGTGTATTCATTATTATTACTCGTTACAAATCACCATTTCTGAGTACATGATACACCTAATCACGAAATTGATCTGAAACGAGAAAATAATGGAGAAAAAAAATAATTTTGATACATAATTACACTTAATTTGAATTGATATAAACTATTATGCAACGCATTGACACAACTCCCTGACTGTCACATAAACGGATGTCTTGTTTTCTAGGTCTTTGCTATATTAAGACCTTGTAACTGTAATAAAGAGATGTCTACTTCTTGAGATAGCACAGTTGTTACATCGGTTATAAATTTCATCTTTGTTTTTGTTGTAATGCCATAAGAAGGAAATCTTGCAGATTTCTTCCCATATGGACCTTCAAAGGCCAGAGCCATGTCCATCTGAAAATTTGAACATCTCAAACCAGGTTCCTTCAATGGATCGTAACCAAACAGAGAAGGGAGATGAAAAACACCAGCATGATTCAGCTCCACGTCTTCTACTGGATCTAAGTCTCTCTAGTAAAGATTCAGGTGATGATGACACAAAGCCGGGATTGAATCTCATCAACTGTTTCCATACAAATTCGTCCAACAACTCCTCAGAATCTAGTCATACTCAAGGGAATGAGCTGGAGCCCCGGATGTTCTCATGCAACTACTGCCAGAGAAAGTTTTATAGTTCACAGGCACTTGGGGGACACCAGAATGCACATAAGCGTGAAAGAACTTTGGCAAAAAGAGGGCATAAAGCAGCTGCTGCAGTTTCACTTGGTTTTGGACAGAGGTACCCCAGTATCAGCATGGCTTCTCTGCCTCTGCATGGCTCGTATAACAGATCACTTGGAATTCAGGTGCATTCTATGATTAACAAACCCTCTTATCAAACGCCCTTTTTTGGTTTGTCCCGTTACCATTTGTGGCAGAGGAAGCCTATGGATTCACAACCTGCAATTGGGAAGCTGGTGCCACAAGAATTTGGAGGCTTCTGGTTGGGAATGGGTGGTATTACCCACTTGAATAGTACGAAACAAGAGGAGTTGCAGAAGCTTGACTTGTCCCTCAAACTCTAAGCTAGCGGGCACCCCTTCATGTCATAATATCCCATATTGACTGTCTTGTGCCTTATCTCTATTGACTAAGAGCTTTTCTTACTGTCTTTTTTCTTTCCTTTTCTTTCTGTTGTGCTGAATTGCTCATGCATCTCTAGTCGCAGCAGCTGTACTAAATTCATTTCGGATACTTACCAGACTTTAATGTATGATATAAATTTTAATTGCTTTAATCCGTGTTACTGCTAATGGATTCTGCTTGGTTTTATTTGGAAGTTCAAACTTCCATCAAACTTAATTTTGCTTTGTAGTAAGTAGCATATAACCAAATCAAACGCTCATGGCAACATCTTGGACGCATGGTAGGGAAGTTTAGGCTAACTTCGAAGCTAAATGCAGCAAAACTTTCTCGATTAATTGCGGAGGCAATCCTTCAATGCTTTTAGCCGTGTAAAATTCATTTCAAAAAGAATTATTATGTTCTTCATGCGTTAGATTCATCCAGATACATATTTCAAAATAATTAATATTCGTTGCTATCTTTTCTTTTTTTTCCTCTTAGGAGAATTAGTAAGTGTAGCTGATCTTACTACACTACTGATATTTTATATGTGTTTTGGTCAAGCTTCTACGTTGTCTTTATTCTATGCTACTATTGGGTACTACGCTCATCTGCGACTCCCATAATTTAGATTTGTAATACTCTGTATGGTTCCAGCAGTTCCCCTTCTCAGTCGAACCAAAAAAATAATATAAAAAAAAAACAAAAATGTCTAATGAGTTTCTCTTTGATAGTAGTTACATTTGACAGGCACTCATTTGTCAACCTGGGACTATTTTCGGACCAAGGTGTATGTGTCTCGCATTTTGGGTGACAAAGTTGCAGTCCGTGTAGAATTTGGATGCTAGTGACCGTCGTTGTTTTTATTTTAATTCCTCCGCAAGATTGGTCCACCGAATGTACACGAATTCAATGGCTGTGATTTTTTCAGTGACCCCTACTTTGACCCACCTGCAGTTGGAGAAGCAGACCTTCTCTATTGGGAGCAAATAAGTAGGTGAGGCAAGCCATGTGAATGTGAAAGCAAGCCACACAATTACACTCAGCTCTGCTTTCACATCAATATAAAAGAAATACTGTTTCTTTATTCATATAGTATTGAATCTTGATTGCCATGATTTCTTACCTACAAGAAGATATGTAAGGGGGAGTGAGTACTGAGTACCCACAAATTCGTGGGTCCATATCTGCCGCATCTCTGCATCCTAGTCTCATTAATTAATCATTAAACATAAGTTGTCTGATGAATTTAAGATGCAAAAAGTAACTGAAAACCTAGCCATTATAACAGTTATTAATCATTAATCATAGTTATCTAACACTAGCAGGGGATATGCTGAAGCGACAGTAAGATCTGAGATTTTGTCATACCCTGATTCTGGCATCATCTTGCCAAGGTGTATCACCGCAGTTGGGCTGTCTATTTTATTTTACTTGTGGCAGCATGCTTCACTCTTCATCTCACCATTTTTTTCATTAAAATATTTAGAACCTTTATTTAATTTTGCCTCTCGACCAAGAAAGAAGCACTTTAAAATGCACCAATTACAGCGGGTTATATGAAACACGTGGAGCTATCGATGTGCTAAGATTTGGTGGAAATTTGAAGCGAAAACTGCGTCTTATTCATCAAGATCTTATATGATAATCAAGCTCCAGATTGTCAGTCATCTTCAGTGAGAAAGATAGGCTATGAAATTTGATTTGACATCAACATCTCAGTTAGGCTTCTGAGACTGTGTATGTTGTTACTTGATAGATCTTTCTTTTTTATTATTCCTTCTGTATGTAATGTATCCCCTTTATCACGTCAGTGGGAAATCAGATTAAAGATTAATTATTTAGCATGCTTCCCTTTTGTAAGATAAATTAACTCGTAATCACGCTTGATTCACCTCATCTGCGAAACACGCACTGTTTTTGTTATTCTCTGGAACTAATAACAAGCTAGTTCAAGACTTCCAATATTACTACTACTATACTATACTGTTAGCATTATATGAAGCAGATTTTATGACGCGACAATTTTGTTACATTGTTGCAATACATATGACAAGTTTTGCATCACAAACTTCAATTTTGGATAGTTAAATAGTGTGAAATTAACATATATTACAACAAATTGATATGATTTTCGTCATCGGTGCTAATCAAAATCAATAAGGCCCTTTGTTTTCATCCAATTAACGAGGTCTCTGCTATTTCCATAATATAGCAGCAAAGCAAGTTCTAATGGAACCAAAGGCTGTAGATCACAAACACTGTCAGAATTTTTGAGTATTTGGAAATCGATTTGAGATAAAACATAATAAATCTCAGACTTAAGGCGTCTTGTTAGATAAACATATATAGTTGTATGATAAGAAAGAATTATCTGAATAAATGAACTTAGTTTGGTGCGGCACATGAGAGAGGAAAATGACGCTTCAATGTTATGTGAGCAATCCCTGCCATGGCATTATTTTGCAACAAACCCAAACCAACCATACGCTACCTTTAAGCAAATATCTACTACATGCTGCTCGCCACTTATAATTACGCATTTACACCCATTTTTCAGCCATTGGCTAAGTCATCAATTGTCACAGTCACCACTCATTCCAATTCAATGTTCATCTGTATATGTAAACTAGACATCTGACATCGTCATAATCATAACACTGAATACACAGAGTTTTCACTTTCGAAGTGGGGAAAAAATTTCCATCAAACGTGGTAAAGGGACAGCCATTCCATATTATGGTATAAATTTCCACCAACACCAACTACTATAAATCTAACGAAGCGGTAAATAATAGTAAAGATCTCACCTTAGATTCAGTGCCAAAACTAACGACATACTGATATCGGCTCATTAGCTATCTCAACTCATCTGAACCACTGAAAATCCAACTCGCTTATTCCTTTCAACAAAAGACTTGACCTCATCCATTTTATTGACTCTACTTTATCGTTATTTAAGAGTATCATACGATAAATACTCGAATCATCATTTAGCACAGCTTCAAGATGTGGGAACCATGATAAAAATACTTCGCTCTTTGAAAATGTTTTTACACGTCTGAACAATAACCCAAGCGTCCAATAAATGATGATAGATACTGCTAAATACGAATCCCTCATGAACTAAGATCGCTTATGTGAGTGAGTGGGAAAGGGAAAAGAGTTAAAGAGTAATGCTATAAAAGTAGTTAAAAGAATGATTAGTGGATGGAATAAATTAAATAGAAATTATAATTCATTTATTGAAGAGTCAGCACATTATCATATTATTAGTATAAAAACATAAAATTTCTAGTTGTACATTTTTCATCGGAAAATCCAGACACCGAGGATAGGATTCGAACCCCTTTTTTTTCCAGTTAGGTCTGAGGATTCGCACCTTTTTTATTTTGGTCGAGTGCGGATTGTGTTACGGAGGCGGAGTATAGATCTTTACCTCATTTTTTTTGTTCACCAGATCTTTGCTTCTTAAATGTCGCAGAGGACTTGGGCCTTGCGTGATTTTTCCAACTTCCGTTATGGAGCCCAAAATTTGAGTTGACTGGACCAGCGGGGCAGGTTTTTCATATAGCGCAACATCTTTTATGGTTGTAGACCAAAAAGGGGCTTGGTTGATATGTTGATTCAATTGACCAAAAATCTGAAGATACGCTGATTGGAAAAAAAAAACGAATGTTTTATAACAGCGTAACTTGTGAACATAACCTCTTGAGAACATTCTTTTTTAGATTTTAGTATTCCAAGTTCCAACTTCAAAGCCCTTCACACAGCCGAATTCTCACTAGAATATCTCATTTCTGTTGAGAAAACACGGTCGCCAATCTGAACCATATGCGACTAGAATTAGTTGGTCTAATTATTTACTAACACACCACGTGAGGGCACATCACAGGTCAAGCTCGGTCTCTTTCTATCTACTGATATATTACTATCCTCTTCAATCTTCATTTATTGGACTGTGAATGATCAAGGTTCAAGTTACCCACTTGTAATAATAATAATTCTTTAATGAGTTAATTAAACCCATCATCATTAAGCTGGACCCCATCCATGTTCCCCCCTAAAATCATAATTGGCCCTCCCTTTTCTTTACTTTCAAATCAAAACTCCCAAATCACAGTTCATCAACATCATATATTATCATCAATCAATTGCATAATACGAAACCCCACCTACACCACACAACACAATTATGAGCAAAGCTCACCTTCCTTGTAGTTTGTACCAAGCGGGAGTTTTTAAAAATATTATTTTCTCTTTCTGAACAATAAGATGAGATCCTGGTAGCAGCATCCTAAGTACATGTGGAGGCAGAACCGTAATTTCGCTCCAAGAGAGAGCCCACTCATGTACAAACACACGGATCTATATAACACCAACCACGCTGTGAGCAAACAGGGGCGCTGCTGCGGCACCACCCGCCGCCGGTACAAGAAGCTTCTCACTCGCTCCCTCTTGTTCTGATCAAGATTGAGATACCCAATTGAGAAAAGTTTATAGCTTTAAAAACACTCACCGGAAAGACCCACCCCTCCTTCGTCTGCCATTGTGCTCTGTTCTGCTACCTCGATAGACAAAAATGAAGGTGGCGTAGCACAAAAACGACGTCGCAGAAATGGTGTGCGGGAAGAGCTGCGGAAAAAGCGATGGTTCAGGATCGGAGCCGGTGTACCTGAACGTGTACGATCTCACCCCCATCAACGGCTACGCCTACTGGTTCGGACTCGGAGTGTACCATTCAGGGGTGCAAGGTTCGTTCTCTCTCGAAAACCCAAATCTAGAAAGAACCATTTTTCAGATCTGCGAAAATTATAACTTGTTGTTGTTGCTGTTGTGGGTGCAGTGCACGGCGTAGAGTACGCGTTCGGGGCGCACGAGTACTCGTCGACGGGGATATTCGAAGGGGAACCGAAGAGGTGCGAAGGGTTCAGGTTCAGGAGGACGGTGGTGATTGGGAAGACGGACATGGGGCCCAGTGAGGTGAGGGCAATGATGGAGGAGCTCGGCGGAGAGTACCGAGGGAATGCCTACAACTTGATCACCAAGAACTGCAACCATTTCTGCAACCATGCCTCTCTTAGGCTCACCGGAAATCCTATTCCCAGTTGGGTCAATCGCCTTGCCAGAATAGGTACATTCATTATTTACTTATCAATTAATTGTTTGTAATTACTAATTCTCAAACCACAGTCAAAATGGACTAGTTTTGTTTCAGTTATTGATCTGCTAATCTGCTTCCCTTGCCTGAGATTTTCCTTCCTGTAATGTTTGTTTAGTTTTTGTATTCACAAAGCCGTATTTTCAGGGCAAAATTACAATAAACAAATTTTTGTTTAAACCATAATCCAATACTTTTTAAAAGTTGAACCAATTATAATTTATGCAATACTTTCCCTTTTTAAGAAGTTGAAAACTTTTATTATATAATGGTGCATTCATCTTTGGTGAAATTTTATTACTTTGGTATTTTTTTTTTTCTATATTTGGACAATGAGTTATGCTTTATTTTGTTGGTTATGGATGAGTAAATGATTGTATCTATTGGAGAATGTAGCTACTCAGCGACAATAAAATGGGTTTTATTAACAAATTATTCTAATAGCCTAGGTTCAGGAATGGCAAGGGTAGACCAATAAAAACTAAAGAGTTATTTTTATTTCCCTAATCAGATAATGCATGTAGGGTAGTTGATACAAACTATGATAGTTTAGTTGTGTTTGATTGGTAAGTTGCACCCTGTTGTCATGTAATGAATTGCTGTGTAAAGCTAAAATGATAATGACTACAGATGTGTTATCTGCCTGCCACCAATACTCTTTTGCATTTGTATTTCTTTTTTCTCCCCTTTTCTTTTTCCATTTATGTATGTTTAAATTACTTGTCCTCACAATTAAATGTCTTCACCTGATTAGTTGGCTTATATTATGCAGGGTTTTTGTGCAATTGTGTTCTTCCGGTGACTTTGAATTCAACTAGAGTTAGGCACCACAGAATAGAAGAGAAGCAAAGTGAAGGAGAGAAGCAAGTATCAACGACAACAAGTGACAACACTGACAAGCTTCCCTCTTCAAATTCAACATCCTCTTCCTCATCATCATCCACCCCAGCTGCTTCAACCCCCATACTGCGCAGGGGAAGGAGTAGAACCAGGCGTCCCCGTCCTCCATCTTCGCCTTTGATTCCTGCCTCTTCTTCATCTTGATGTGCAAAATCTGAAAATTTTAACTCTGTTTTTTTTGTCCTATTAATTACGGAAGTTGCTCGCCTCTAGCTAAGAAAAGCAGCAGATTTGATTTTCAATTTAAAATGTTATAGTTTTCATTCTTTTCATCCAATGATCGTATAAAGGTATCAACAAAGATGATAGGATTGCAGGAATCCCGGAGGCTTTATTTGTTTTATTATATATAAAAAAAAGAGTATGTATAAGGTTGAGGAGAGAGGCAAAGGGAATACTCTTTTTAATTTACTTCTGATTTTAATTTGCAATTTTTGGTCAAAAAAGTACTCAAAGATGTTTGCAGTCACCCTAATTTTACGTTATTCGAAGTTGTAACTTGTAAGTTTTGAAAGCAATTATGATCGCGGTTTACTCAAACAGAAAACAAAAATTCTAGTACACTGATTTCTCTTTTTTTTTTTTTTGAAAAAAAAAACGAATACTGATGCCTTAAGTTGCGCTAGTGTAGAAGAAGGCATTTTGTTTTTTAATATATTGAGTTTAGAGGGCATTGAAAACACACTTTTAAGGCTAATCTGAAAGTATTGAAAGATTTTTTTTTTCACTTTCCACGTGTTGCTGTATGATATTATTGTGTGATTGATATACTGGCATTGACGGTTTCTGTCGCCAATGGACTCTTGGAATTGTGGTCGACTGCTCGGCGGACAAATCCATGAGCCTCCGGCTTCAAATGCTTTAAGTATGAACCTCCGAAGGGAATAAGCCAACACCCCAAAAAACAGAGATGAAGGGCAAAATAATTGTAATGTGATTTTAATTAAGGAACCAACTTTTACCTTAATATTTTTCACTGTCCAAGATGTAGATTATGAAACAGTGGCAATTGTCCCGATTCATCCTACGTTACACAAATGCTTATAAATCTAAGTTGGCAAGCAATGTGAGAGGCATGGACTTTATGATTGGTCCTGTCAAAGTCTGGATACAGTGTGTGTTATTTCGGGCTAATGACTCCTTCTATTTGGACGTTTACTCTTTTCCCTCCTTAGGCACTAAGTAGCGTTTAGTTATTGTCCTGGAACAGAAATACAGGGATAGAGACAGAAATACAGAGACAGTGGAGACAGAGACATAAATATTATTATCCCCACTTTTTCCACTTTTCTCACAAAGGAGTTAAATTTCTGTCTCTGTGTCCTGTTTCCACTGTCCCCACTTTTTAGAGGGACAAAAAAATTTTCTGTCCCCATACTCCGTCTCTGCTACCAAACATAATACAGAGACAGTCTGTCCCTGTATTTGTGTCCTGGGACAGGAAATAAACACTGCCTAATAGATGTTAACTGCTACTTTTGACTAGCAATAATGGATACATATTGAACACAAGGTTTTATTTTTAAATAAAATCATATTTTTGGTGTGATTTAATAAAATAATTTATTTGGCTGAAATAAAAACAACATAATTGATACCTAAAATAGTATTTGATTTCTGTCCCAGGACAGAAAATACAGACATTGAAGACACAAACCCATTTGCTAGTGGAAATATAGACAAAGTGCAAAAAAAATTTGTGCCTCCAAAATGAATGGACAATTGAGACAGAATATAGAGACAGAAATTTAATATTTTTTCTTCTAATAATATCCTTATATATATTTTACAACTCCCTCCTTGTCCTCATTATATGGGCAGTCTGGTGGCGACGGCCAGCGGTCTGGTGGTCCAATGGTGGTCGATAGGTAGTAAAACTGTCTTTATCATATTTTTTTTATCTTGTCTCTATGTTTCCAAACAAGATATAAAGACAATCGTCATATCGTGCACTTCATTACCAAGCATGATATAAAAGAGTGTTTTTTATGTCACAATCTCCGGTCTCTCTTGTTTCTGTCTTCATGTCCTAGACAAAAACAAAACACTGCCTAAGTAACGCGAGGAAATTTATCTAAATAATGTAATGTACATAATTTTCCTTATCAAACTTTTCTTTTTTTGTCGGCGTTTTTTGTCAATTGATTTTGGTCAGTTCATCAAACTTATTGGGTTAGAAAACACCCCCAAATCCACCCAAACCAAAGCAACCCGGCCCAATGGGCCTTGGAAACCTTATCTGTGGAGAAAGGCATTCGCAGGTTTAGATTTAATGTGGTAGAAACTAAAGTAATGATATACTAATATACACGTGCGTCATCCGTCATATGGAAGTGCTGCAATCTCACAAAAAAAGAAAAAAAGTAGTCAGAAGCAGTACTATACATTTCACCAACAGAAGGCAATAAGAAAATAATATGCATTCACTTCTATTTTTCAGGCCATCAGTATTTGCTTCGATTTTTATATCATGTACATGTATAACCATAAAGACTTGAGTCTCTGCAACAAAAGCATGTGTTATATTCCAATTAAAAGGAGAAACTATCCCTGTGTCATGGATCAATGATAATGTGACATGCTTGTATTTTGGGCCTTATCCTGAATCCTACATATGTATAGAAAAACGTAAGAGGTTTGGTTGCTGACTTTGGTGGGGTATTTTCCAAAACGTGATACTTTTATGTGATCATTTATTCCTGCGCAAACCTTTGAAGCAGTGTTTGCATATGTTTGGCCAAAATAGAAAATAAACTATGGTAATTTACCAGTGAATTATAGCATCCCTCTAAGAATCTTTATACATTTAGAGAAATGAAAATGCTTGGGAGTGAGAGGAACGAAAGTGTTAAAGTGTGTAACATGCATACCCATTATTAGTATCTTGGATTACTTCTAGTTAGGTCCCGTCCCATTATATATTATAAGATTGCAATGTTTAAGGGAAAGTTCGAGCTGGTGAAAGTGAAATGCACTGCAGGAGAAATGGCTAATTCAAATGAGGTTAATGTAATGTAAATATCAAATGTGACCCACTCCACGACTCGAAGTCGATTATTCATATATTGCCTTCGAAATCTTGTATAGGCCTTTCTGATGCGTGCGTGGACGGATGATAATCAAAGCTTCTTTTGTTTTTTGCCGGGAATTCATCTTTGAGTATATGTGAAGAAAGGAACTTATATTATTGCCATCGAAAGTTTCTCATTGAAAATGATACACTGGCTGCTTTGGATTTCTATACATATATATGATATATGATATTCTGAAAGCACGCGTAATCTTTACCTTTTCGATTTGTTGATGAATACTGACCCTCAAAACCACTTTTTGCCCATCTAGATTGCATGATTAGAAGTGTAAAATAATGATAAAAAGTTAAAAACCATTAAGAGCGCATTTGGTTTAGATTTTGATAGAGTTCTTTTTGAAATAATTGATACCAAATGATTTGATTTTAAAAGAATTGATTTAGGTTAGGGAAAGAGGTTAAGAAAGTGAGTTTGAAATATTATTTTTTACTAAAATGGACATTTTTTTCAAATAAAAAAGTAATCTTTTAGTAGAGAATCAAGATATAAGCCTTATAAAATAAAGACATAAATATGGATAAAATGATCATAATAACTTTTTCTTTGAAGTTAGAAAACCAAAAGCTACTATGAGATGTTTTAGAAGGAGAGTAATGATATTTTAACACCCAAGAAGTAGGTATCTATTTAGACACCCACTTTATAATCATTGGATGGAATGGATATTAAGGATAAATAGAGATTATCATCACACCCAATAATTATATACTCACTTTTTAGGTATCAAAATATTATTACTTTTAGAAGGAATTCAGTTTTTACCAAAACACAGCACTTTTAGTGAGAGCAAAATTGCTAACTAAACAATATTACTTTTGTCCAACCCAATTATATTTAACATAACAGGAAAATTTTTGTTAATTAAACAAGCTGTAAGAGGTTTGTTAATAAATCTTTAGGATATTTAGTTTCCTTTTAGTTTTACATATTTTTAGTCATATATCAACGTAAAAAAAATTACATAGTTGTCTAATCATATATTACTACATTAATAAAAGTGTTTTATTCAATCATTCACTACCTTAAAAGTCTTAAAGATACAGGAATGTAATTACTATAAGATGATAACGTAAAACTCTTTTATACTGTTAGTGCATTAAAATTTATCTCAAATACTTTTTCTTTTATTCTATTTAATTCAATTTTCAACATTCCACACATAAAATAGTGGAAATAATAAAATCTTGTTTTTTTTCTTTCACAAAAATTTGAAATTATAAAAAAATAAGACAAAGTAGTATTGTCATCATTATCATGAAAGTTATATGATTAGAGAATGAAATAGAACGATCAAAATACCAAACACCCTAAAGATTACTGCATTTAGTAATATAGACTCAACAAAAAGTCTCATAGTCAAGATAAAACCAGTTCATTGTAAATTAATTATCATGAAATTCATGACAATTCAATTTGTCTTTTCATATTTTAAAACAAAATAGTATCCATATAAAATTATATTCTCAAAATAAATTTTTTGTTAAATTAATCTGTTAGTTTTTTTATTGTATATATTAACTTTGGATTTAATTTACTATATTCACTATCAATATACATTTTTTTTTTCCACAGACATCCATTAATATACTGTCACATCAGCTAAAGAGATAGCTCTTTGATTGAATATTTCATAAGTTCACATAATAAATATTTTCCAATTCAGATAAAAAATTTCGATCTTTATATACTATGATTTGCTATGCTAAATTGCAGAGCAGTTATTTTCTGATTTATAGACACGGTAGTTATCTAAAGCATTAAGAAATTATGATTTTTTATTCAAATCTCCCATTCAACTTCATTGCCCCCAAATGACATCAGGATTTCTGGAGGAATGGTATATTGGCGAATGTTCTAGGTTTACTTTTCTCTATTTGGAGGATGATTGATAATTACCTAAACAATAAACTTAAAGTCACGATTATTATGTGAAATTATTATGTCTAATAATAATATAATCTTTTTATAAAAAAAATCTAATATTTAATTAGTTGAGTAAAAGCTCTGAAGCTCAAGTTTTCATACGCGCTGACAATACAGTGACGTATATGCAGATATTATTTTATCTTTATTTGGGCCCTCCCTACGCCCAATAACAAAAGTAAAAAATAAAATAAAATAACCTTATTTTTCCACATTGCAATGAAAAATATAAAGGTTGGTTACATAATGTCAATAATTAATGGCTTCTCACAATTCCAATTCGAACTCCTTGAGTGCAATTCATTTGACATTTAATTGCAAAATCTCCATGACAAGTGTCAAATGTTTACATTCAGGCAAATACAAGCGCCTTTTGAGATATTAAATGCCAAAGTATCATCGGAAGCTTTTTGATAGACGTGTTAGTTAGGCTTCAAAACTGCTGTTGAAATTTTATTTGCTGCAGATTTACAGTAAAAAATTATATTATGTCCAATAAAGAGATTGGTAATTTCCAATATCCTTAAACCCCATAAGACAAGAAGAGGCCTAACAAGCACTGTTTCTATTTTTTGTTTTTTTTTTCCCTCGTTTCTTTTGGGTAAAGAAAAGGGGCCATCGGAATATATATATATATATGTAAAATAAAGTTGTATAATAATATTACAATAATAATCATAATAATATTTTATCTTTTAGTGAGAGTGGATATTGATGCACTAAGAGATGAATGATATTGTGAATGTTGTTATAATATTATTGAATAATTTCATTATATACTAAATATTATTTATGTTATTTAATTCGTGTTGTAAACTTTAGATGCTTACAGTAACAAGAAAGGACAAAAGTCAAAGTAAAATTCACCGATCTTCAAAGTGTATAGTAGTTTTACCTCTCATTGTAGAAGGGACGGGTTTTAATTAGTAATGTTCTTTGTCTGTAAGGCATTTACCATTATCGTTCAAAGCGGCTTTGAAGATGGAATTGGAGATAAGGTGAAGTCACCATCGTACAATTTTGTTACTATCATTGGTCTTTTAGAAAGAAAAGCTCTTCTGCATGTCTCTCGCATAATACAACATAATTTCTTAATTTGCAGAATCATAAGAAATTAAAGCAGTTACATTAGTATATTAGCAAGAATCATATATTGGATGCTTTGGACGCTTAAAATAAGGAGGAAGAGAGCGAAAGTGACGGACATAAAGACGCTACTCGATCGTCTATTTGGACGCAAACTATAAATTGTTATATTTGGGATGTGGTAAATTTTCCGTAGCAAAGCCAGTGAGTCATGAAATTTCGCACTTTAATTCCCATTTGCTCTATTTTTTTAACCTTCTACGTAATTCTTTCAGTAATTAAAAAGCTGTTGTTATTAACTTATTGTCTTCTCCTGTATTTATTGGTTCAACAGGCTTATGCATATTTTGTGACTATAATTTGCGTGACTTAGATATCATTGTTCAAACTTCGCAAACTTGATCTTCATTTTTTTTTTCAAATTATACTGACCTTCTAGATTTTGTAAAATTCAATTCAACTTTTTTCTAGTTGTCCATCCTACAATGATCTCCCCCTCAAATACTTTATCCGATGACAACTCTGTTAGTGCGGTTATTGGACTTAACAGAACTTGAATAATCATGTGCTTTGCACATGCTTAGTTATGGCAGTATTGTAATATTTGTAACGTCAAATTTCAAAAACTACTCCAGCATCTTCATCGAATTGGGTTTTTTTTTTTCCTTCTTTTTTGATTTACAAATCTTCATCGAATGGGTTTAAAAATCTTCTCATTTGTCACAAAATTCCAAAAGTCATATTTCATTTTTTTTCCTGAGTGTCATTTTTTCCTTTCTTTTCTTTTTCCTTGTGTAATTCTGGTGCCAATTAAGCAAGCTACAAGCACACACCTCAAAAACTGCTCCTCAAACACCAGGATTAGTCTCATCAACGAAAAAAGATTTTTTTTTTTTTTGAGTGAATTCAGCAACTCCATAATTTTCAAACTATAGAGGACATCAAAAGATAAAAAGGGTCTCTCAGAATTAGCATTATACACTTGAGGGGACAATTAATAATCAACCCTTTTTAAGCTAAGGAAACAGAAAATTAGGGACAGAGAGAGAAGACAAAAGGATAAAGCCCCTATATCCAGCAAAAAAAATCTCTCTTTTATTTTCTTCTCTATTCCAAAGCTTGACTATGCTAAAGACTCAAAGATGAATAAATATATATATTTAAAGAAAAATGTTTAGAAAATGGAAATGCGATAGATTTTTGCACATAGGTGAAAATGAGAGACAAAGGGAGAGAGATGGAGTGAGAGTGAAGAGATAGAGGGGGAAAAGAGAAGAGAGCTTCTTCCTTGTCCGCCATTGGCCGCATGTAGAGAGCTTCTATTGGTGACCGCTGCTGTTAAATGAGGGTTGGAATTGTTATGGGTTGATGTATGGTGAGTGGGGCAAGGTGAAGTGTGAAGTTATGGACTTGTGGTGTGGGTGGAAGAAGGTACGCGACTTCTATGGCGGGGAAACTTAAATTTGGGTGCAAGTGGTCCCTGATAATATGAAATAAAAGTGGGATAGAATCATAAATATTTAAACTTTAAAACAACTGAATTTTACATAACGTTTCTAATTCAACCCCTCATAGTTGTGCAACTTCTCATCCTCATCTTCTCAAGCCATTTTCTATAGTATCTATAAATCAAGTTCATTTTTGTTCATGAACCAAAATAAAGTTCACTTTTTTCTTCAGACCCATTATTTTATGTTCAAAAAGTTGTGCACTTCCATTGTTGGTTGTTGGGTATAGTGGAAAGGGTGCTGTTTTTGTGGGTGGGGGAAGGGGTTACTGAACTAGATTTCAACAACAACACTGGGCACCAATGTATTTCAACAAAGCATCACTCACCCCACACCCTTTCCAACGCTGCCACACCACTTCTCGTCGACCCTCTGTAAGCACCTTACAGATCCTACCAATGGAGAGGTTGGAAATGCATTTCTAGATCTGGATCTGGATCTGGATTTGGTTTCAAATTCATGCACGTTGCCAGTGAGCCTTCTATGGGAAGTGTTGAGGACGCTGCTGCTGGCGGGATTATTGTTGTGGCGTCGATGTTGTAGAAGTGCCCAGGGATTGGGAGGCTCTCTTTGAGAATGGAAATGTGTGGGATCTGCAGGTTTTTATATTGTGGATATACTGTTAAAAGTTAATTGAATAAATGAGATCGAACAACACGTAATCTAAAAGTTTTGTGGCGATTTCTTCCAAGATGCTTAAGCTTTTTAAGATTTGTAAAATGTGAGATGATCTATGAAAAGAAAGGATGACTCTGAAGAACATCAACACAATTCGAACCATGACCTGGTCACACCCAAAATAAATAAATAAATAAATTGATGGTTAGATTTGATAAGAAATCAAGTTATTGCAATTTGGGACTGTAATTGGTTAACTTTTGTAATATTAAACAGAATCTAATCTACTATAATCATAGTTATCAGATCTATTTTGTAATGTATATATTTTCAAACAGCACTCCAAACTTGTGCTCTCAATCATGTAACTCACAAGAAAGTAATAAGGATAATCTGGAGAATTTACTCTTTCTGTTTACTTTATTTATTTTCTGTTAACTCAGAGGAGATCATTGTAGGATGAACATTTAGAGGAGAGTTACGTTGAATTTTATAAAATTTTGGAGGAGATTAATATAATTTACTTTTTTTATTTAAAAAAATACAATTTATACTCATGAGATTGACACACTCCTCCTTAACACACATTTGATATGTGTTCAAAAATAAAAAATACTTCAACAGTGGATGGTTACTGCATTGTAGGCTAGGTTTGTAACCCGTGCGTATAAATATCATCACCTTTTTTTTCTTCTTTTGACGTGAACTTGATCTTGATTTTGATAACAAGGAAAAGTAGAAAAAATAACTAAATAAGACATCAACACTGTATATAATATATATTATGCAGCCGCGGCTATTATCAGGACGAAGTACTAATTAATAGTTATCATGCAAAAATATGTCTCTTGGATAGCATGTGAATGTACCAATGAGCCTGAAATAGGAAAAGAGTAATTCTATAGAATAGACCATCAAATTAAACTGGCTCATCTTCTACAATGCTTTGCGTACATAATTCATTAGCTTAATATATTCTTTACTCTAAAAACGATGACAGCCATGCACGTGTCTCACGCACTGCAAGCTAAGTTTCGGATGGAACTAGGTGACTGACCAATCAATCATCTAGATGGGTACTACTTCCCATTGAAACTGGATGGTTGACCAATCAGTTCACGAAAGTTAGTCTCTTTAATTGATGTTGAGTAATTTGTTAAAATGGAAAACAGTATCTCTCACTATATTCATTCCTTTTAGTCATTTACAGTGTTCTGTATCCTAGCTACTCTTAATCAAGCAAGCATAAATCAATATCATTTTCTTTTTAAATTAAAGGTATATGAGATTAATTTACTTTTTCAACTTGGATATTAAAAGATATATGAGAAATAAAATTTTAACCCTTCCTACATTTGAAACAAATACGAATACTCATCATATCAAAATTTATAGTTATATACAATAATTAAATATTAAATATATTGTTTATAAACACGACATGTAGACTTATTGATATATCCGACAATCTGATCGTGGTACAGTTAAGATAACTTATGCTGTCTTTTTGGAACCTTATTTAATTATTTTAGGGGAATCGAAGGATCGATAGTTTAGTTTGCCAGTACAATAATATATACAAAATTCTTTGGAGGTCATATTAAGTTTTCTCAGGATTGAAATACATCGAAATTTTATGCCAATCATTATCCTAAGATAAATGTTCTTTATAAAAAGGTCGATTTTAGAGTGTTATAATATCATTTAATCACATATTTTAATATTTATAAGATCTTTATGGTAAAATTGTAACAATTAGTTGAATCAAATATTTTTATTTATCTGTAAATATATAATTGGATATCTATTTAAATATCTTTTACACTATTATTCTATCGTTACTTACATATACTCCGTATGTATGTATTTCATATTAATACTTGCCTAAAATTCATTATATATAAAAGAATAAATTCTCAAATTGATCCTTGACAATTGTTTAAATAGATAAATTAGTCCATAATAAAATTAAATTAACATTGAGATTCCTCACAATAATAAAAATAGGACATCATAGATCCCTAATTTACTTATAACCTAATAGGGGTATAATGTATCAGTTGAATGATGACATAGACGGTGTATGTGGCATCACTAATTCCTAATCACCACCGAATATTGAAACATATCATTTTATTTTTGCAAATTATTCCCTAAGTATTCTAGTTATTTGCAGTTCAATCCTAAATCCCTAAAACCTTCTTCTTAACCCACCTCCAGAACATTCCCTCCCCAGACAACTTTCTTCTTGGTTTATCTTAAAGAAGCAATTCACTCCATCGAAGTGCTTGGATTGAAAGGCGACAATTGGACAAAGTAATATAAAATATGAAATAGATAAACAGAAAATGAAAAGCACAAAGAGCATGAAAAACATTTTGAACTCCGCGACTATGAAAGATGGGATAAAGAGGTATTAAGTGCGCCAATAACAACGACTGGGCTTGAAAAGAAGAGAAAACTTCAATGTAAAATTAGTTATATTATTATGTGACTGAAGGAACTGTAGCTGCATAGAAAGACATTTTCTTTAAGGATATGTTTGTTAGTTTAAGTCCTACTCTAAGTGAAGTTTTCAATTTGTATAAAGAAGAAATTAAGTTGCACGAGTTTTATCTAAAGTGATTCTCAAAGTTAATCAGTGCAGATTCAGAGTGAACTCCGAGTTTTAAGATAAACCAAAACAAATCTTGACCAAGGGGAAGCGGCGGGTTGAGAAGAAGGTTTTGAGAATTTGAGGTTGAACTGCAAATAACTAGAACATTTGGGGAAGAATTTACAAAAATAAAATAATGTGTTTTAATATTGAGATGATTGGGAATTAGTTATTTCACATAGATAGTCTATGTCAGCATTTAACTAACACCTCATACCCCTATCTGGTTACAAATAGATCAGGAACCTGTAGTGTTCTATTTATATTATTATGAGAGACCTCAACATTAATTTATTTTTGTCAGGGACTAATTTATCCATTGAAAAAATTATTGGAAACCAATTTGATAGTTTATTTTATATAAAATTAGACATGCTCAAAAAATGCAGTGCCATTTATGATAGTCTATCGTACGTAGTATGTAATTATACTATATATGCTCCTTGGAGTGCCTAAAAGGTGAAATGATCTTTTATTTTGCTATTTTTATGTTTTCGATCGCACAACATGGCATATCATTAAGCCATTTATTTATACAAATCTTACTTTTGTTTGATTCAATAACGTCGGCATTCGATCTATATTTATTTTAACTTCTGTCAAAACAATTTTGCAGACTTTAAATTAGAAAAGCATCCAATACGGGCGTACCCAAGTACTAAATTTTTCCCGATATGTAATACAACCATTAACATAAACTTTTAGCTTGAATTAATACCCATCTCGCGCAAGCTCTTGTGAGTGGAGATGAAGTATGTATAACATTCACCTTAATTAGATCGCGAGTTAAACAAAAGAAAAATTGTATGTGGCAGATAAGGCTTATATTATAACTAGCTTAGCATGTAGAGTGACCTAAGCGCTCTAGCCAGGAAAACAATACAAAAATATTTGTTCTAATATTCAAAAATTAAGTGCTTATTGAAATATTTATTTTAAAATCATTGAATATGATAGAGAATTCTACATACTTCATCCATCAAATCACATTTAATAACTCTAAAATGAATGTCTTAATAGATATTCACTTTTTAGGTGTTTAAATAATAATAACACCACTTGAAACAATATGGGTAACCATTATCTTGTCAATATCAATGTTGTAACTTGGATTGCCTGATGCCCCAAAGTAAAATGAGCGAGGTCAAATATAGCAGCTGCTATACCCTACAAGCCCGCAACATACACACACACACTTCAGAGGATGGGCTTGAAAATTACATCAAACATGGGTTTGTGTGTCTTCGATCACCTTGCATTGCGCCATATGTGTAGGTTTCCTATGTCAAGAAAGTTGTGATGTGAGCCGCGTACACATGCCCATTAACTTGTTCAATAATATACAAACATCGACCCCTGCTTCTTTTAGTAAGGTTGTAAATGAAGTCCCTACCTTGCTATACTTCTTAGTTTAATTAGATATCAATATTGTCTGTCTCATTTACAGCTAATTGCAGATTTTTTTTTGGAACGTGAATTGAAATGTATACGCAAACAGATGACATGTATGTGACAGCGAAAAGTCAAAGCAGATTTGGGTTAACTTTCGATCATTTAATTTTAACAAACTGTGCAAAATTTGGCTGGGTTAACTCTCGTATCATTTACTTGTTCAACGATATAGTACAAAATACGTACCAAGAGTTTCCTGATATCATACCGAATAGTGGAGAATCATGAGATTATTTGTTAAGTATGGACTCTTTCTCAAACTGAAACAGTGTCCCTACATTTTCATCATCTACGCATCTACTTATGTATTCAAGAACCTCACAACCGTTTAATAATCTATGGATGTCACCGCATAAATACAGTCGGAGAGGTTTTTTTTTTTTCCGTTATACTATTATTGTGTTTTTCCTTTTTTTCTACCATTAGGGCCATTAATGGTATTATTAGGGCCACCACACTTTAGTATTTTCATTTTTGTTTTCAAGCAATTAATTAACTATCAATTATGCCTGTCTGCGTTGACAAGACCTTGGGAGACTAATAAGAAGTGAGGCATAGCTAATTTGCTGGCCCTTAGGAGTTGCCAAAGCTAGATATAATTAGTTTTAAAACATGCCTCTAACTCTGAACAAAGCATACATGTGTATTAGTTGTATATTTAATTACCAATGAAGACTTTGTAATTGTGACTTGCTTAGAGACTGAAGATATAATATAATATGTGATAAGATTCACCTATTAAATGAAATTATAAAATTACCCATTAGAAAAAGAATAATATTATTTTAATACTTAAATATCTATTTTATTTCTATTAAATATGATGGATAAGTGAAGATTATGATAGCTATCATTATATCTAATGATAATAAAGTAGATCTCCTAATTAAATAGTTATTTTTGCTTGTTGAAATAATATTTTTGTAGGAAAAGGAGAGAAAATGAAAAACAAGCCCTACAAACATTTAGTGTGGACCCATTATATTTCTAGTTTGACAGCACAACAGGAGGCGCAAAGACAATTATATAAATGTGTGTATGGATGCTACCACCTTCGACACGCTTCACCTCACTTAATTTCTCTCATTCTCAAGAGACGCTAGCTTCACAAGCAAGCTCCAATCATGGCTAGACCCCAACAACGCTATCGAGGTGTCCGCCAGAGGCACTGGGGATCCTGGGTCTCTGAAATTCGCCATCCTCTTTTGTAATAATACTCACTTATTTCTAACTTCCTAGCTAGCTAATTATACAAGCGTGTCTTTTCTTACGAGTAGTGTGAAACTAAGTTGTTATTCTCTATTCAGAGAAATTTTCATGTTTCTTGAAACTAAGCATTGGTTGTTTGGTTCTTGATCATCACATACAGGAAGACAAGAATATGGCTAGGAACGTTTGAAACGGCAGAGGATGCAGCAAGAGCATATGACGAAGCAGCGAGGCTCATGTGCGGGCCAAAAGCACGCACCAACTTCACGTACAATCCCAATGAGCCACACTCCTCTTCATCCAAGCTCCTCTCTGCAACTTTGACAGCAAAGCTACACAAGTGTCACATGGCTTCCCTTTCCCTTCAAATGGCCAAGCAGAAACAGCCACCACACAAAGAGTCTCACTCTCACCCTCAAGGGGCTCATAATAATCACAGGTCCAGCCCATTTGCTTCTGGCAATGCCGTTGCCGGCTCAAGCTCGGACACGGGCTTGAGATGGCCAGAGAAGAGGCACGAGGAGCTGCAATGGCTACAAGGGAATTGGGATGTCGAGGAAGAAGGCCAATTAGTTGAAGCGGCAGAGCAAGGATTTCAGCCAGTTCTCGAAGATGATCACATAGAGCAGATGATACAGGAGTTGCTTCATTATGGCTCAATTGAGCTTTGCTCTGTTGCCTCATCTTCGGCACTACAATGCTGAAAGTTAATTTCCAATTCCATAGGCCAACAAGTGGTACTCTTTTTGGGGCGGATGGTACTGTTTGCTGATGCACCATGAATCATGAAATAAAAGATAGTACATGAGATTTAGTACTATAGGATAGGAGAGTCACCATGAGTTTCAATAGTATCACTTCCCCTATTGGTGGACGACAAGCATGTGGAACCACAATGAGAATGTAGTCAATCTGTCATACAAAGACCAACTCTCTGCCTATGATGGACCGTAATATAGCATTAGTTGCATCAAAAGACTACAAATTTTCTTCCGGCTTCTATTTTTGTTTACATTATATATTATGTTTATATTAATCAGGGTCTAATGCTGAAAGTTGCCCTATAATCTTCACAAAATGCGGTAAGGATGTGGGGCCTCTGTGTGTGTTAGACATTATACATCCTCATCTTTTATTTTGTTCGTAATGATTATTGTGCACAGGAACTCTGAATTATGTGGCAAGAAAGACAATAACATGGAAAAGAATTAAATGAAAGAATGAAACATTATTGTCCAATGGACTTATGTTTATGAAGGTATTTAATGTATCAATTTGTCCAAATGGACTTATATTTAGGAACGCATGCAGGGAGTAATAGTCAAATTCAGCCAACATTTGTTAACCATACAGAGTTGGACTATTATACTGCCAGGTAAAGACGAATCATTCAGACATTCACACAGTGTTAGCACATTGTTGTCATAAAGCCACCATTTTGGCATTAGCAGGCGCTAGAGTCGACAGTAACAAGCACCACGAGCCATGATGAGGATTGAGGAGAGAGTGAGGGAAACGGAGCAAGCAACATTTTGTGAAAAAAAAAAAGAAATGACCAAATTCAGTATTTAGTTTATTCTCGTAACATATGGCCAACTCCTTGGTGTGTATCCAAGGAATGTCCACACAGATATTGCCAAGTGTGACAAAGGAAGCCAATACGAAGAGATGGTGATGAAGGGATATGAAGCATTACTTCCTTGACGATAAATTAACATTCTTGTTGTTTTCCCACTTGCTTTTTCTAGTTGATAACAGACCAGACGACCTTTTCCATTATTCTCCTTTGAACTATCCTTCCATAATCGATCCTTTGTTTTCTGTAAAAGCAGAACACTTTTGACCCACAGACTCATTTTTGTTACATCCACAACTTCCTTTTCATTTTTCTCGGATTTCATGACGCGTTTTTATTATGTTATCCTTGCCACTTTCCTCTCTGATATTGAAAATGCTTTTTAGAAACATACATTATTTATAATTTAGTTGCACTAATATCTATGTTTATACAATCCACAAAAACAAAAGAAAATAAATACACATGTTTTAACAATGTGAATTGTGCTATGCATACAATTGAAATCCCCTCAGTAGTTTAAAAAAAAAAAAGACTAGAATTAAAGTTTGCTGAGGTGACAAAATGACAATCTCAATCATCTCATCAATCTCAAAAGATGGATCTCATCACATTTGTTGACTCTTTTTCTGACTATTATGTTCATAAAAATACTTAAAATCTCAGCCTATTGCGGGAACAATATTTCCTTTAGTGATGCAATATTCTAGACTTAGTCCGCCTGATGCAAACAAATCAATATACAATATCTTTCACATTTCATATGTCTCTTTTTTTCTCCAGAAGGAAAAAAGGCAAATTGGTAGCATTCTCTGTCACTTTTGAAATGCAATTAAGTTCTTCGGCTAGCAACTTTAATTATGTGGATGGAGTTTGTCTTGCATGCTTACACTCAAGGCCTTGTTTGTTTCCAACACTGCGGACCCGTGTGTCGACCCTTGAAGATGTTGCAGTCATGCCTGAGTAATATAATATTAATATGAATTGCTTGCTCTGCTCGGAGAGGATATAGACCCTCATACATTGCAGCGGGTGATCATAGGTTGCGATGAAGTGCACATTTTCTGGCCATGCGAGATTCTTTATACCTATTTGTTCAAGTATATTGATATAACTAATGAAAGATCACACTCTACTGTTTTTTAAAGGTAAGGTTTAAAATGAGCTTCACAAACAAAACCAGAAAAAAAAATATTAACAATAACATCACAACCTCTTCTCAATAGGTGGGATCATCTACATCATTATTTACTAATATAAATATGTTGATTAAACGTTTTGAGATTTAAATATTTAAAGGTGGGTGAGACAATAAATTCCTCAATTCAACCTCATGCTTAATGATTATTTATCTCTCTTGTAATTGATTTTGTTCCCCACAAATATTTGAAAGCGGAAATTCGATAAGCCAATGACATGACTGTGAAAACCATATTTCAGAGTAGCTGAATTAAAGTCTCTTTTAAGTTTGGCCATAACCAATCCCTATTCTCTTCCCCTTGGTAAAAGGATACCATAAAGCAGCGCCCTATTTTCAGTCTAAGCTAATTACGATGCCAAGCAATAGACCTTAGGCTTGGCCATAATTTTATAAGTGATCTAGTTGAAACAATATAATGGGACAAATCTGAAAGTATTCTAGTTAAAACTCGGCAGTCAAATGATGATATTACACGTGGATAGTCAAGTGTTTTATTTCATGTACAGAGAAAATCTTTAAGAGTGAGTCACGTAGAAATCACTACAAGGCTAAATTTTATGCGAGCAACCAAACAGAGCGTTCTAATCCAATTTTTAGTTAATTGGATGTAACCAAACAATGATATGTTCGTTGAGCACATTGAAGATACATACATTACGTTCCACCGCCACATCCATTCCTTCACAACGGGAAACAACCATGTTCAAATAGAAACCCTCAAATTAAACTCACATGATCTCAAGGGCTTGCAATGGTGGAGTTCATGAATTTGGTCTCCTCATTTGTCGTTCCTTTTTCTTCACTCCATTTTTTGGCATTGACAGGAAATACTCAGTGTATCTTCCAGTTAGATTTTTGACCTCGCTAGTCAAACTACCTTACCAGTTAAAATTTGGCTGCAAATACGGGGAGTTCTTTTTATGAATGGTACGGGGAATTTTTTTGACGTGGAATGATATGGGAAATTTTGATTGCAAAGAATGTTGGTCTCACAGGTTCATGTGGGAGCCATAATTGATACTCTAAGATCTATGCTCATAATTACTACCGCAAATTTATGGATCAAATGTTGGAAAGGTTGTTGTTAATTTACTTATAAGGTCCAATTAAAGAAACATTATTTTGTCTTAATTACCATTACTCGTTTTCTTACGAAAACCAGGGTTATCAAATGGCGTAATATAAACCCAAACAAAATTTTGGATGGTCACCTGCTGTGTTGCAGACAAATAAAATGGGTTTTGTTAAAGTTGAAATTGGGCTAAAAGTAGTTGGTCCTATGCATTGGGCCGATTTTTTGTGGAAATTTCAGAAATGGGCATTGGATCCTTCTCTATTTGGAATTTTGGCATGTGAGAATGATTGTGGCAGCATGGACGGAGTGAAACTTGTGTTTGGAATGTGGCTTTATGAACAAAGATTGCGAATTTGCCACATTTACAATTTCACATATTTCACATGATAGATTTACTGCGACATGAAGCATGTTCTGTTTTTTCAATAGTAGTAGAGTATAGTACAGTATATATAAGCTTATGAGATCAAAGGTAATGAATGAATTGGCACGGCACGTGAGAGAATAAGAGATCCCTCGCTGTGAAGCGCATGACCGGGGCCAAAGGGAACACCACGAGTCCCGCTGCTTCGCTATTTTAGTCTGATATTTTTAATCGAATTGGTTTGTTAATGACAAAAAAAGTAAAAAAAAAAAAAAGAAAAAGGAAAGCCAGTTAGTTAGTGAACGAGTGGGAAGGAGTGATTCTAGACTTGCTTTGGAGAGAGAATTGAAAGGACGAACTCTCACTCACATACGCACGCACCATTGGCACACACACCATTAACTCAAGTGAGAGATTAATGCATTCATCCCTAGACGCTACTATTATTATATTTATCATTCCTGTGTTATCTGTTCTTTATATATATACTGAGATGCACTCTGTCACCTTTTTCTTAATCAAACCCTCTTCTCTCTCTTTTTCTCTTTTCTCTTCTTTTCATTTTCAACTGAACCACTAGCTAATAACATTGATTGTAGTAGTGATAATAATAATAGTAATAAAATTACAACAACATGACAAGCCTCGAAGACATCAAGAAGGAGACTGTTGATCTCGTTAGTTCTTGTCTTTTTCCTTTGGGTTGTGTCTCTATATCTTAGCTTATTGTTGGAGTTTGTTACCATAATATTGTGAACGCAATATGTGTCGCTTGATTAAATTGCAGGAGAGAATACCCATTGATCAAGTATTCCGAGAACTGAATTGTTCCAAGGATGGACTCACCAATGAGGAAGGCCAAAAGAGATTGCAAGTTTTTGGCCCTAACAAATTGGAAGAAAAAAAGGCAATCATATGTCAACTCATTATAATTTATTAATTAATTCCCTTATTCTGCCTCCTAGCTACAGCTAGTCTAGAATTGCTATTTTTGGTCACTTAATCAATGCATGAATCATAACTTAATTAGCATATCATTAATTACTGAGCGTTGCACTTTCCAAACAGGAAAACAAGGTGCTCAAATTCTTGGGCTTCATGTGGAACCCTCTCTCATGGGTGATGGAAGCAGCAGCTATCATGGCAATTGCATTAGCAAATGGAGGGGTGCGTTGTGCGTGCATACTCTATCTAGTTTAGTAAAATATCATATGCCTATATTTTGCTTTGGCCTTCTCTTATCTCATTCTCTCTCTTGGGCATCCATACAGGGTAAGCCACCAGATTGGCAAGATTTTGTGGGAATAGTGGTGTTATTAATCGTCAACTCCACCATTAGTTTTATAGAAGAAAATAATGCAGGAAATGCTGCTGCAGCACTTATGGCAGGCCTTGCTCCCAAAACCAAGGTATGATAACAAAATAGTCGCACAAGCTCATCATGCATACATGCTTCTTATTAGCTATTGTCACGGTAATAAATCTTCATATCATATAACATTAGCTGAGCTATAGCTCACGGGAATAACTAGGCTATTTGATATTGTAACTAGCATAACATGTTTAATTTTTTCACATGTCCTATTTGAATGGTTGACAGGTTCTGAGGGACGGAAGGTGGACTGAGCAGGAAGCTTCTATATTGGTACCAGGAGATATAGTCAGCATTAAATTAGGAGACATTGTCCCAGCTGATGCTCGTCTATTGGATGGAGACCCCCTCAAGATTGATCAGTCTGCACTCACTGGTGAGTCCTTGCCTGTTTCTAAGAATCCTGGTGATGAAGTCTTCTCTGGGTCCACTGTAAAGCAAGGGGAGATCGAGGCTATTGTAATTGCTACTGGGGTGCATACCTTCTTTGGTAAGGCTGCTCATCTAGTGGACAACACTAACCAAGTTGGCCACTTCCAAAAGGTACAATCCCTTGATGATCTTCTTATTACAATGTCAAACAAATATTTACAGTAACTGTCCAACCAACAAATTTACCTACGAAGTATAATACTATAATGTATTAGAACTATGTGTTGATATGATACTTACATTCCCCTAAAATCATGCTGTGGACTGTGGTAGTGTGACAAGTACTAATTTTGCATGTACATGTGTATTGAACTTTGATGATGTGCATTTTGATAGTTATGAATCATTCAGGTGTTGACAGCCATTGGCAACTTCTGCATTTGCTCAATTGCGTTGGGCATGATTGTGGAGATTGTTGTCATGTACCCGATTCAGCACCGCAAGTACAGGAGTGGAATTGACAATCTGTTGGTGCTTCTCATTGGAGGGATTCCTATTGCCATGCCAACAGTTTTGTCAGTAACAATGGCTATTGGTTCCCATCGCCTATCCGAGCAGGGTGCTATCACTAAGAGAATGACAGCCATTGAGGAGATGGCTGGGATGGATGTTTTGTGTAGTGACAAGACTGGCACTCTAACATTGAACAAGCTTACTGTAGACAAGAATTTGATTGAGGTAAGCAAATGACAAATAAATCATTATTTGATTGTGATTATTTATATACGATTTAAATAGTATATATCAATTTAGTGTTCATAAATTCAATTGATTAGGAAGGTAAGTTGTTCAGAACTTTCATATTTTTACTAATCATGGAAGTGATTTGCCCATTTTGCAGGTTTTTTCAAAAGATACTGACAAGGAGACAGTAATTCTACTCGGAGCTAGAGCCTCTAGGGTAGAAAACCAAGATGCTATTGATGCTTGCATTGTTGGAATGTTGGGTGATCCAAAGGAGGTCTGTGATTTCTTCTTCCCTGATAGGATATCTTGGCCTACTTCGTGCTTAAATTATTTCAAGCACACACAACTTTTAATTATCATGACCAGTGGTCTTTTCGTAGCTTATAACTGCATTATATTGACAACCATATCCTGGCTGCTACAGGCTAGAGAAGGCATTCAGGAGGTGCATTTCCTGCCCTTTAATCCAGTAGACAAGCGTACAGCCATAACATACATAGACGCTGAGGGCAATTGGCACCGAGTAAGCAAAGGGGCACCAGAGCAGGTAAATAGATCTTCAAGTAGCCATATATAACGGGTGCTCCCCTCTTGCTTCATTATACAATTAATGTCCACCACTTATGTAGCCCATATTTTATTTCATTCCAGATTATTGAACTTTGCAATCTCCGAGAAGATGTAAAGAAGAAAGCTTATTCCATCATTGATAAGTTTGCTGATCGTGGTCTTCGTTCCCTTGCTGTTTCAAAACAAGTGAGTTGCGGAGAAGTTCTTTATACACACCCCTCAAATGATGACTCATACTCAATCATATATGCCTAAGTCAATTTGTCATGAATATCTACTTGTGCATGTAGGAAATACGAGATAAGAACAAGGAAAGTGCAGGAGGACCATGGCAATTCGTGGGTCTATTGCCTCTCTTTGACCCACCTAGGCATGATAGTGCAGAGACCATCAGGCGTGCTCTTAATTTGGGGGTGAATGTTAAGATGATCACCGGTGATCAGCTAGCCATTGGCAAGGAGACTGGTCGCAGGCTTGGCATGGGAAGTAACATGTACCCTTCATCCTCCCTTCTTGGTGAGCACAAGGATGATTCTATTGCTGGCCTTCCAGTTGATGAGCTTATTGAAAAGGCTGATGGCTTCGCTGGTGTCTTCCCAGGTAAATTCTTAGTTAATTCTAAACAGATAATAAATTTACAATAAGCGATTTTGAAGGAGGAAATAAAACTCTTACTTGATTTTGATTGGTCTGAAGTCATAATTTTGATGTCAATTCTAGAGCACAAATACGAGATTGTAAAGAGACTTCAAGAAAGGAATCATATATGTGGAATGACTGGAGATGGTGTCAATGATGCTCCGGCCTTGAAAAGAGCAGATATTGGAATTGCAGTGGCCGATGCAACTGATGCAGCCCGAGGAGCATCTGACATAGTCCTTACAGAACCTGGTTTGAGTGTGATTGTGAGTGCAGTCTTGACCAGCAGAGCCATCTTTCAAAGAATGAAGAATTATACCATATATGCTGTTTCTATAACAATCCGAATAGTGCTAGGCTTTTTGCTTCTTGCACTCATCTGGAAGTTTGATTTCTCACCTTTTATGGTTTTGATCATTGCAATACTAAATGATGGGACCATCATGACCATTTCTAAGGATAGGGTGAAGCCATCTCCTTTACCAGATTCATGGAAGCTGAAAGAGATTTTTGCCACAGGCATAGTGCTTGGTGCCTACCTAGCTGTCATGACTGTTATCTTCTACTGGGCTGCTCATGGCTCTAATTTCTTCTCGGTAAGAAGGAGATATTAAAACAAATAAAGCAGCCAAAAAAATTAGACATCTATCTGTGTGGCAAAGTTATTTGAGATTTAACTTGATTAAAACATTGGCAGGACAAATTTGGTGTTAGATCTATCAGGGGTAACTACCACGAGCTCACAGCAGCTGTTTACCTTCAAGTGAGTATAGTGAGTCAGGCTCTTATCTTTGTTACTCGGTCAAGGAGTTGGTCCTACGTTGAACGTCCTGGCCTTCTTCTTGTTGTGGCCTTTGTGATAGCACAACTGGTGAGTTGTAACAACAATGGCTTTCCTTTGCTTTGTTTTGCTTTGTTGATAGTCCTCTAACAAATTAAGTATTGAGGGCTGTTATTTTGTTTTTCTGAACAATTTCTTAGATTGCCACAATCATAGCTGTGTATGCAAACTGGGGCTTTGCAAGGATAAAAGGAATTGGATGGGGTTGGGCTGGTGTCATTTGGCTCTACAGCATCATTTTCTACATTCCCTTGGATTTCCTTAAATTCATCATCCGATATGCACTGACTGGCAAGGCTTGGGACAATATTACCGAGAATAGGGTAACATCTGAATCTCAATCTCAATTTTATATACTAAATGGAATGACATGACATAACTCCCAAATATGTAAACATAGACCATGCATTACTATGCTATGTGATGATGCAGACTGCTTTCACCTCAAAGAAGGACTATGGAAGAGGAGAGAGAGAAGCACAATGGGCTACATCTCAACGCACACTGCATGGGCTGAATCCTCCTGAAACAGATCAAATGTTGAATGAAAAGAACAACTATAGGGAATTGTCTGAACTTGCAGAACAAGCCAGAAAACGAGCTGAAGTTGCAAGGTAATGAATGTCCAATGAAATGCTTATCGGGTATCTGCATCTTTTTTCTAGTTTATTTTTTGTTCTTGATTGAAGCTGAACCCAAACAAATTAATGCTGTCCATCTGTGTTATAGATTGAGGGAGCTTCAAACACTGAAGGGGCATGTGGAGTCTGTTATCAAACTTAAGGGACTCGACATAGAGGCTATTCAACAACATTACACTGTTTGAGCGACACAAGTGTTTTTTTGGAAGATAGATTTTAGAAGAGAAATTAGATTGAATAGACAGTTCAATATACTGCTCTTGTTATCTTAAATCTCATTTGAATTCAAGGGGAGGCAAGGGCGTCCGAATAATCCAACTCTTCAAGATTGTGCAACACAATCCAAGGTTGGTTGAGGAGTAGAGACCAGAAGTTTTTGGCCGATGTTATTGTCAAATTGTCACAGTAATGGACTCAACATTAGTATTTGATTTCATATTCAACGAAGGTTCCATATCTTTGCCTTTGGCATTGCTATGGGCATCCCAAGTAGTACTACTACTAATATATGTTGTTCTCAGTGGAAAACAATAATAATCAGAAGAAAATGTAGTGCTGGCTCTGCTCAATTTGTTACCATGATCTGTAAGCTTTCATAGGTGACCACCCAAAGTTTGGTATTGTTGCAACCAACCCAGAATCTTTCCTTCATCATTGCGTCATTCCTCTTTTTATTCTCTTCCACATGCCTCACAACTACTGTGAAAAACACAAGATGCAATTACAATTAGTGAAAGTGATAGGCATGCTACAGATTGGACTATCTTAGATGTAAAAGGGCACATTGAAATATGCTTGTTATGTTAAACTTCTGAAAACAGCAAGAACTACAATATATGTGATGATAATTGGAAGTTGATTGCTCAAACAGTTTATGGAGATACTATATATAAATAGAAAAATGATGCCTTATATCCAGCTTTTTGCACTAATACAGCGGTCATCTCTCGCCTCATGTAAACCTGCGAATCTAAAATTCAAAATCTGATATTCCAAAGGAAAATAATGCTAAAATTCTATCCAATGAATCACTTAACATGATAAAATTCATGAGTATTAACACCATCGTGATCCTAATATTTAAACACAAAAATTTCAGTAGATATCTTGCTTGTAGTTAAGGCAAAAACATTTGTCTGTCATTCCACAATGTTGCATCACTTTGTCAATTGGCAACTCATTTCACTACAAATTTAATAAATAGGAATAGATCCACAAAGGGAGGGGAAAAAATCACAAGCACACAAAAGAGTAAGAGAGAGCGAGCTCACAAATCCATGAGCAAAAATCACAATAGTGCTCTTTAGCTCAACTGCGAAGAGGAGGGGAGATAGAAAATTGAGAGGCCTTGATGAATCCAATCATTTGCCAATCAACCGCGAAGACAGCATTCTCAATTTCTATGGAAATGTTTAACAAGACAGCAGTTGCATCTTCTTGCAATTCTTGGTCCTGGAGAAAACTAGTTATTTGATCAAGAGAAACTTTAATGTGATCTAAGCCATAGTGGATACCAAGTGAGGTAAATTTCTGAAAGACTCTTATAGCAGCCAGAGCAAAAGAACATCACTTGCAGTCAGCTGAGCACCCAACAATATGGAAGAAGCCAAAAAAGTGACAGCTGAAATAAAAATTGGAGGAGAATCCTCATATTCCTCAAGCTGTTTTCCTCATCCTTTCATCCCTAGCAGCATAGTAATCTTCTTCTTGTATCCTAGCTAGCCACAGGAATTATGACAACAATGGAAATTATCGTAGTAATCAGTGTCGCGACGAAAGCAATTCCAACATTTTTATACAAAATCACAAGGGCAAGAACAATCTCCATGCTCGTGTGACTCTGCTTTGCCGAGAATCGAGAGCCTTAGCCCCTTTCGATCCACCATTGCAGTTAGCCCCATACAGCGTCCCTCGCCGACGAAAAACTCAACTGAATACCAACGCATTTTGCGAAACGCGGAAAAGAGACAGAAGAACAAGAAGGACGTACCTTGACAATAACGATTCGCGGAAGAAGGACGCGTTTCAAATCAGCCTCTTGGTCGGTGGCGACTCTCTTGCCACCTCGAACGCAAATGCAAGCACTCTATTTTCGTTGCTTTTTCCCCTCATTCAAATGTGCGTTGCTTTTTTTGAGTAAAGGTGTATAAGCGTGCCTTCTTCTCACATTATATATAGGCAACACTTATTCTTACTAAGGCTACATTTCCAGGTGTTGCCTTTTCTGAGTATAGGCCGTACTCATGGTGATTATAGTGAAATCATTGCCTTTTCTTATCAGATTTAAGCAACACTTATTCTGTTTAAGGCAATACTTTAAAAACAGTGTCTGTAATCGCTGCTTCTCCAATTGGCGTAGGCTTAATCGCATTACCAAATCAACTAATGTTCCTAATTGGCGTAAGTGTTAATCATAAATCTATTTAAGTAATAATTCATAATTAATGAAATATAGCTTTGGTACAAATATGATTTCATAGGTTAATTTAAATTAATTAATTTATAATGGCATTCTTTTCACCAAAATAAAATTTTAGTGGTAAACAAAATGTTAAAAAATAAAATAAAAAGTTAGAAAACATTAAATTCATAAAAAAGATAAAACAAATAAAATGTTAAACAGAACTGTGCAATTCACTCTAGAATAACCTAATTATATTTTGCATGCTGATTTAATTTCTCTCAATGGTTGTACTTAAATATAATTTGGTGACGTCTCATAAATAATTTCAAGCAACTTTTGATGCTTCCTTTTGTGCCTTCTGTCGGGTAGGGTGTGATAATCAATTATAGTAAACAGAATTAAAATTGTTAAAATAATAAAAAATAGATCAAAATTGCAAAAATTTGGATTTGATTGATTTTTGTTTTCTAATTACCAACTTCAATAGAATTGAATTTCGGATTTAATTTTTAACACGGATTAAATTCATCCAAAATATTATATCATATAATATTTTATTATTAAGTTTATAGTTATATTTGTAATAAGTTTCCTTCACCATATAATTTTTCACTTGCACGTTATTTTTTTAAAATATTGTATTACAACTTATTAAGTGAGTTATCTTTATTCTTATTTTTATTTATTTATTTTATTAACATAGTTATTTTTATTTAGATTTAATTTTGATCCATTAATTAAGTGATTATTTTAATATCATTGTCTAATCAAACTTTTCTTTATGAATATGACTTTTCAAGTAGTAGAATAAGGGTCAATGTTTTATTAATTTACTAATATATAATTGAATAATTGTATAAAAAAAATTATATCGTCAATGTATCAGTTTTTTGTAATTTACAATATCCTAAACCCCTTTTTTTGATAAAAATTTCTAAAAATTTATACCAAACCAACTTAATCCAAGTCGCAATAAATAATAGAGTAAAACTACACTTTAGTCATAGAAGATTTATTTTAATACCGTATACTTCGAAAAATCAATTGCATATATTTCAGTACATTATAATACTTTAGTTTATTGTTTATCATTTTTTGTTGGAGTAAAATGTTATAATACCAAAATTTTGGAGGATTTAAATGTATACAATTGATTATTTGAAGACTAAAGTATTATCATGTTAAATTTATCTAGATTCAAATGTATATAATTGATTTTTTTTATGATTTAGAGTGTTAAAATATAAATCTTATGATAATAGAATTTTTCTGTTGGGCATCCTTGGATACTCTTTAAGGAATCAAAAATTAAAAATCTTTTACATTTTTCAATGCATCCTTACATAGGAATCTTTAAAATTTCGTATTTCAATATTAACTATCTACTTTTTTGTTTTTTGGTTAGAGTTATACTTTAGCTACTATCCATAATATTAGAATAATATTAGGTGTATGATAAATTTATACAACAAAATATACAATACACACCTTATTACTATTAAATATGATGAATGATCCACACTCAATCCACTAACTCATCATATCTAATGATAATAAGGAGCATTACTCATAATATTAATAGGCCGGGCGAATAATGCGCAGCCTATGGTGCACTTGTGATTAACCACATTCAATAAATATGGGTAAAGTGTGACATCGAGTTCCGGTGCACACCCTATTAAATATGGGGTGTGGTAAACTTACGATTAGCCACAATCAGAAAATGTGGGTAAAGTTATCTCAAAATTGTTGCTAATTGCACACAAGGGTGTAGCGTTGCACCTACATCCCTTCCTCCCCTCATGCACCTTGACCTCTTCATCGACCCACAGCATCCATCTCACTACCACCATCAGTAATCAGTCATCATTTTTTGTAATAACCGAGAGAAAAGAAAAGATGAAATATAGACTATATATGCACCTTAAGTGATATTGACTACGAGAGGCAATCTCTTTTCTTTGTCTTCTCTTCTTTCTTCTCTTCTCTTTCTCACTCTTGTAAACTCTATTCTTCTCTTCTCCTTCTTTACATTTTCTGTCTCTTTCCCTCTCTTGACACACTCTCTTCCACGGAACCGCCGCCGTGCCACCCACTGTCGCATAGCCGTTGCGTCGGCTTCCCTTCCTACAACCATCACTATGTCCCTCTCTTCCCTTACTCCATTGTTCGTAATTTCTGTCCCTAAGAGAGGAACTAGTTGGAACCGCTAATCTTAGGTTGTCCCTTTCCTCTAAACTTCTTCTTAGAGTAATGGGTTAGTGTCAAAATTTCTCTATTGAGACTTTGAGCTCTCTATATGAGGGTCCATAATAGATTTGGGGTTTTTGGAACCCTAGTATTTAGAATTGGGGGTTTTATCTTTTCAGGCTAATTGATGTAAATTGATGATATTGTTAGCTCACACATATACTATTATTGTCTTGTTCTTAGAGTTATAGAGCTAATGGACACCAATCAAAGATCTTGGCAACCGAAGGAGTAGTCTTCGGTTCCTTTGGGAACAACTGTTGTGAGTAGATAGTATATTTGTTCTTTACTTTTTGCATGTTAAATTTTAATTATAAATATACTATTAAAATATTTTATATTTACTTAGTGGATTTTGTTCATAATTAGTCATGGAGTTAGTCAAGAAATTATGGATCTGAATTGAGAATTATTTTGAAATGAAATGTGAAGGTTTAGAAGTTCTTGTGTTTTGTTATAAGATACTATATATGTATTTGAATTGTGTCAAGTTGTGGAGTCATTGTTAGACTAGGATTTGGAGAATAGAATAAACGAAGAAAATAAATGAAAAGACTTCTTAATTTGAAATGATGAAACATATTCTTTCATGATTTGAAGAAGATTTGGAATTTACGTGAGTGACTATTTATATAATGGCGGTGTTCTAAATTAGTTTTGTGATAGAAACTAACTTATCAGCTTTGATGAAAATTTCATTATGAGCTACTTGGATTATCTGGTTAATTCGATTACTTGATTTTCTTAAATATAATGATTATTAAATATGACTTAACAATTTGATTGAAATTATTGCTAGCCTTCTTCATTGATTTTATAATGACATGACCTTGATATATGCTATTTCAATGTGCATTAGAAAATTTTATGATATTTAATACTTGAAATGTTATATTAATATGAAGATTGAATTTTATATTTGTAAATTGTATTTAGTAAAAATTTATTTAAGAAAATCATGATGAGTTATATAATGGAATCACCACTCGCCATAGTGAAGAGAAGTAATGGCAATACTGCTAGCCATAGCGAAGAGATATATTGGCAACACTGCTAGCCGTAGTAAAGAGATATAACGACATTACCGCTCGCCATAGCAAAGAGATATAATAACATTACTACTTGCCATAACAAAGAAATGTAATGGCCTATGTGCACATAGTTTCCCTCATGGGGATAGAATTTAAAAGAACCTTAAAATAAGATTAAATGGGCCACGCCTTTTCCTCAGTTGGGTCATGACACTTCCGTTGGCCACACCTTTTCCATCGGATCACCATCACCGCCGCATCAAAATCGACCCAGATCTGAGGAGAGGAACCAACACAATGGTGAACCAGTGGATCGGATTTGAGGTCGCCGCACCAAAGCCAAAGACACCGGGGAATGAGAACCGCAGATGATCTCACCGGAAACGCGAACCAGATATGCCAAGAAGCAACCGCGAGCCTCGCTGGAGGAACCAGATCCACCGGAAATGCGAACCACACCGGTAAGGGTTGCTGGAAATGCAGGACGAACAAGTGGAGGGACAAACACAATAACTCCGTTTGGAACACGACGAGGAGGGCTCTCATGGTGGTTGCAGGGGTGGGGTGAACGATCACCGTTTGAGCGCGTTGCCGAGGTACTGTGCCGGTGAACCTTGTAGATGGTGTCGTCCCTGCCATGGCTAAGGATTCCAGTTTCTCGATGTTGTCGGAGGGTATGGCGTCGCCGTCGGGGGCCGCAGTGGTGGAAGAAGAGGGTTTGGTGGTGGTGGAAAGAAGAAAGAAAGAGGGGATGGGAAGCATGAAGAAGAAGGACCATCGTGCACACTTTTTTTTCCCCTCACATGGTGTACCCACACACCATATTTAGTAGGGTGTGCATTAGAATTCGCCAATAGGGCACTAATTAGGATTGAAAAAAAAAAACCCACAACAATATTAAACTTGCTATTTTTGATCCATTGACATTTAGGATTAAACCCACAATAATATTGTAACCAAAATAACCCACAATAATATTAAATTCGCCAATTGGGCACTAATTAGGATAAAACCTACTGTTGTCTTGTCTGCTCTGCACGTACAAAGGGACAAACAAACATGGATCACAAATGCTCGGACAACACAAAAGCTTCTGTTAATCTCAAGCTACTTCCTCCAATCGACCCTTTTCGAATCATGAGCTCGTCCTCCTCCTCCAAGGTAGTCAAATTTCTCTTTTTTCCAAATGGGCATGTGCAAATTCTCTCTTTTTAATGTGTCCGGTTTTGCAGGGTAAGTTGAAGAATTCTAGTCGCAGAGCTGCTGCTGCCGAAGTCGCAGAGCCTGGGCCCAATCCCGGAATGGAGTTGCTTGATTCTGATGAAGCTACCGTGAAAATCCCCACCGTGGAAAACATTGAGGCATCAATTTCTGATATCGCGGCCTCTGAGACTCAAACGCACTCTGCACATGAAGAAGGTACACAACTAGCCCAGCCCAGCAGCAACGTTTGTATTGGCCAAGATTTTTGTCTTTCATTTTCTTTTGGTTTTAGTTATGGACTTCTGGTACACGTCTTACGCCACTCCTGTTTTGGAGGACGATTCAAAAACTTTTTCCTTATTAACATACATGCTTATTCTGATAACTTAGCTAAAAATAGTAAGCTGCTCTCCATGTACTGGTACTTTCCTTGATCCTTACTGGTTTCAAGAGTTATAGGCATGGGATATGATAAAGAGACACTTTACACTTTAAGATCCAATCTAGCACGTTTATTACTTTTAGGGATCAAATAACTGTGCTTTGTTTTTACTTCCTAGACGTAATAAACATGCTGGATTGACCAAATATTTCTTCTATAAAATTGAAACTCCTTGAATTTTAGGTATGAAGAAAGGATATGCTAGGTCGATTTTGTACGAGGTCTGTGCTGCAAACCATTGGAAGCCCCCTATATTTGAATGTTACAAAAAGGAAGGCCCAAGTCATCGGACAATGTATATCTGTGAGCTATGCTATTGTTTTCTTAAGGATATGCACTGCAACAGAACAATTCTGCACTGTAGTGTTTGTAACGTATTTGTTACAAATCACGACTTGCAGTTATCAACAACTGACAGATAACATGCTCACAATGATAAAAAAAATTCTGTAAGTCAACATAGGCCCCGTTTTGTGTCTTGGTTAATTTAAATCAAATACACAAGTTGGGGTAGAAAAATTAGTTTTGTTGTGACGAAGTATTAAAAGGACAGTAACTTTTATCTGTTATGTAATCCAGAACTACTACTCCAATACACAATATGGGGGTATCAGAATTCATAAATAAGCTTAATTTTCTATGTTGATATGCGAGCTTTATATTTTAAATAAAGATGTCATATATAAACAACTCATAGCTTGGGTTGTACCACGGACAGATTTATTTCTGTGCATTCTTGGTCACAACATTTATCAATTTCATGCTGGTATCTAGCTGATATTTACTATGCATGCTGTTTTTCCCTAGCATCTGTAACAAAATGCCTTGATCCAATCGTTGGCGTGCAAGTTGTTCAATTGCCTGACCAGACATCATCCAAGACAGAATTGAATAAACTCAAAACAAATGGCTTTTATCATGATATTGCTAATATGTTTTGCTGCCTCTGTCACTCATTGAAACCAAAGGAAATGCAATCATAAATAATCTTTTTTATTATTGTCATTATTATTCAATGACTACTTGATATCTTTCACAGGTTCACCTTTAAGGTTACAATTGAGATAGAAGATGCATCGAGAAACATTATAGAGTGCTATGGTGCCCCTTGTCCAAAAAAGAAAACAGCAGCAGACCACGCAGCTGAGGGTGCTTTGTGGTACTTAAAAAAGTATATGGGCTATGGTATGAAGAACCAATAAATAAATAACAACACATCAAGAGCCATGGTTTCCCCTGCCCCCAAATTTATTTCATTCTTCAGTGATGCTCTCTAGACTTGGTTGCCAATTCTCAGAAGACCATGCTTTCTTAGCAGAGCCTCTAAACTCATGTCCTGCCAAATCTTGTGTCCTCCTGCTGGTTATTGTATTGCTATCACAGAGTTCAGTGCTACTTGATGATGTTCTTGTTTCTCTAGTCACATCACTAACATTTGCTTTAGTCATGTTTCCAGTAAACAAAAATATTAAGCAGTTATCATGAGACAAACCACCGCTGCTCTTATTGTTAACATCTAGATTCAAATTTCTTACTTCTGATCCATTTTTTGGTTTCTTGATTTTGTTTCTTGTACTTTGCTTGCAGCCGTTCGATTGGTTTGTGATATTCCTGAAGATACAGCAAGTAGGGATCATATCGTCATCTTCCTTGTCTTTGCTAGATTGTTTGTCTCTAATTTCTTCAATTGAAGAACCGATGCTAATTTCACGAGCAGGAGAAGGAGATTGCCTTGGACTTGGAGAAAGCCTTTGAAGCTTTCTTATGGTGCTTTTTGGTACTACGTAGTACTTCTCTCCGAGCATGAGCTCTCTGTCTGGCGAAACAACTGCCCATGGTTGCTGGAACACATGTGGATGTGCAACACAGCTTCTTGGGTTGCGGCTCATAATCTCAGCTGCAGTCACTGGTCTGTCATGGAGCTCGACGTGACCGCCAGGATGGACTATCCGAAGAAGCATGGTCTTTGAATTAGCACACATCCAGCTTGAAAGCCGCATGGTTTCTCTGTATCTTGCGAACACAGGGCAGGGTGGGGGAGTTGTACAGGTGGGAACGAGCTGTTATTGCCTCATTTGGTAAGAGTATAAGTAGCCTACCGAGGTCAACCAGAAAAAAAAAAAAGAAAAAAGGTGACACAGCGGTTCTTTGTCATCATCAGTTCCCCTTCTTGTCTGTTTATGATCCCATTCATTGATAATATCATAATAGTTGTTTCTATTGAGACATAGTAGATTGAATTTATATTATGTAAAACTTTTTCTTGTTTTCTTTCCTAGAATGCATTTGTCACATACTTAGCAGACATTCATGGAACTGAATGAGTTCCAAACACGATTCCCCCTCCTTTGTGTGCAAATTGACTTCCTGAACCTCATCACGATCACTCATCTTGGTTTTGAAATGATCGGGAGCATGTGTTATCGATTTTACAGTCAGATGCTAGCAACAGCTATGGATCATGATGAATGATATGTGTTTTAAGATTATTGTATCCCTTACGGATTTTGTTTGGATCATGATATCTCAAGAATATGTGAGGAAATTTGCATGTGATGCACTAGTAGTACAATTATCTGAATGTCTCAATGTCAATGATTAACAGTGGAAAGATTCTGATTTTCATTACCACTTTATTACCACTTTAGACAAGCATATTTTAAAGTGTAAATTACACTATCTCTCCTGAGATCTGAGGAAATGCTACTCACACCCCTTTATTGTCCATCTTACACTCACAGCCCATCTGCTTATCAAATTTTTTAAGTATTTATATTATAGTTACGCTGCTGATCATTTACAGAACACTATTAGTAAATTTAACAGAATGACATTTTTTGTGATATTAACTTTTTAATTAATAAAATTATAAAAATGTCTTTATCAACTATGTTAAGTTTAAGGGTATTTTTATAATTTTATTGATTAGGAACAGTTAATATCATAAAAATGTCATTTTGTTAAATTTACTAACGGTGTTTTGTGAATGAGAAGTGTGATTGTAATATAAATACTTAAAATTTGACAAGTAGAGGGATGTGGGTATAAGCTAGACAATTAAAAGGAGTATGAGTTGTATTTTCACAAACCTCAGGAGAGATGAGTATAATTTATTGTATTTTAAAAGTTTCTTTTCCCTTGTGGAACTTCCATTTTGTATTTTTGGGTAGTATGGGTGCATTTGTTTTAAATTTTTTCAAAAGTGTCTTTTTTTATTTTTTTCAATCTTAAAAAATCTCACTTTTGATCGAAGATACTCATATCAGCTACCATCCAGAAATTAGGAAACAACTTTTTTCAAGTTATTCATAGTTTTTAAGCAGAAGCTTATATGAATAGTTTTAATTGAAAGTGATTATTTAGTTAAAAAAAAATTCCCAAACAAAAGACCCTATGTCAAACTTGCATTTTAGCCAAAATAATATGATAAATGTCCTAGTCAGATCCATTTTAGAATTTACACAGTATATCCTTGGCTGAGTAAGCGATTGTTTGTTGGGAAGTGATTGATTTTCTTGGACACCAAGCCATTGATTGATAAAGCGTCCGAGTTTATCAGTTGTGGACGTTCAGAATCGTGAATCTCAAGAAATTCTTCATAGTCTTGAATAAATAATATGTGTCTCTGTTTTCTTTCTAGCCCATTCTCGTTGTTTTCACCAAGTTGAACTTGGAATGAAATTTACAGGCACTGTCCTCATTAGATTGTTCCGGTCATTCAAAACTGGCCGTGTTTCAAATATTCCAAATTCGCAACCCAAACTCCCTTCTCATCAAAACACAGAAATGAGGCAGAAGGAGCAAAGGAATAAGTTAAGAAATCCATATGAACCTCCAAACATGCTACCCCAAACAAAATTATTTTAGTGCATCAAAATTAATTTTTATAAGATAACCTAAAAGTTCTTTAGCAAATTATTATGTAGCAGAGGGTTCAATAATAACAAAGCTCCTTTTTCTTAACTTTTTCTTTTGCAAACTCACGGTAATCAAAGGATTTAAAAAGTGCTCGTAAAGAAAGGAAAAAAAAGAGTTAATTAGGAGATAATTTACTTGAACATTATGTCCTTTATATGCCATTTTATGGTGCAAATCAAATCAGCATTGAGAAAATGACAGCGATTGCTTTTTTAAAACGACATAAATATGATACTTCACCTTCAGCCGAGCCCCATGATATGCAGTTTTATGATATCGCGTAAACTTAGAATAATGACCGCAGCAAAATATAAGCTTGAACATGATTTTCCGGTTTAAATGTAAGTAAAGGACATTAGAACATAAGTCATGGCTGATATCAGAATCTCATACATAAGTTCTTAGTTTGAAATTATTATTATTATTTATATATATGGACTGTTGCATTCTTACTGAATACCCGTAAACTGACGAATTTTACCACGATTTATAGCCAACACAGAGAAGAACCAAAGTTTAACCATGCTTAATTATACACTAATATAAGGTACGAAAGGATGACCATCTGGAAAAGGGTGGTAACAATTGGATATTAGTATTACTGATCTTTACAATAATTAATAGATGTCACAAAATGCTACCAGGGTTGTAAACAAACAAAATATTACAAACTCAGTGGGAGTTCTGTGTGACTGTGAGAGCTGGTTCTATATCTCTGAGTGACCCTCCAAGCTTAACTTGAACCAAAGGGATGAGGGAGTGCAGGACATCTGTTATGAGCGGCCTATAACTTGGTTCTGTTTGCACGCACAGTACAGCTACTGCAGCAACCTGTAGAAGAATGTAAACAGCAGCTTAATATGTAGCATTCATCACTAAGCAGGATTTCATGAAAACTTTGTGATTACAGTAATTCTATTCAATGAACCTGATATAAATGCTTCAAATCCATTGTGTCTTTAATAACAGGATCCAGAATACTTGGAAGCTTCGATCTGTCAGTTAGCTGAGGCATGGCCTGCATGTTGAAACTTTTAACCACCAAAAACTGCACACTTCAAGAGTTTTCTCTATTAACTGCAAGCAGTGAAGGTGTGAAAGAAAGCATACCCATGAAACGAGGGATTGGTATTGGTCTGAGGACATGTTTTCCATGGGTTTTCTTCCAGTTAGAAGTTCTAGAAGGAGAACCCCAAAAGCATATACATCGCTCTTATCAGTTAGTTTACCTGAAAAAGCTGCTAATGTTACACTTTGTTTTGAAGGAAAAAAGGAAAGCTTAAAGCTATAAGAATATCTCTCTTTTTTATTAGAAGAGTACATTGAAATAATGCTTGTAAGGAAGGACAAATAGTGCAACCACTAGGATAAAAAATGGAGCAAACAGTGTAAAAAGGACTAAGTTCTCGTCTTTTAATTATAATAAATATTCTTGTGTACCATGTGATATGTACTCAGGTGCCACATATCCCAAAGTTCCTGACATCTTCATGTTCTTGTGTTGCATGCCTGAAGCTATAGCGAGTCCAAAATCCGATAGCTGAACCACAAAACGCAGTAAAAGGTATAAGTGAGCAAGCCACTAACTGACCACATGCAAGATTAATGGGTCATGTATGATCTAACCTTAGCATTCAAGTTAGAATCCAGAAGAACATTAGAAGATTTTAGATCTCTATGAACCACAGGAGGATTGGAGTGTTCGTGAAGATATTCTAATGCCCTATCAAAACCAAATATGTACCAGTCAGTGTACATAAGACAAGGGATACGAAAAATTAGTTTTCAGCTGAATAATAACTCTTGACAGACTCACCTGGCAACATCAACTGCAATTCTTAACCGGATATGCCAAGTTAAAGATGATCCACGATTGGGCCCTAAAATTGTTAACAACATTTGATGCTCAAGTTCTCAGTCTATGATATTTTTGTTTTTCTTCCTAATCAACATAAATGAAAAAAATGTACCATGCAATTGAGTTTCCAATGATACATTCTCCATCAACTCATAAACAAGAAACCTTGATTCACCATGAATACAATAACCCATAAGTTTTATGATATTCTGATGCCGTATCTTGCTCAACCAACTCACTTCATTCTGCAATTCCATGTAATAGTTAAAGACAGATGCAGTAAAGGGAAATATCATATCTCCGGAAATACATATGGAGATTTAATCCAGGACCATCACCTCAAATTCTCTATCAGCATCACTATCTGCTTTCTTCACAGCAGCCTGGAAATGTTCATCAAAACGAGCCCTGTAAACAATTCTAGAACTATTCTCTGCCATGATGTTACTTTTGCTAAAGCTGTTAGTTGCTGCCTCTAACAACTGAAAGTCAAAAATAGCAACTGGACTCTTCTTGTCTGCCATCCTTGAGTAGTTAAATTTAGCATCGATTGGGTTTAAGGTTTCCCCTTTCGCAGCCTCTACACGCTCATAAATTAAATGAATGAGGAATGGAATATTGAAACAAAAGAACCAAATAAAAAGTTCACTAGAGGAAAAAGCAATACCCATGGTTGCTTGGCTTTTACAACTAGAGCTTCTTAAATTTTTATGGCGCCCCAACCAGGCATACAATAACAGTAGGAAGATTCCAACAAGAAGAGCAGAACAAACAATCAGTGCTACTAGAATTGTTTTATTCAAATTCTGGTGGTGCACTGTTCTAACCTCCTCAATTCCTGTTTCAACAAGACAATAATACAACTCATGAAACAGCATATACTGAAATTATAAAGGAGTTCACATAAAATAAAATGCAGATGGCCATGGAAAGAAAGTGGGGTGAATTACTACTCATGAAATTAAATCTAATATGAACAAGTGGGTAGGGAGATCTTCAAAGTCAGGAATAACATGCTAATGCCTATTATTATGCAAGCAAAACCGAGGAAACGATCTTGTTTCATTCATCAGAATCTATGACAAGCAATGAAAGGTTATGACTTGTCAGGGTGTCCTGTACCAACATAAGAAGTCTAAGATTTTCTTCAGTTCCTTTGACTGCAAGGTTGCATTTTCAAGCAACCAAACTCCAAACTTCTATGTAACAAGAAAATGATGACACCCACCATAATTCAAGGAGAATTCATGATAACAAATAAATTTAAAAATAAAAAAATAAAGACAGCGAATTTTTATTGTTTGGGATTTCAATTTCAGAACTTTACAGTGTTTGGGAGCAATGCTAGCTCATAAAAACGCACTGTCAAGCACAGCGCAAGCAGAAACTCCCATAAGGGATAAAAATAAGGACTTGTTGAGATGATGCAGTACCTGGGGCTTGTGCATTTGCTGAAGAGTGAGAAACATAAATGGACGATGCAGCTTGAAGAAGTGGTGAACAAAGAGAAATGCTCAGCACCCAAAGGGGCAGGAACAGAACAAGGAGCTTCATTTGCTGTGTGTGTCCTTATTGTGAGGATTATTCAAGCAGGATGAGACAGAGAGGGAGTATGTTATGTATGTGTTTGTGTGAGTGGAATAAGTGAATAACTTGTCAAGAGAAGCTTCTATCTTTGCTTTGTTTCAATTTTGAAACGAATTTTGGCAGTAATCCGCTCTGCAGAAATGGACAAAGGCACTTTCAGGGAAACCGAGAAAGCGCTTTATGACCAATCTATATTACCGCTCCATGTTTGATGATTGATGAACGATGGTGAGTAGGTTGATGAGAGAGAGGCAAGGGGTACAATATGGAACATGAAATCATGTGGCAGTTATCCAAAGGTGTGAGAGCGAGTGAGTTCGTTCAAAAGTAAAATGGGGCACACACAATGTTTGTGAGATGTGGATAGTGGAGACATACACTAGAAGGGACCTCCATGTGGGTCACCATCATTCATGCTACACCAACACACATTAATGCAAAGATCTAGGATGCTTTGCCCTTTGCTCTTTGCCCTTTGCCAAGCTTTGAAACATAAGGGCCTAGACTAGACTAGAGTTCCAAGCTCTCTCTTTTGCAATTTACCCTCTTCTTTGTTTCAAATAATGCACTTGTAACTCATGTCATGGCCCCTACTCCCCCTGTCTGTCACTGTTAAATTGCAATTTAAGTATAGTGGAGTTAGATGACAATGTGATTAATTGGATATTTTCAGATTCTGTGTTTACTTAATTCGTATGTAGCTCTTAATAGTCAATGCAAATGTTGTGGATATGGACTGCTCATCTTGGAAGAGTTGAAATGTCTGTTATCACTATTGTTGTTGCTATTAATACTCCCATCTATTATTAAAGGTTGAAACGCGAAACCATTCTCTGAAAATAATTGGTACAAGATATGAGGAGGATGGATACATGACAACATTAGCAAAGAGGTTGGCATGTACTCCATCAGGGTGACAAGACAGCATTAGCTAACGTTAGATTGTCGCAAAGTCACCTGTAATTTTCACTAAAAAATCAAGCTCAACAAGAAACCCACCGATGAAGGAGTGTGGGGAAAACAACCAAGAAATAATGGGCAAAAGAGAAATAAAATAGCGAGATAGCCATAACTCTAGTCATGTAATATGCATGTTGTATAATGACTTTTGTCTAGGATGATAAGGAGGGGAAAATTTTGCAGAGACACGTGACAAAATCACAAATGTCACGTGAGCCTTTTAAAGTCCATCCCCTCAAAACGAGGGTGGCGGGGGACTTGAAAAAATAAAACACTTAGACCAAACAACCAATTCGGCAAGTTGAATTTAGGGTGTGTTTGGCAGTATTAAACATGATAGTATAAGTTTATATTATATATTATGTTTTTATACATTATTTGACATAGATAACATATTGTATAAACTTATACATCATCACTCTTTTATACGTTAAAATGTTGTATAACTTAATACAGTATAAAGAGACTGTATTAGGCCTGATTAACTTTTAACGTATAAGATTATTTTAATTTTTAATAGTTTATTAAAATAAAATAATTTTTAAATAAATAATAATAAATAAAAATTTATAAATAAAATTATTTCATAATAAATAAATATTATTAATAAATAATATATGATATCAATCCACCTATATACAATAAAAATAAAAAAGTAATAAAAAAAGTATTTATAATTAATAAATATAAAATAAAATAAAATATTAAATATAAAATAAATAAAATTTAGGATCAATAATAAAAATATTTTGAGTTAATATTTATTTTAAAATCTAAATTTAAATAATTATACTTAAAAATAGAAAATATATAAAATATATAAAAGAGTTACTTAATATTTATATAATTTATTGAAATAATAAATAATTCTAAAATAGTAAAATAAATAATAATATTTAAAATAAATAAAAATTTAATTAATAAATATGATATTTAAAAATTATATTTAAATCATTAATAAATTTTTTATTTTATTTAATATTTAATTAAAATATTAGAATTATTTATAAATAAATGATAATATTATAAAATATATAATATAATATCTTATACAGTGTTATACCAAACACTGTATAGTATTAAAAGTTTATTAAGCCTTATCCTATTAAGTCTTATCCTATCAAATCTTATATTATCAGCCATTATCCTATCCAATATGTTAAGTTCTTTTGGTGGTTAAATGGTTAGTCACTTTTTTTTTTTCTTTTGTAAATCAGTTACTTATAATTTAATGAAATAATTCATGGTCAACTTTAGTACGGCATTAAGTATCCCGTTAACTGTTCACTTGGGGAGACCTATGTTACATATAATTGATATTTAGTATTTTAAAATTGATTTATTATCGGCGTAAGATTCTTTTTTTCTTTTTCAAGTTATTGCATATCACTCTACCTGTAGCAAAAAGAAATGATAAAACAATGCGTGTTATTTGGTTCGTTCGCAGGATAACAAAAAATATGGCTGTTAGAAGAGATTTCATGTGGATAGGCCCATGGAGTCCAATAGTAGGCAAACATCGTTGTTCGTTATTTTGGTGGAAATATTTGTTGTTCGTTATATTCACACCCAACACCCAAGTGAACCAAACATGGGCCGACTGTGCCAACAAAAGTACTCCAAGCTCCGATTACCTGTTGCACGTAGCCAGTAAACATTGAGCAGTATCAATTAACAATAGGCTTAGATATGTTTTTATCTATGTAAATATAAACAACTTTTTGTTTCCATCCTTCTTTGATTTTTACTTTTCTCTTCATCCATTCTTTTCTAGAAGTTATGATTTTAACCCGTACCATTATATTGGTTAACTAATAAAATATGAGTCGATAACAGTGTCATGTATCAAGGTTGAGGTGGATTTTCCTCTTACATGTCATCGTTTAACAAATCTCATTTAAGTAATGGTAAGGACTACACTATGAACTTTTGAGAAATAAAAGACCAAAACCAAAGTGAAATTTAAATAAAAACCAAAATTAAAATTGTCTATATTTACATGACAAAAACATATTTAAAACCTTAATAATATTTTTCTACAGCATTTTTCTTGCACTACTCTAACATCATCTTCTTTTCTATACTGTAGCAGTATCCTAATTTTCTTTTCTGATTAATCCTAATTTTCTAAACAGTATTGGAACAGAGAGCGAATCACGTATTAATAACTTAGGATTTCAGTTGCATAGTTGCATATCTCGTGGGTGTGTATCAAAAAATGTGAGAAACTGTGTGTTTGTATATAGAAATTTTAGTTATGTTATCGGTGAATCCATAAAAACTTTTCACATTTATTATTAACCATCTTACCGTATGCACTTCATTTTTATCAATCCGCCAACATTAGAGATATAATTAGATAGGAAAAAATTATTCTTTTGGTACATCAAAATTTGAAAGGAAACAAAATTTGTACATATAATTGCATACATATTACTCTAGAATTTCTCACTATTAGTCCAATATTTTATGGCTAGGTAGTAGACACCACACTTCTTTTTTTTTTTCTATTTACTGCTACTATCTCTTAGATATATATATATATTATCATATAGATATCTAATTGTTATGTTCTATTTTTTCCATTGGAAAATCATATGATATTCCCTCCATTCTTTAATAATTGTCCAATTTTAAACGTGCGCTGAAATGAATAAAATAATTAAAAAAATATTAGAGTTAGAAAAAGTTGAAAATAATTTATTGAATTGTCCTACCTAACTTTCTCTCTCCTCATCCATTATATCTTTTCCTTTCTTCAATAATGTTTAATATGGATAATATTGAAAAAAATAACTAATACTATTTAAATTTTTTGAATAAATAATTATATTTAGATAAAAAAATTAAATAGATAATTATTTAAAAATTGAGAAAGTAATTATTTCTCGGAAAGAATTGCATTGGGTCATAAATATACGCGAGGGTTGTAAAGAAAAAAAGTGCTGGGTTACGGTTGGGATCGGAAACTGCAAATTTTCAGCCTCGAGTAGTGGTATTAGTGGTGGTGCTGGTTAAGCAGCAATCTGGCACGAACAACTAGGCAGCTCTTGCTTGCAATCCATTAATTCACCTACCGAGCTATGCTGCCCAGCACAGCAGCAATCAACGACTCCAAGTCTCGATAGTGCTTGTGTCTCACTCTGAGTGAGTGTGTTGACCGTTGCATAGCAGATGCCAATCCACAGCCACAACCACCACTATTGGAAGGAAGGCGTAATTCCAGCTGCACCTGCTCATGGTCTTATATCTTTATTTACCTGTACTGCATATCCTCGTCTAAATGCACACAACACACTCACTGCATTTAATTTAAGCCTTCTAAGAATTGAAAATTCAATTAAAATGGAGAGCGAAACTTCGCACACACACACTGTCAATTAAATAGACACAGATGAGCAGCACGCACGCTGTGGAGAAATGAAAGTGAAGATAGTAATCACAACTGTGTTAACACTTCTCTTGCTGCCCTCAGAGTCTCTAGCGGAAACTGGAAGTCATCCTCAAGAAGATGAAGGAGAGCAGTTGATATCGTTAACAGGACCTAGAAGCAGAAACAGATCAAAGTGCGACCCGCTTTACCTATACTTACATGGAGCCTCTGGCCACTGGCCTTTCCCCACATCTCCCTCACCACACAACCCATTTGATCAAACACCAAAGCCATCTCCTCATTATCCTCCACTAGTGCCATCTCCTCCGATAGTTCAGTATTCTCCACCGCCGCCCGCTCTAGTTCCATCACCGCCCCCACCTCCTATAGTTCTTCCACCGCCCTTGATAATTCCACCACCCGTGCGAGATATAATACCACAAACACCAACAATACCATGGCTATCACCGCCTGACATATACTCTGATCCTCCCCCACACTCACCGGACATCTTTCTTCCACCACCTGCCACCCTACTACCGCCGGAAGATCCATTCTCATCGTATTCACCACCTCTCACCCCAGAGATTTTGTTGCCGCCTCCGGAACTCTCAGGTAATCCGCAAGAACCACTTCCATTTAGCATGGAACTTCCGGCACCAACGAGCTTTCAAGAACCATCACCACCGCCACTGCAGCTGCTCCCACCTCCCTCTAGATAGAGTTAGGGGTGGTGATGATTCATGAACTCCTATCATGGATGAATGACTACACGGTTTTAAAATCTTCTTTCCATCCACGGGAGAACCATCCTCCTCTGATAAACAAGATCTTGCTCAAGAATCCGCACGAGTCCTCTCTTCAATGGGTATTATATGTTGTGTTACTATTTACTACATATTGATATTGTCGTTATTATTCCACAACAATAAAGGTAACTTGATTTTCTAAACGATAATTTTATACCACCATTTTTGCGTTGAAGATCTTATTCATGGTAATTTTATTTTATCTTTAATATAACTGTAGCGGCACTGATATACTCACCTTTAATTTTTATCTTTATAGTAATACCTTGAGCTATTGCGCAATGTAAAATTTGTAACCCACCGTACATAATCTTACCAATGGACATTGAAAGCAATAAGGTTAATTCTATGTACAACGAATCTAATTTTGATTTGCAAATTTTACTCGCTTCGAACTTAAATCTCCAAACTTAACTATTTATTCCAAAAACAATTTAATCCAGCGCCATAGGTTAGAAAAAAAAAAAACCAGACATGAAATCAAACTTCAACATTGTTGCAAACCGTCTCTACTTGATAGGAAAAGCGACATTTAAGTTGAACATGAAACAAATAGTACTCCATTATGTACATCATGCAATTACCCTGTTCCAAAATTGTTATTACCCTGTAAACGAAAATTGTAATTTTCTTATCAATATGATGGGCAAACTGATACATTCTACTTCCCGAATCTAGTTTTCTGTTTCCATAATAATAATAATAAAGAGATATTCTAGTTGGAGAGTACCAAAATCTTATAAGAAACATGTGTGTCATTCTTTTTCTATTTTTCCTTCTTCTCATAAGGTAAACAAATGAAACTAATTTAATCCACAAAAGAGAAAAAAAATGATACAATGAGTTGAACATAATATTATTCTTATCATCAAACACAAGAAAACCGGATAACGAAATTTCTTCAGTATTTCAAATCCGGGTTATCACGTAGACCTAGCTTGGAAATAACAAAACAGTAGGAATCCCAGTCAGTGCTTCTGAGGTATTTCAGTAATCTCTTCCTCCTCTGAACCATTGCTAGCAGACCTTTACGAGAATGCTTATCCTAAAAGCACCATCGACAAATCGAATCAGATTCACCCTCTATTTGACAGTGAATAGCACATAATACAACATCTGGTCAGGGCGCTTAACTGACCACAATATGCACTATGCACTAACTAACTCAAAATTCTATGGAAAAATAAAATAAAATCTTATCATAATTTGTAACAAATGAAAACATAACACATTTGCCTCTGCACTAGGGATCAAATTGAGCTAGAAAATTATGTTGATCACTTATTCGAATGCAAATTAAAAACAGTAGCATGGGCGCTACATGAAACCATCTTCTTTTGATCATAAATTAAAATAGATGCTAAAGGGACAACCAACTTATGAAATCAATTCAAAGTTCTTCTGAAAAAAATATACAATACTACGGACAGGTGCGAGCATATTTACACTAGCATGATTTTAATTTTTATACATTATATAAATCACACCTGTTATCATTAATAATATATTCAGGAAAATTGACATACAAAGAGGCAACTTACCTTCTTGTGTAGGACTGATGATAAATGCTTAATCTTAGTTGTGAGTTGCGCAACTGCAAAAAAAAAAGGGTAGCATTAGTTCCCAATCCCATGTAGAATATACATTTGAGATTATCACTTCAACTTTCAGCTAGACCTATATTGAAGCAAAAGTCGCATTCACAACTTTAGTTATCTTTCTTCTAAATCCCTACGATACATTGCATAAATCAGTTCATGAATAATTTCCTTTACCTTGAACAGGAGCAGAGCCACAATCAGATTCTGACATCTTAAACACATCTCTAACCTTTGCTAGCTCAATTTTCAACTTTTCAGCCGAGGACAAGTTATCTGGATGGAAGTACTGAGACAAACATAATGTAGTAATATCAGGGCATCAAAACAGTTAACACTAATGCCAATACTTGATATTATTAAACTGAACATTTGAAACAGTAGCCTCATTCAAACAACCTGCAATTTCAAGGATATGACACAACAACTAAAAGTACCTCATGTGATACTTTGACAGGAATCACTTCATCAAACAGATACAGCAAAAACAGATTGGAAATACTAATGTCTGTGCATTGGTTCAACAGGAATCAGCAGTGTGAAAGATTACAACAATATAAAGAAACAAAGAATAAAGAATAAACAAATAGGATTTGACATTTGACAATCAGAGGACTTAATAAAAAAGACAGTGAAAATTATCTCTTTCAAGAAGACCTAACTGCAGAGACACAAAATGCAACCCAACTCGCGTGGCATTCTCTCATAAAGGTTATTTTCATTAATTTTACCAGCAGCTGCAATCATCCAATACTCAAAACAGAACAATTATGTCAGTGTGCCACTGACATCACAAATAAAATGTCCAAAATGAATTTAAAATGAGGAACGGATCCAAGACCCCTCCCATCCTCTTTTAAAGAGTTGGACATCACAGAGCACAATCAAAAAGATCAAACATCTACAAACTCCCACAAAAAAGTGCAAGTATAATTATTCACCGTGACAAAAATTCAACAAGGAGCAGCACACAAAATGATATATCAGACATCAACACAAGCAACATGATGCACATTCAACTGCAGGAAACATTCCACCAACATCAATCTGTGAATGCTATTTTGTAGGTTTTGATGATGAAAATGAATTGACAAAGAATAGAAGCAAATGATATAGACCTCATGAAGGTGAAAGCGCAAATGATCAAGTCCTTTGGTTAGGATATTTTTAGAACTTAGATTATTTGTTAAAAGGTTTCTCTTTAAGGTTACTTGGCCATTTTAAATATAATCATGTTTTGATCTATAGAGAATTTGTTTTGATTTGTGAAAATACAAGTTTGTTTTGAAAGGAAATATTTCAAAGATGTTTTTGAAATTGTCTAAGAATGACCCGAAGTGTGTTAAACTTTCAATTCTCAAGTTCTGGAATTTATGTAATCGATTACAAAATAGTGTAATCGATTACAATGCTGTTCTAGACCCCAGAACCTGAATTTTCACACGTGTAATCGATTACAACCACAATGTAATCGATTACCAGAGTGCAAATGTGACCAGCTTCAAAATCTATACATGTGTAATCGATTACTCATCAATTGTAATCGATTACCAGAAGGTGACCGTTGCCTATTTTGAAAATTTGAATCGTGTAATCGATTACCAATATATGTAATCGATTACCAAACTCAAAAATGCACCAGAAGGTGTGTTTTGAAGAGATACATCTCTTGGGGTTAATCCTTAACGGTCCACATGAACTGTGTTATATAAATATCATTGTTTAACATCTTTTAACACACAGAAAACATATTACAAAGATCATTTTGTACAATTATTCTTTTTCATCAATCTTCTTGATTAATACTTGGCCAAAATTGTCTTATTCTTGAGAAACCTCATAGGGCTTCAATTTGTAACATCAACTCTATTCAGAGAGTGATTTCTTGTAATACTTTTGTAAAGTTGTGCAAAAGGGTGAGGTATCCCTTTGTAAGAACAAGAGTGAGGCATCTCTTGGTTCTTAGAGACTCAAACACAAGGGTGAGGGATCCCAAGGTGTAGGAGTACTCTTGGTTGTAAAGGTTAAAGTAATAGTGGAACTCTCAAGTGGGTTACTTGAGAGAACTGGATGTAGGCCACAAGAGGTGACAGAACCAAAGATAAAAGTTTGCAATCCTTCTTCCCTTATCCTTTTAAGTTTGTTGCAAATTTACTGTTCATTATCTTGTCAAATCCTGTTCATAGACATCATTGATTTCTCATATCTCTTGCATCTGTATACATCAAATTAAGTTTTAAGCAAGTTCTTCAAAATTAATTGAAAATTTAATTAGAGTGTGAAATTAAAGAAAAAGTTTTTGAACTCAATTCACCCCCCCTCTTGAGTTCATTGAGGCCACTTGGATAACACAATCAGCATAGGTAATGTTCCAATTCGGAGCATCGACATGCAAGCTCACATCACCAATGAAAAAGATAGACAACGAACCAAAACTATAGATGAACAATATACCAAAGAAAAATCATACACACCCTTTCAACAAGATGCTCTTGAGGAGGATCGAGCATGGAGCTTGGGGTCCTGCCCAAATGGCCCAATATATCAAGCTTCTGTACTGAAAGAAGGGGGGGAAAAAAGGCTTATGCAATTAGTAGATTTTGGTATAAAATCATAAAAACAGAGGCAAATAACATAGACAATAAGGGAAATGATTCAATTGGAATTGCACAAAACAAAAAAGAAAAGGAAAAACACGAGACTCACGCGAAGTTTTCTTAGCCTTATCCTCATTAGATTGCTGCAAGCGCTCCAAGCTCTGTCTCAAATCCCGGTAGACAACACCTGTGACAGTGGACAGAGACTCCTCCTCCTCCATCTCCCTCAGTTTCACCAATCTCTCGTTCAACTCCCCAAGAGAGAACCACTCCCTCCCTCCACCTCCCGGCCTCAGCATCCTCAACTTCTTTCCCAACTCCGAATAGCTATACATCTTCACAAACTCTGTCGACATCCCCGCCGCCGCCGCAGGGTCCTTCTTCTCCCTCATCTCCTTCCCAAAAACGTCCGCCGGGATTTCACCAGTCCCGCCGATCACCGAGCTGCCGGAATCGGAAGAAGGGCCCCATTTCAAGGTCTTTCGGAACGCCGGCAACGACATCGGATCGCTTCCCTGCCTCGCCGCAGGGGGCCGAAGCTTCTGCATGCTTTGGCGAATGGCGTCCAAGGAGGGCCCTCCGCCGGCGTTCCGCGTCGAATTGCCGGATTTATCGGGTACGTTTCGGTTGTAGATGTCCTGAAACAAGATTGGCTCCGACGAGGGATCGGCGCCGGGGGCGGATGTCCGGCGACGGAACTCCGAGAGGTTCTTGCGAATTTCTTCGAAATCGACATTGGAGGGCCTTGGGTTGGGATTGGGATTGGGATTGGAGAAGGTTGGGGAGGTTCTGAGGGGTGGAGTGGAGGTGGGTGGGTTTTTCTTGAGCCTTTCCTTGACGTCGGAGAAATAGGAAGAGAATGGGGAATTGGGCTTAGAGTCGGGGCCACCGTCGTCGGAGTTAGAGGTGGAGAAGAAGCGGTGGGTTCCGGTAAGAGTCAGAGTGTTCCATTGGATGGTTCTGGCTCTGAGCTGGAGTGTTAGAGCCATCATCGCTCACTTACGATTGGGGCTTTGGAAGCTGAGGAACTTGCTTCGTTAGGGTTTTTGAGTGATACCACCACCGGCTCAGCCTCCGCGAGTGACACTCACTGCTCAGCTAATACCACGGATAAAAAATTTAAAATGTTTTTTCATTTTTCTCTCTTCAATTAAAGAGAAAAATTAAAAATTAAAATAAATTCGCTCGGGGAAAAAAAATTGATCATGAACTGAGCCCAGATGCAATAATTTTTCTTGAAGTTTACTACTATTACAAAATCTTTGTATATTTTAAATCAACACCAATTTTTTTTTACTTTATTATTTTTCTAAAATTTTGCAAGGTAACTCTTTTACTTTATTTAATTTCTTTAGAGTAATACTCGTGGAGTCTGATTCTCAGTAAGTAAAAGAGTTTTACGTCTCAAATAGATTAATTACTACTGTTAACAATAGATATACTGGAAAATAAAAAAATAATAATATTCATTGATTTTAAATTCTAAATTAAAAAAACTAAATCACTAAAGAATATATCGAGTTACAAATTAGTTTGTGAGAATTTGAAAATGAGTATCAATTTTGGACTGATAATATATTTCTAAGGGATCAATTTAAATATTTTATCTGAAAAATTATAACAACATATAGTCTTTAATTGTTTATGCTACATTTATTTAATATCATTTCTCTTTGCTCACCTACCCTCGTCCAAAAATTATGAATCCTTGAATCTTAAAAAAAAAAATCCATCTCTCATCAAATACTAAATTCCTAAATTTCAAAACTCAATTAGAATTATTCTCCCCCTCCTCCCAACCAAAAAAAAAAAGTTATTAAAGCCCCAAAGCAACCTATGAAACCAACATTACAACCACATCAAACAAACTAAAGCTCACATAACAAAATAATAATAAAAATAAAAGAGCATCCAAGCTTTGAAACAATCTTCACCATAAATTGTCATCAAGAATCGCCATCAAAGATTGCTTTGTCTCCATCGTCCCCATCTTTAAGTGAGAATAAATACTTTTACATTGTTAGTGTTACTCTATTTTTTTAAAATAAAACCCACTAATATAAATTTGAATTCAAAATTTTCTATGTAAATATGATTGTAATTTTGCTAAAAGATAAATTATGTGGTCCACAAACATAAGTGGAATCAAATTGATTTCAAGACTGCATGTCACGATCTAATTTGAAAATATAACCGATACGTGAGGAATCTTACATCCTCACGTAAGTCTCGTGACCTCTAAATCTCTCTATATGCATATTTCTTTATAAAACTATTTAAAATATGAATTCATTTTCTACATACAAATCACTTATTCTTTGAAATCAATATATAATCATATCTGATATTTCATAAACTAAACTTTAAAATCTGCAATTATAATACAAAACATATATAGTGAGTTGCTCCGTCACAAAATAAACCATGAGTGGCATGATCATGTAGATGCAAATCAAAATATAGTCATGCTATGAAAAATGCAAAATGTACTCTATATGGTCCAGGACTCCCATCTGCAATAACACTCGAGCACTCTAAACTATATATGACAATGATATTTCACCAAAGTGAAGCTCATCAATGGAAAATCTAATATTGCTGGAAAGAATGAGGTAGAGATGTGCATACAGCATTTGTTATATCTGTAATGGGAGAAAGAAAATGAGTTAGTTTTATGCAAAACTCAGTAAGTGAATTCTCACCTTGTCACGACCTCCCTAGGAAACATGACCGACACGTGAGAAATTGTGTCCCCATGGAAGCCTCTAGTAATGTTACTAGGTAATATGCATAGATAAATCAAATATACGCAAAATATCTCAAGTTTAACCATAATTCTGAAAATATTTCCAATTATAATTATTGAACATAAAACTGCGTAAAATCCATAATTTGGGCCAAACTAAACATAAGTAAATAAATGACTGAAATTCTGAAAATAGTCAAAACGATATAATACATGTCCGCCGATCTTGCCTACACAATTATTGGAGTACTACTAAACTAACATAACCAATATTAAGCTCCATTCCAAAGCGAAACTCACCAAAGAAGCTGTAGCACTACTAAGGAGGATACTGTGGTGCAACTGAACCTGTAGCTGTATCTGTAGGGGAGGAAAAAAGAGGGGTGGGTTCATCAAAATTCAATGAGTGAGCTTCTGCTCATAACCCACACGGGACAACAACAAAGATACATAACATATACATGCAATTTGATAAAAATTATTTTATATATACTTACACATAGCTGTACTAAAAATAATTTAACATAATTCATGACAATAACTAGTAGAAAAATAGGAATAATTCTATACATAATTAGCTGAACTTAATAACTGAACCTAGGCTAATGGCTAATCTGATAGGCACCTAACTAGGTCCTATAATGGACACCACACTAGATTCCTTACTGTGAATGAGCTAGTCCTCTAACAGACCACTTGGTACTAAGGTTAACGATCAATCTTGCAGCTGTTAACTCATTATTCTATTTCTCACTAATTAATATAAAATAACTCGTACATAAACCAAATAAATATAAAAGCTCTGAATTCATATGATTCTAACAATTTGACTGTAGTATAACTGAGGTTCTGAAATCATGCCTAAGAGATCGTTGGTTTGTAGGTATAGTGATTTTTGGAATCCGATAGAGTATGTATTTGGAAATTGTTATGAATCATACTTTGTTTAATACTTTTAATAAGCCATATTTGATATTCTAAAATCTTAATAGGAAATCCATAGTCTGAAAATATGATAATCATTATTTTTATTGTAAAAATTAAATTGAGGTTTCATAATTTCATAAATTGAAAAAAAATGATATTCTATAACATGTAAGGCATCAATTATGGTCCCATGAGCTTTCTAAAATGGGGTTTTTATGATAACTATGAAAAATAATAATTTTTCAGAAATTGGCATAATCTGTAAAATCATGTATTTGGCATAGGTTATTGTATAATTTCACAAACAATTCATGTAATACTAGGAAAATACTAATAATGACAAAAAATATAGTCATGAGCTTAAACTCACTCACAGTCGGTAGCTGGGAGCATGCTTCCACTAACAACTTGACTCTGAGGAGTTGGACCAGTACTGATAACTAAGCTCACACATTAGATAAAAAGAGGAGTGTCACAAAGTCCTAGGAGAGGGTTCAGCTAGGCCAACTAGAACTGGAGCTGGGCCAGTGGAAAGCGAAGCTTGGCCACGAGGAAATTGGAGCTCGGCATGAAGAGATGAGGTCGACCGAGAGGAGGTTGGTTAGGAGGAGGTTGGCTAAGAGGAAGTTGGCTAAAAGGAGGTGGAGGCAAAACTTTACAAAATGAAACTAATCATTTCTTACACAAACACACATCTACACACCTATTTATACACATATATAATGATAATAATAATACTAGTGCTATCTACACCTACTAATAATAATGATAAATAAAATGCTATCTATACTTATTAATAATAATGCTATTTACACTTACTAATAATAATGATAATTAATAATAATGCTATCTACACTTACTAATAAAAATGATAAATAATAATAATGGCAAATAATAATGACAATAATAAAAATAAGAAATAATGATGATAATTCATATACTAATAAATTCTAAATTTGGGGTATTACACACCTACAACCCCCCTTTCAAAGGACACTAAAGAACAATACATAAAATCATAATAATACCAATAAAACTCTAAAACATTTCATATATCTAGCTATATGAAATCATTTTTTTCCATAGATTCCAAACGACATCACTCTGATAGAGAAACAAGAATATTTGATTGTGTATGTCAATCATGACATAACAATTTCTTTGTTTTTTGGTTCTTAAGAACCAAAATTTAGACACCTAACTAGATTCCATTTTCTGCTCTATAAAATTGTCCCTAAGGATAACTTAATACCAAGGTTAATGATAATTTACAACTGTTAACTCATTGTCTTTTTTTCCATGATTACTGTTTAGTTCAAATCACAAAACTAATTCCTTTCTCTAAAACTCAGTTTCTGAGTTCAAAAGCTCTATCATGTCAAACATATTATTCTGAAAACCAGGTGATAGTCATAGCGTTTATAAACAGCCATACTCATAATCAATCTCTATATAAAATCAGTTCAATAATAATGGTCCCATGGGTTTTATTAAAAATATGTTTCATACTCTTAAACCAAAAGTAATCTCAAATATTCTCAAAGTAATCTCTAAAATTATACAATATGCACTATTATGATGAAATAGCTCCAATGACCAACATAGAGATCGCAGGTTTGAACCCACTTACCTAGAGAGATGGAATACATAGAAACAACACTAACAGAACTCTGGGAGGCATGAATGGCACCAATATCTTAAGCTTGGAAGATAAAAATTGAAGTTAGATTGAGAAAAATGGAAGAGAAATGGAGTTTGGGAGTGAGAAATCCCATTTTCTAGAGTGGAGACTAGTGGGGGTTTGTGTGTTTTTGTTTGAAACCCAAAATGAGGGATTTTATAAAACCTTGGACTACTGCAGTGCTCACCTGAGTGCTTTATTCCCTGTTCTGCACTGCTGCGCTCTCCATAGTGTGTTTTTTCAAAATTTTATGTTTTACTTCCAAACAACACCGGTAAATCCCAAAAGACTCTAGAACTGCACTAGACTTGCTTAGAGACACGTATACCTAAAGTATTACAACATAACACCATATTTAAATCTCAATTGCCTTGCTTCCAATTTGAACTAAAATATTATCTGTCAGTAGAGATTGAATCACCTAATGGACTTTTTGTTTATGCATTGCTATACCTTTAGTTTGATTCATACATTTTCCATATTGATAAGTTATCTTTTAATGTGAATTAGTGCATAACTAAATAACTTTACATTTAACACAAAGACAGTTTCTATGGTGGTCTTTAAAGAGTTATAGACCATCATGATTGTTGCAATTTAATGGATGAAATGCAAGACATATCGATACACTAATAACCTATAATACATTATAGTAATTTTTTATGACTAAAACCCCAATTTAATCTTTCAAATTTATAGTGGGGGGTAAATTATCCTCTTAAATTTGGAAAATCTCATATTAGTCCCTAAAATTTCACAAATGAGGACAAGTTAATCCCTCCGTGAAATTGTCATCTGAATTATGTCTTGTTAACTTATTTACGTGTACTGTTAACTAGTTTACATGTACTATTAATTTCATAGTGGATCCTGCTTTGTCTCACTCATCTAAATGAAGTCATTTAGACATTCTTTTTCATCTTCTATCTCACCATAATTCCATGTCTAGAATTTTTTTTTAACTTTAAGTTGTCATTTGTTCTGCATAGAACAGAGAAATGAGGCAGGTTAGGACCCACCGTGAAAATTAACAGTATATATAAGTAAGTTAATAGAATACATAGATATTTCTATTAACAGTTTAGATGACAAAATTAATAGAGGGACTAACTTATCCTTATATGTGAAATTTGGGGAACTAATGTGAAATTTTCCAAATATGAGGGACTAATTTATCCCTTACTATAAATCTAAGGGACTAAATTGAAAATTTTATCTTTTTTTATTTTAACTAGTTTCATAATTATGATTAAATGCAATTTAACGTGGCTAAAATTTATTTGAATGATCCTAAAATATTCCCAAGAAAACTCTGTTCAATTTAAGAATCGAACAAATAAATCATGTTTAGTTCCACAATCTCGTAGTGAATTTTAGAGAAAAATATACTTTATCCGTTGAACTATAAATTTTGTGCATTTTACCAATAGAATTTTAAAATTGTGGAAATTAACCCCTTAACATTCCCTAAATGTACACTTTTTATGTTAAACTTTCAATTATTATTAATAAAAAAATATGTATTATTTTCCCTCAAACTTTAGGTAATGTGCATTCACATTTCTTAAAGTAACAAAGAACCCGCACTTAATTCTTTAAACTTTTTGAACTTATGATTTTTTCTATAAATAATAGATGTCCTGTTGACAAAATAGTTGATTTGCATAGTTAAAAATTCACAAAAGCTCAATTTGCATAATTTTAAATTTCTGAAGATAAAATATATGTGAATTATAATTTAGGTGTTGAATTGTAATTTTCCCAATTACGATAATTACTACAATACACCATTAATAATTAGAATATCGATACACCATTAAATATCACATATTAGATTATAAAACCATAATGGTCATTGATTGTCAAGGACCATTGTCGAACTCTCATCGAAACAAATACCATGCAGTTGAGCTGAAATACTTCACCCGTTCCTCTTAATTTTGCTCATTTATTTATTTTGGTCAACATGTATAAATTAAACCCTTTCATTAAGGGGGAAACCACCCAAAAAAAAAAAAAGTACTGCTTGCTGACTTCAAAGTTGAAACAAACAATGTACAGTTTCTCGTGGGGTAAATTATGTTAGAAATTTTTTCTGCTCGCACTCTTGACACTCGTTAGTTCTGACTCGCAAGTCCATTGGTCATGACATAGTACGAGCAGTGAAGATAAGACAACGGAGAATTGTCCTTTCGAGGCAAAGGAACCCCAGCCTATAGCAGGAACTCGCACGGTCGCACCCGCCAGAAAATGTTGTTAATTCATGCTAAATTATCGTTTTTAACTGAATTTTTACTTTTTTTAAAACTGTTTTCGGGAGTAGTTTTTGCCTGAACTTTAAGTTAAACGAAAAAAAGAAATAGCGGTCCGGCACGACTCACTCCATCATACATGATTCACCACGAAGCTTTAGTTACATGTTCAGTACATATTTATTTATTTATTTATTTTTGATGATATCTGTTGATAGAGTGTGTTCGGATTCTGAATGTTAGAAATTCTCGTAAATCTTACCAAAATTTTGATTGTAAATTGCTCTATGTACTCACTCAACGAGTTTACGAATTTTCGATATAAGTTTAAGATTCAAAATCCTTTGCACATTACCTGAATACCAGTCTTGTAGTTTTGGCTGAATGTATGTCATTATTGTAGGTATTATACATTTTATTAACGTTTTGGCCGATAATATATGAATAAGTTATCATATTTTTGTTTATTTGTAAAGATTAAAGCTGGTATTTATTTATTTAGAGTTTAATTGTCAACCATTTTTGTATTTATTGAAGCATTACTTTAAAAATGATTTCTTAAATAACAATTGCCATAATCAAACGTTTTGTGAAAACAGGGTTAACTATAAATTAGAGTACTACAATAATTAATAAAAGTTCATATTAAAAGGTGATTAATACTAAATCATATACATAAATGAAAATAACATGCAATTGTCATTCACTTACATGAAAAACAGCATGTCGACGAAAGAAATAAAAGTGAAATAATGTGGTGGGTATGTACAAGTTTTGCTTGGAAATGTGAAAATCGAATAGAAGAGATGTGGTTGAGTGGAGGAAGCAGTGATTTTTGTTTGTATTTGTAATGAATTAATTTATGAATTTGGTTATGTCGCGATAAGTATAATGTGTGCCCGTTGCTGCCAATGGAAAATAAGAATGAAGAAAGGAAGAAATACAATAGAGAGAAGAAGGAAACAGTTGAGGTTAGACACGTGCAAGAAGGTGGGACCAAGGGCGTGAGATTAAAGAGGAATGATCCACACATTACACAATGTACATACAAGATATACATTTGCAAGTGAGGAAGGAGAGGGTGAAAGAGGGTTTTTTTGGTTTTTCCCTCTCAGCAAAAGATCATCCGTGTCCGTCCACACACACACACACTCTCTCTCCCCCATGAGCAAGCACGCAGAGGAGGTACATCATACAAACCTTCCACTCCTTCCTATTCATTATTTATTTATTTCATATTTATTATATTCATATTATATATTTTATATATATATATACATACATATTTAACATATCAACGACACCCACCACCCCCATAACGCCCACCTCTTGTTCATCCTTCCTTCCTTCCAAACAGCCAACCAAGGCGCCAAGCTCACCGCTCCAGAGAGAGATGTGCCCCGATGACTGGGTCAAGGTGGCCATGGCCGACGATTCTATCGTCGTCGGCCTCCTCCTCCGCCTCCATCAACCTCCTCCACCACCTCCCTATCCTCTTCAACTCCAGTGGACTGTGCGTCAGCGCCGCTCCAAGTCCGTTCCCAGGCACGTTCTCCCCAACACCAAAGCGGAGCCCACCAGAGCCAGCCCCACCACCCCTCTCTCCTGGAGCGGCGCCACCTCCGCAAGCGGCGGCGGCGGCGGCCCACTCGATGGCTACGAGGAGTCCAGCCGCCCAGCCATAACCAAACACGTCATAACCTCAAGATCTAAGGTTCCATGCTTAATCCCTCTTCTTCTCCTCTGTTTCTTTTCCTTTTTTTTCCTTCATCTTTTTGAGTTTGAGTTTTTCAGTCGGGTTAGTGTAGCAGTTTCTTTTTGAATCCCGAGTTGACGAAAATGCCATTCATCAGATTCCGTATTTACTTGGACGAATCCTCAGACTTAGCTCAGCCTTTGGCTAGAAGGCACCTGTCTTCTTTTTTCCCTTTTCCTTTTCAAACTTTTTTGGAGCTGGCTTCAATCACCTTCACCAGATTTACGACTACACCCTTGCAGAATCAGTGCATCTCCGGTCACCGGAGCTGCTGTGTTACCGTGTTCCACTTTTTCTGTCAAGAAAGTTCAACCTGTTGCCCTTTTGTCATTGTTTGTTTGATTTGAGTCGTAAAATAAAAAAAATGCATTTAATAATGGAGAGAAGGGGAGAGACTTTGATTGAACGCTTGGAGTCAGAGGCATGAATGACTCTTACGTTTTTTCCTCGCCGCTCCTCCAACTCAAATGACGCAAACGCCCTTCCTTGCGAGGGCATTTTCGTCTATCTACACGTGTTCCGCCCGTGTCGGAGGGAAGTTGCAACTGAAAATTCTTTTTATTTTTATTTTTTAATTTCTTTTGGGTGACACTGTGTAGTGTGAACTGCGTTGTGGGGCTGCAGTGCTGTGTGGCATACGTGATTGATAGGTGGGTAAATTTATGAGAGGAAAACAATACCATGGGGAGGGGGAGGGGGGGTAGTTGTGTAATATCATGGTGAGAGGGGGGAGGGGGCACCACAACTGTTTTTTTGGTGGCGTGTTTTGGTGGCAAATAGTTAATAGCCTTGCGACTGCGTGTTGTTTGGTGTGGTGGTAGTGGTTGTGCACTTTTTCAATTGCTCTGCTCTGTGTGTGTGTGTCTTAGGTTTGGGTTTTGGGTTGGAGGGCTCATCCGGTGTCATCTACCCGCTGTAGCTTTTCCTTCGGGCGCACGCTGCTCCTTATTGTTTTCGTTCATTAATAAATTATTAATTAAAATATCAATTAGTCCCATTCGAATTGTGGGGATCGATCTACGTCGTCGTTTCACATGTGAGTTAAATATGACAAAAGTCTGTTACACTGTATGTGCATCACAGCTTGATCGCGAGCCTCTGTATTGAATGCCAAATAATTAATTAATAATAATATAGTAGTATAGTGCATGGCAAAAGTCAAAAGTAGGAAGTCCTCTCTCCCCCTTTTGTTTTTTGGTTGGGGGATGAATAGGAGGTGGAGTTCTAATTGGGAACTGCTATCCTATAGAACAACAGGCTGTTATGTTAGTCTTTTTATGCTTTGGTGGGGTACGGTCCAAAAGGTGAGAATCTGTGCTTATTTGGGATCGAGACGAAGATGCTTAACGAAATGAAGCTAGCTATGACTCATCTCGTTTTTTTTTTCTCTATTCCTTTTTTTCGTTTTTGGTCCTGACAAATAAATAAATAGAAGAGAAGAAAAGATGAAGGAAGCTGTGGAGCAGTTCAAAACAGACACCAAGAAAGGACAAGGGAGGAAGTGGGAAAGAGAAAAAAGCGGGGCGGGGTGTGGCTTGTGGCTTGTCGTGTGTTAAAAGTTCAAGGAGAGGGGATTGAGGGACTTTGGTAGCTCCCAAACGAAAAGAAAATGGGGACCACGTTGCCACCAACTGGATAGGGTTGATGGATGAAGCGTAGCTACCAAAGCTGGCTCGTTAGTTATTGGCGTTTATTAGTCACCACCAACACCAATTGCTTTCATTTTCAAGCACACGTTTTAATTACTTGGGATGGGGGTGCACCGTGCATACATATTGCTAGCATTTCTAGCGTTTCTTACCCATTTATTTCTGGTTTGGATGGGCAGATGCTGAGACTGTGTGACATAAGTACTTTTCTTGCCATCCAATCCATCAGAGCAAAGCAGCAATCTGTGTGCCTCTGTATCTCCACCACTAGGGATATGTGCCTGTGGTGTGGACTACCATATCACTTATATTAATAATTAGTTTCAGCACACTGCCATCTTTTGAGTACCAGAAATATGGTACACTTTAATTCATGGTATGTTGAGGACTCTTCTCTGCTCTAACTTTTTTCACTTCTCCGAGATGTGAAGTCCTCTTTCCTGGCACTGCCTTAATTATTATTATTGAAAAGATCCCCCCTTCCTACGTGATTGTCTTGCAGTTTTGTGTCTCTGATCTTCATTTGTCATCGAATGCCAATCATCAATGCCATTTGCTCAAAGCAGTGTTATTGTTTGATCAAGTGCACCTTCCTACTTCCTAGCCTAAATATTTTCCTGTCTCCTTCGTGTATTGCTTTTCTTCTTAGTTATCATGTTATTTCAGTCCATATTTTTTGAGAATGCACACTCAAATGATGAAATGTTTCAAGGCCCTAAATTCTCCTATATCTGGTGTCTTGCAGGTTGCTAATCCAAGTGAAACAGCCATTGCCAAAAAGTCAAGGAGGAAAAAGGTAAAATGATATACACACTCTCGGAGGATTTAACTCTTCCAAAGTGAGTAGATTTGTAAAGTAAGAAAGTAAAGGGTTAATCACCCTTAAATTATTTAATGGATCCATACACGATAAAAGTTAGATCTCTCACTTTGTCACTTACAAACCTCATCACTTACAATTTACAAATCCATTCTCGGATCCCTGAATAATTGGAACGTTTACACATCTAACTTTTAAGGAACAGCTAATTCTGTGAAGTGTGATGCACTTATAATTAAGAATGTATGTTATCTAAGAATGATATGAATATGAATTAAGGATAGCATAGGATGAATGGTTGATAGGCGGATAGCATAGCATAGGATAGCAGAAAAGTAACGAGGGCACCGGTGGGGGAGACGGAAAGAGGACCAATAATTGAGAGTGGAGGTGAAGAGTGAACTCAAGATTAGGTAACCTAGTTGAGAACTGCTGTCAATTGAATGGACTAATGAGCCAGTTTACATATTTTCATTGAGTACGTTGAAAGCAAAGTGCAAATGATTGGAAGTAAAATAGAGTTTGATTGAGCCAACTAAGGATTAGATGGCAAATATATAGCGTATAGTTTTTGAACTTTTGCTTGCAAGACAATCTTGTCAGTGTTGACATCCACAGCTACCCCTACAGTAATGACAGTGACTTAATGGTTTGGTATATATTAAATATTGCGAAAAAGATCTGCAGCTAGTGAGTTCAAATTTTGCAGTTTAGCTAGTCTAGCTATGAGGGAAAATAACAAAATAATCTATTTGCATAGCACTATAGCCCCATTTTTTGCTTTCTTTTCTGTTATTACATTTATGGTTTGAAGAATAATTGTTTTTCCTCCCTTTATGTGTAAAACGCGTTAGTGTGCATTTGTTTTTTCTTTTCCTCCCCCGTTTTCACTTACTGTTGAACACGTCTTAATGCTGTTTAACTTCTATTGTGTGTTGCAGACTTTAGCTGAACTAAAAGAGGAGGAGAATCTGTTGTTAAAAGAAAGGAGAAGCTTGAAAAATGTATGATTTGTACTGGTTTTCATAGATAGCCTGTTTTTAGTTCACACGTCTCTACTCTTTTGACTGGAGATATATTTCGTATGGTTTGTTTATTGTCGTTTTTTCAATTTTTGAACAGGAACTCACATCCTTGCGTCTCACTGTCGAGAAACATAGAGCCACAAATGAAAGCTTAAAGAAATTGAAGGTGACCCCGCCTATTCTCTTCTACCTTTTTTTCTAAAGCCTTTGCGTATTGCTCTTTGACTCACTGTTGCATCCATATTTGAAATCTTTACTTGCAACCTTTTGAGTAAGGAATAAATACGCCTACCTGGGGACAAGATGTGGTGATTTGAAACTAATTATGCCATAACCTTTTTGCAACAGCTTGATTTGGAGTCAAGACGGAACCCTAAAACAGCTGGTACCTCTGAGGCATCTGAGAAAGCTGTCCTTGACATACCTCACTCCGTCGAGGCACAGTTTCATCCATCTAATTCAGTTTCCCCGGAAGCTGTTGCACATAAGGTTCTTGATGGCGATTCACCTGTTCTACCATCAAATTCTTCTTCCAAAGCACTAGATATGGGTAACCAAGCATCTACTTTAGTGCTCCCTGATCTAAATTTGCCTGTCGAAGAGGATTTGAACTCCAATTCCATCCATTGAATTAGCTTATAAAAAACCAGCTCTGCATTGATATTCTGCGTTAGCTCACCGTATGCCTAGTGATATCAGATGTAGCATTGTCAGCCTTAACGATTTTTAGGTCGTGCTAATGTAATTGTAGATGCTAAACCATTCACCTTCCAACTCAGTCGAAACTGATGTGGAAATTGTTCCTTTCATTCGTGAAGGTACTGAGGGTAGTGTAGAAATCCTTACACGTCAGGCTTAGTAGTTCCATTCTTTTTTTTCCCCCCAGTGGTTTCTACGTTATCCATTATTCTTTGGGGCAACCCTCAATCCTTGTTTTTTGTTATAGAAATAATTACTGATAAATGTAATTACGTGTTCTACAGATAATTCAATTTTGGTTCTTGTAGTGAGGTTGTCTCTGTGATTGTACTTGCTTTGATTTTGTTAGTTCGTCCGCTTTAAACTTGAAAAAATTTGGTGAAGGACATAACTTGCTCTGATTATTTGTTGCCGGTTTTCTACTTGCTTAGCTGCGCTGTAAACGTGAGATTATATAGAATGCCCGTGTTGGACGGACACGTGCATATATCGAAAGCAGCATCCCTGTAACTTGGACGTGGTCTGTTGTTAACTTTGCTTTGGACCATTGTTTTATTAAAACGGTATTTACCTCTGGAATTGCTGCTTTCCGATGGCAGAGCCCATGGGTGCATTGAAAATCTCTTATGGTAGCCATGTCTGTTACGAGTGTGCCTTCCTTCGCCATCTAAAGCAACTATTGCTCCAGCGTCCTGGGGCTGATTACATCAGTGTTGCAAATCAACCCCACTTGCAAGCTTTAGAGGGCACCAGTGTTCTGTCCGTCTACTTCCTCCTACCTATAGGAAGTCAATTTAATGTGCTGGCTTTTGCTGTTGCTCATAATTAAACATTGAGTATCGACAGAACTAAATGACAATAGCAGTAGCAGGCTAGTGCAATTAAAAAAGTTCCGATGAAATTTACCGACCAGACTGGCTGAATGTCATGAAATGCGCTTCGCAATATCTGTAGATATGTTGTATGTTAACAAACAAGGCTATTAAAGCCATGAGTTTGGGTCAGAAGCAACTACAAAGATTAATTTTTCATCGAAGTTGTCTCTCAAAGTATGTTCTTTGATGAGGAGATTATTCTTGTGACAGATCTCCTCCGTTTATTTAGGCAAAGTGTTATAATGAAGAGGATGCACAAACCAGAAAGCCCAGACTGACTGCGTTTAGTTTGGGAAAATATTTCTTATTTTCATCTTCTTCTGAAAAGGATTTTGATTTTCCTAGCAATTTCTCCCTCCTTTCCATTCATTCGGTCTCTCTTTGATGGTTGCTGCAGGTGGGGCCATCTACGGGTGGAAAGAGTATTATATACTCTGGAGGAAGACTTTTTCCTCTACCACAACAGATGCTCACCTTTAGATGATGATATGACACACAATTACAGCATTGAGAAATCTAATGGTGTAAAAAGCTCCTGATGGAAGAAAATTCTTCCTTCATGAGTAGAGGAGAATGACTCCCGTTTGGTGATTACTGCAAAGTTTTCTTTTTTCTTTTTTTTTTCGGTCGAAGATACTGCAAACTTTTCGTATGAGTTAATATACTCAAACTCGGCCCGCTAGTAACGTTCTGGCCTTGTAGACATATGGTCTGTTGGGCCATCAGAAAATTTGGAGATTTGGTGGGTCCAAACCCTTAGCCCATACGCAACTCACTATTATTGTGTTATTTATTTAGTTTTTAGGTAAAATTTATTGTGTTGTTCAAGATAATCATATTCCTCAGACCAAGAACAAAAAAGATATTTATATTCCAAGAGTTAAAAAAATAAAAAAAAGATAATTACATTCATTCCGTATTCCCAATTTTTCCAATAAAGATGATTATATCCCTGGATCAAGAAAAAGATAATTATATTAGATTGAAAAAAAAATATAATCATATCAGTTGAACAAGTAAAAAATATAATCATAGTTTAATTTTGATGTAGAGTTCATTATATTTAAAGTAAACACCCAAATTAGTTCCTAATAATTTTTTTATAGACAAATTAATTTCTAACAATTATAAACACTTAAAATGGTCATTCACAATTATAAAAATAGGACATTATACGTTTCTAACCGGCCTATCAAGACTTGGTAAGGAGAAGATAGGGCTCGTCTAAGAGGAACCTATAATGTCATATTTTAACAATTATAAAAAATTAATTTAAATATTTATAATTATTAGAGATTAATTTATTTATTAAAAAATTATCAGAAATCAATTTAAGTATTTTCTCTCATATTTATTGATATAATTTTCTGATAATTAAGCTTGGGAGCCCCTTTTTTTTTGTCAAAAAGATAAAAAGAAGGGGAACTATTTATTGATATAGTTTTCTGATAATTAAGCACAGCTGGTACCTTTTTTGTCAAAAAGGTACTTACTGCTCAAGACACAATGCCGTTCAGTCCCCTTTCCATGTCTTTTGGGTGTTAGAATGTAAGATTCGCAAAATCCGGGGCAGAGACATTCTTCCTTCCTCGGGGAGGAAAATTTTCTTCGTCCATGGATCATCTCCATCTTTTATTTATGTGGACCCCAACACTTCTTGTACGTATCAAGACTTTGTTAACGGTGCAAGATCGATGAGGAGGAAGAATCACTCTTCCTCCGGGGCATGGCACCACAGTTCCAGATGGCTTATTGTTAAATTTAAAGTAGTATTTCTCCCGTATATATATACTGTAAGGCTGAATGGGCAAAAGAAATTTTATAAATAATTAAACGAGTTATGTCTTTAGTTATGGACGGATTTAGGTGGTATATAACTATATATGAGGAAAATTCAACGTCTTTAAAGTTTTGGTATAAAAGAAGAGTTATTTGCTTTTTGTTTTTCATTTGAGAAGATATGTCTGATTTTAGAAAATAATTTTTATTTTTATTTTTTGTAAAAAAAATAGTAAAAACTATGAGATTAGTCTAGTCTAGATCACAGATTTTCTAATTAAAAATATTAGATATAAAATTATTAATATATTATAATCTAATAGCTTAAATTTTTTGACATAATTTTTGAGCTATATAAAATTATTAATACCCTATAACTTAATAATTTAAATTTTGAGAATATAATTTTTTAATATGATATTAGAGTTTCTACAATTAAAAAATCTAGAATTTGATTGACCTATTCTTCTATTCTTCCGACATCATTCCTCAAATAAAATAATTAAATTTCTTTAAAATTATTAGCATGTAACAAATTAATCATTTAAATTTTTGCAATAAATGGTTTATCGAGCCTCTTGATATGATGCCATCTTTCCCACTTACATGTTTTGGTAATTATTTTGTGGGTACAATCAGTCAATCAAAGGTGCTATATATATATATATATATATATATATATATCAAGTCCCTATTACTGCTGCGAGGGACGCTGGTCTGCGTCTGTATCTGGATAAGCTGATGCTGATATGATATTTTCTTTATATTTTTAAGAGTAAATAATTCAGGTTTCAAAATTTTTTTTTATAAGATTATTTAATTTTTTAAAAATTAAAATTAGATTTATGATTCCTTAAAATTTTAATTATAGAATATATTAATTTTTTTATATGTATTTATATCTTTAAATATTAATAGAATTACATATTGACATATTAATATGATATTAAATGATATATATGTCATTTGAATTATAATAAAATTTAAAATAACTCATTTTAATAGTTAAAATTTAAAAAATAAATCTTTTAAGTGTCTATTATAAATTATAAAATAACTTATTTCAAAATGAGTATAATATATTTTAAATAAAAATAATTTTATTTAATTTATCTTTAATATTTTAATAACACATTATCATTATATTATACTATATATATATATATATATATATATAAAAGTTCATTAATGAAAAACTATTAATAAAATTAATGTGTCTGTGATTTTTAATCTTTAATGACCACATGATTTATTTTCTTACAAAATAAATTAATTCAATATAAAAATTTTGGGGAACCAAATAGGACATTCATGCATTTTCAGAATCAAAGTGAGGTGGATTCCGGGTGATTTCCACCATTCACATCACTCAACTCATGCCATAATACATCGTGATTATTGCCGCTCTCTATTCTACCAAAAAAATTAGCAACCCCCTTGTTCATTTAATCGGTCTACGCACATCCTACAGATCTCATCTTTCACTACTATCGTGTAATATGAATAATACTAACCAGATCACTCATAATCATAAGAAAGTAGACAATTTTAGTTATATAATTGCACATGTAGACATGTAGTCATTTACTTCCTCTGTATATTTCTCTATGGTAAAATTTATAGGCTTATAAATCCTTCAAGTAGAAAGAAAAGAAATAAGAAACTACTATTGAAGAGGTAATTATGTATTTATGCGTCGAGAATCGAGTTTATTGTATTTTGTATAGCCCAAGTGTGAATTCCGAATGGGAGTTGCTCACCTATAATTGGAATTCGGAAGTCAATGGAGTTGCTGACTCATCCAATAAAAAATAGACATGTGGCTGCTGGACCAATTAATATTAATATAATAAAATTAAATTACCAATTTACCCTTTCTATCATTGTTCATCCAATCCCCTCCTCCCCCTCCTTTCTCCCTCTCTATCTATCTCTCTCTTTGACGGACGGTGGCAACGCCATCTTGACCGACACCGTCAACAACCTGTAGTGGCAACTCCCTTCCATCTTGCTTACGACAGTGCTGCATCAACTTCGTTGGTGACAACTCGTGAGATCACATCTAAACATTTCAGGAAATTTTTTTTTTTAAAAAATAAACACACAAGGATGAAGGAAAAGGAAATAAGGAATGACAACTTCGGGGCTTTCGGGAGCTTAGCATTCTGGACTGGGCTTCCGTGAAGATTCGTGACCATCGTCCGGTAGTGGTGTGCACGACATCGATGGTGAGAGCAGCAAGGCGAGAGCATAGTGGCAGTTGGGGGGGGGGGGGTCTCCGATGGAGGTGGCTTGGACAACAACAAAGCGAGTAGTGGACGCGACCAATGCTGGTGCAAAGGTTATGGGTGGTGTGAGCACTGCTGGCTTAGCAAGTCTAGCGAATCTAAGATTGAGCAGCACAGTGATAGTGGACAAAGAGGGCAAACTGTAATTTGGTGTTTTTCATTTTAATATTGGTGGATCCCATCATTCACATGTTTGTTTTCCATTGGATGAGTATGGCCAACTACAGCAACCCCATCGACCTCCAACTGTAGATGGATGAGTAACCTCCATTCTGAATATGAGTATCTTGACCTAATCCCCAGCCCCGCTGGAGGGGGTATGGGAACCAGTTTTACAGCTAGACGTATGTTTGTTTGGATTTTTTTTTTAAAAATTGTGGAATAAAATTTTAAAGATTTACTATATAAATATTTATTTTCCCTTACTTACTTTCGAAAATCTAAATTAAAAACCGCTCCCTTTAATCTCTTGTCTGCTTTCATAGGCCTGTTTGGTCTCGTTTTTCAATGTTAGTTTTTATTTAAGCTTTTAACATTTTACGAAGAAAATATTTAAAATTTAAAATAAATATTAAAAATTAAATTTTATAATTTTTAATTTATTTTATAAAAATTAAAATATAAAAAAGGCAAATTATAGAAACTTTTTCAGAATTTCTTCAATATCATGTCTACTCTCTTTTAATTTTAAAAATTACATTCAACTTCCTTATTCTTAAATTAATTTTTAAAAGTATCAAGTTACATTTTATTTAAAAAAAAAATACTATCTTCTTCCTCCCGCCACCACGATGGCAACTAATCACGGCCTTTCCTAAACTACCACGAACACCTACCACCAACAGCGTCAGTGCTGCACAAATCCTATGCAAGCCTTTTCTTCTCAAGTGCATGCTCTCTCTCTCTCTCAAATTGTATTTGTTGGTCTTTGATTGCAGTACATTCGTAGATCTGGGTGGAACAGAGCAGATCTAGTTCAGAGGTTTGTGGCAGAAGGCGGTGTTGTGCAGTGGCGGCAGAGGTGAAGGCTGAGTGCTACAGTGGTGGAGGTAGAACTTGACAACGATGATAGTGAAGACCCATGATAGAGCTTCAGTGCATGGGGGATGGTTTGGTGTTGTTGTGGTTATGGTGGTGCATGTGAAGCTGACGAGTCCCGGTAGTCCCAGGTACGGATAAGCGCGACGAGCTTGACACCGGCATGGTGGCTGAGGGATGATATTGCCAGTGTCCACGGTGACGGAGATGAAGGTAAGGCATGGTGCTACGCGGGTGGTCCTCTGATCGACGATTGTTCATGCACGGAAGAGCAATAATGTCCCATTTACTTTCTCTTTCCCTGTTCCATGTATCTTTGCACCTCTAAGATTGGGTGTGCATCGTCGAGTGTGGGGGATGTTGGGTTGAGGTGGTGGATAGAGATGTCAAAACAGGCAAAGTTTATTGGATTGATCCGTCAAACCCATTATTTTTAGTGGGCAGGGTTGAAGTTAAACCCGTCAAAAAATTTCCTCCCGCTTAATCGGTAGGTTCAGTTGGGTTAGGGAGGGCTTGGCTTGCGAATCAGGTCTTTTTTTAAAAAAAAAAATTTATAATTTATTGATAAAAAAATAAAAAAGATATGACCCAAAAGAGAAAAAAGTAAGAAATATGTATGCTCACCGACACAATAACACTGTACAGTTGATACTATTTACTTAAAGTTAAAATTTAAAAATAAAAGTGTTATAACTTACAAACAACACTATTAACAATAATTTTTTTAGTCAAAGTTAGTATTTAGTTGTTATGGAATTTGAAAAATTAGATATATATAAATATAAAATATTATTTAAAAACTTTTTTTAAAAAAAAATTTATCAAAATATTAAAAATTTATTTCTTTTAGAATTTTTTTTATTTTTTGACAGACTAACCCATCAACCCGTTCTAAAATGAGTTGGGTTGATTATTTTAACTCATTTTATTTTGATGTGTTCGTGCATCTATTCTGCTTTTGATAGGACGAGACGAGATGAGTCAGCCCGTTTTGACACCTCTAATGGTAGATGGGTGGATAGTGTTTTTTTTTAATAAAGAATAACTTGATACTATTAAAAAATTATTTAAGAATAAAAAAATAAATATAATTTTTAAAATTAAAAGAAGATAAATGTAATATTAAAGAAATTTATAAGGGGTTTATGTAATTTCCCCTATGAAAAATAAGAAGTGATGACTAAAACTAATAACTTGCTTAATTTTAATTTTCATTTATGGTTTCAGGATTTGCTTTTAAAAAATTCTGACAGTGAAAAATTTAAAAATAAAAATTGAAAACCGGAATAAAAAAGACTGTTCATATATCAACCCTCCTCTCTCTCTCTCTCTCTCCGGCGTCATGTTTCTTGACAATTAGGGGTGTGAAACACTGAAAGTAGCTTTTTCTATTAGCAGTTTGTACCTTGTACTTGACAAGGATGATGATTGGTTTTCGTATTCATCTCTCGGAGACTGGCTCATTTGGTCTGGTATACTGCCTAATCTTGGAAATTGGCAAATACTAATATATGTATATGGTGAGAGCCACACAAACTAGCAGGGCCCATCGTACGAACTGAACAGTGCTTAAGATTTCAGTCCTCGGTTACACAACAGAGATACACTTGTCTCCACTGAAACCGCACTTTCTGGGTAATTAATAATATTTTGACATAAAAAATAAATATTTATTTAAATACTGATTTTATAATCATTAAATATGATAATAATTTTAACTTATTCAAATATCAATCACATCCAATTATTATAAAATAAATATATAAATAGATACCTATTTTTTAGGTATTAAAATATCAATACTCTTTTTCTAAGAAGTATGGACATATCGACTTGATGGCGTGACGCATGTTAGACACCTGTCGGTGTCCAACACCCATATGACACATTTTGGACACACATTCAATTAAAAAATAAATTTTTTAGCTTCTATACACCCCAAATACTGCTGTACATTGCTTTAATTCACTATGAACGCATCTTAGACACTCTACATATACGTCTGAGTTGATTTTGTTATTTATTTTTTTTTAAATTTTAATATCAATATGAGTCTAAAATCAATCCAAATTATTCAATTAAATCTGTACCGTTGGATCATTTTATTTGGTATCCTTATCTATGCCTTGTCCTATGCCCGTGATTCATAGCTCTTTTTTTACTCATCCCAGTATATTAAAGCCTTTTGTCTTGAGGGAAAAGATTGAAAGAAAAAGTGAATGAGGAAATAATGGATGTACTCTCTTCCCTGATCTTGATCTGTTGGCCTGGCCCGGCCCCATGTGGTTTTGATCTTCTAGTTCTAAGTTCGAACTGACCGACCGCAGTTTCTCTGCATTTCTGCAACTGCCAAATACAGGCGGGGGAATAGAAGTTACTACAGGTTGGTATACTTTTTAATGCAATGCCATGCAGCATATCCACCAGAATTTGTAAGATGCAGCATATCATTTACCTTGCATTATGCTCTAGTGCAAGGTGGTAAGATAAATTAATTTTTCAATGTATCAAAATGATACAGTTGTCCATCGCGAGTAATAATAAGAAATGGAGGGACTATTGCTCTTCAAAGCTGCAACTCCTACTACCTTTTCTGCAGTGATCATATTCGTCATATGTACTCTAGTGCAGAACAAGAAAGGAAATCTTAGAACATCAAATAAGACTCATTCAGTTTCTCCCACTTCTTGGAGTTCAGCCAGCCCAAATTACTTGCCTTAAATTACACTAACTTTTAATAACAGAAATGACTAATGGTAAAAATTAGTCACCATAGTATACTCGAATACCATGAACTGACTAAAATACATCTGTCCTTTGGTTTGTGATAATGATAGAAGTCAGAGGAGAGGATAATAGCGTGTAAGTTAATTAAGATCGTAGAGATAATTTCATTAGAAACCATATTAATTGCTTCATTAATGCTAGCTAATACAGCCTTTAATTTCCAGCTTCCATGAACATTGACTACACAGACATTCATCCAAGACCACCACTGCAACAATGAGCCCCACAACCTCAAACCAAAAAAACTGAACCAGCTAGCTAGCAATATCCCTATACGTATATATATATATTCAACTACTACAAATAAAACTATTCAGCCTAAATCACCATACTAGCGCCTCTACCACCAATGCTCACGCCTAGCTTCAACTCCAGCTCCATACTCCCTTTCTCCACACCATTACCATGTTTATGATCATTATGATGATGATGATGATGATCTCTTCCAACTTCAGGAACCCCACCACTGAACAATTGCGCAACTGAGGTAACCACCGAGCACTTCCTGGCAGCACTGCCGCGCGCTGCTTTCCTCTTGCAGACGCCGCCGCCGTTCACCTTCTTCAAATCTGACGACGAAGAAGACGACGTCGACGGCGACGAAACCGGCAACACCGACGGTATCTCGAAGTTGGTTCGAGCCTTGGAACCTCTCAGGCGCCTAGCCGCCGCGTCGTACGCACGCGCAGCCTCCTCCGCCGTGTCGAATGTGCCAAGCCAGTGGCGGCACCGCCCGATCCGGTCGCGTATCTCCGCCGACCACCTCCCCCATGGCCTCTTCCTCACTCCTCTGTACCTCTTGCTACTCACTGAAACAACGTTCTCGCTATCATCGCTGTGCACTTTGCTAGCGGTCTTCTCGCCCTTCTTCTGCTCACTGAGGTTGTCGACGACGTTGTTGTCGTCGTTGGCGCTTGTGCCTTTTTTGCCTCCGAAGAGGATGTGCTTCCCAACAATGGCAGCGATTCCTTCGAGGGTCATGTCAGTGCTTTGCGAAACTGGTTCAAAGGGGAAGCGAGTTATGGTTGGGTTCGTTTCAGACAGGACAAGGTTAAGTGATTGGGGTGCTTGAATTTGACGGGGCATTTTTGGTTTGGGAAGGAAGGTGGTTGGGGTGAATTGTGTGAACATCTTGTGCTTGTCTTGATGATGCACAATGGTGATGGTCGGAAAACAATAGTATTTATACCAGTTGGATCGACTTTTTCAAATAATGGCACTAAGATTAGTAACTTTTTTATTTTTATGTTATCTATGTGAAATGAATAAATAAATGCGGATTTTATTAATGGAGACAAGTGAAATATAGATATTGCTGTCAGTTTGGACAAGACCGTAATCCCCCATACTTACACGCTTGTCTTTCCTAGGCTTGACGAGGTATAGAAGGTCATCAACACCCCTAGCCCCGTTTCAACTCATCTAGCTTTCTTCGAGGGCATTAATGAGATTGCATTGTACTATGCTACATGAAACCAATAAATAAGATGAGAAGGGAAGAGCTGAAGTACAAAACCAGGTGTATTCTTTTCATTCATCACTAAACTAATGAAGCACTTATAGTCACATGATTTAATTTAATAATGAAGTGTTATAGTATATGCTTTGAGGTGTTGCGTCAAGTTTAACGTTGGATACATATATACTTGCCTTGAAGTAATGGAGCTACTCGCGTATGACATCTCAGGTTACAAGCCCTACCCGCCTAGCTAGCTAGTTGGGCAGCTGAAGGGATAGTGGCAGTAATTAGGGGCGAAGTAAGGGGCAGTGAGGGAATCAAGCTAAGTGTGTGACTGTTTTATCTTGTTGAGGGTGAGGCTGTAATTTCCCTTGCGGATGATCAATGATGATTGATGAGATGAGATGATATGAGACGTGGTTCGTCAGGATGTCGTCAAGGATAAGATTGTTTCGTTTGACTGTAATTGCTTGCCAAAGGATGATACGGTAGTACAAGTCTTCTTCTGACATGGGATAGATAATCCTCCCCATGAACCGGCAAATCTTGTGTGTTTGGTGAATCTAATGGAGATGCATGCTTCAAATGGAGATGGCTGGATAATTTCTCCTTCACAATGGGTGTGGAGTTGCATGGGTTCAAGTTTTTCCCTTTTGTGCTTCAAATCATGAATGAGCTTTATCAAGTTTGAAGTTGATAAAATATTGTTAAATGTTATTTCTTTTCGCTAAAAGGTTAAATATTATTTCATTTAAATAGACTCTTAACAATTCTTGATTCATTGCTCATAATAAACTCAAAAAGTGTGTAGTTATCATCTCTACAAGTTAACTGGTGTATGCAATGCTATTTATACAATCTTATGTCACAAAATACTTAGATGCGGAAGAAGATTTGATGGCGTTATATATGAATCATGACGGGTCTTTCTGAGGTCAAGAATTTATTACGCATACCTGATGGATTAGACAGCCAACAAGTTAGCAGGCTGTTTGATTGGAGCTGGGGTGCAAAACTTCAAATGCTTTCCCCCTAACACTTGCTGTAGACACTGGGACTCCATAGTGCCACGATTTGCCAGTATGAATTTCTATATTGTTTTTTCGGTTTTTTTTTTACAAATTATTTTCCCATTATTCATGCCTCCAATTGTTTTCTCTTCTTCTTCCCTTTTTTTTTGTGCCACCTCCTGATTTAATGGCTTTGGTACGGAATAGATCCAGGTAAAAGGAATACGAACATAGTTGTTTTTCACTTTTCTTTTTGAATTCGTTTATTAATAAAGGGTCATCAAGAAACTCGTTAGCAAAATAAAACTAAAAAATAAAATATTTACTATACTTAACATTTTAAAAATATACTCTCAAAAGTAGTTAAAAATAGTTAAAAAAAATGTTAAATGCTAAACTAATTCAAACTCTTAACAAACCTGCTGGCCATACCATTTAAGAATGGCTTTAAAAGGAAAAGTGTAATATGAAGCTCCTAGGCATAATCTAATTAATCAATCTTTACATATTACTCTTGCTCCGAAATATAGAGAAAGTTTTTGTATGTAAAATAATATAGTATCTCATCATTTTAGCGAGCATTAAATCATCGAACCTGGACTAAGCCAAAAATTATCTAATTCATTTCAAATGGATTAAAAAGGAAGTATATACTTCACGAACTTTTATAGACCACCATTGACGACATAGCCACGGATTCATATACTCCACTGTATGTGCGTGATCATGAGTTTATATACACCAAGAGGCCGAACAAAATTACGCGATATCACTTCCGATTATTCCCCTGCACCTCTCCACACTTTTTTTTTTTTGGTTTAAAAAATTTATGAACCCCGGCCTGTGCGTTTAAGCCACCGCTTCCCATTTTATAGAAAAATGTGTCTTATTGTATATAGTAACCATATAAGATATACTTTTTGACAACATATACTTACTTTTTGTATGAATAAAACGTTTATATATTTGGTAAAATATAAAACTTCACGCAAATTTACCTTTAGGGACCATATATGTATGTGCTCCTATTTTATTATATTCTATCTGCACTGATGCCCATTTGTAGTTGAAACTTGTAAGTCAATCTTCTTATGTTAATTTAATAAGGTTTGCCTTGGTCGAGATCAGACTCAAAGAGTGCATGCAAACACGACACTCCCCCCTTACGCACGCACACACATAAACCTAGCTAGCTAGTTTTGGACATTTTCCCAGGTGGCCTTGCAAGTGGCAAGTTCATGTGTGTGTGTGATATTTGGAGAAACATTCTGCAGAAAGAGCCACACCACAAAGAATGTCGGTCTATAAGGCCCAAACCCTTAAACAGTAAACACGGTCAAACACATACTACTCCATCGTACATACATGTGTGTGTGCGTAGGGTTGGTGGTTTAAGGTGTTTGGGAGAAAGAGAAGGTTGGTTTTCCAAAGGGAGAAGGGGGGAAGCACGCGAAGGTTTTGGGTTTTGCACAGTGCTCACTCTTTGGACCAAGAGATTTGTCGTGCTTGCATTGCATGGAGAGGAGAGTAGTTAGGCTTACCTCTTTGCCTCTGGGTTTTGAGAAAGAGAGGGAGAGAGAAAGTGGGTGACAAAATCCCAAGAAGGAAACAGACAAAGAAAGTGTGCTATAATTATATCTTTATCATTTTCCTACTCTAGTGCTGCGCAAATTTGTGCAAGTTTCCATCTCTTCTTTGCAAGTTTCATGGATTTGTGGGAATTGTGAATCTTTTAATTAACAATGCGGCCTTTTTGTGTCTTTTCCTTTGGGTCAATTTCTGGTCATGCTTTTGAATATTCTTTCGTACACTTGTTTCCCTTTCATGAAAATGGCAATCTGTATGTTACCGAGAGATATGGGATTGAGACACCGGAGAGTTGCAATTCAGTAAAGTTGAATGTGACTCTCTCTCACTGAACACAGCACTCGATAATTTCGCTTACACTTGCTATAACACTTGCACACTTTTATCTTGAGTTCTGTTGTTGACAGGCATGTCAAATATAATACTCCTATTATTCACCTTTTATGTTGGGACTTCATATTTGCTCATGGTTACCAATAATTCAGCTTTGGGCTTCGGTTAAGAGAAAAAAATTATTAAGAGTGACGAGTCTAACAACCGAAAACAATTGTCTTCAGTTTGGACACATTGCCAACCAATCAGGCCTCTGCCTTGGAAATAGCCCAAAATCAGTTGCAATCCATGTTCGTTAATAGACACAACTGCGTTACGTTGCTAGCTTGTACTCTTCATACCCTAGACGCAGCGTTTCTAGTTTGTTGCCTTCCCTCTCCTTGTACGAAAAAACAAAGCTTCGCAAACAATTTGAATTCATAGATGATGGACCCGGAACCATCTATTTCATTAGAGATGTGAAATTCTTAAGACTATTTCAGTTTTTTTTTCCTCAAATCCTTGAACATGTGCTGTTTTTACTTTGGAGGATTCATAATCACATTTATTCCCCGAAAATTGATCCTAGTTACAGCTCAACACACTTAAACTAGTTTTCAAAAACCAATTCTTATAAACTTCTAGATTGTAAAATCGACTCTAAGGTTAGACTTATTGTTTGTTCGATTTAAAATTTATTTTAGATGGAACTAGCAGCGTTTATCCAAAATAGTAAGCTGGCTATGAAGAGGGGTAGAGCCTAATAAACAGGTCAGTTGGCCGAAGCCTAAACAACTACTCCAGAAAAGGATAAGTATAAATGTTTCTTATCATTCACAGCCAGTACAGATTTGGAGTGCGCAAGGCATACGAGTTCGGAGAGAAGAAAACTGCAACATTGTAAGAACTTCTTTCAATGTAACCATGCTATGGTACAACTAATAATTTCGCTGCATTCACTATATATCATATACTACTAGGAATTCATTTAGTTTGATTTAATAACAAGATGTACAAAAATAAATACAGCCAAAAACTTATGAATGGGTGGTATACTTACATAGAGAAGCACCGTGGACAGAAAAGACTGCATGTAACCTTGAGAAAATGACCATGGAGACTGCACAACTAATAGATAGTTTACCCCCACAAAACCCAAGAGGTTCAGTACATCCAAGATAAGTCTTGCCTGTAAGACACAGACTTTGCAGCTCCTTGAACACCTCTTTCAGAAATTTGAGGACAATCTTCAACCGCCAAGAAATCCAATTTGAATGATCCAACAAGTGGCTTTAATCCATCATCTGAGATCCCCAAACACTTGCTTAGCCGCAAATTGCTCAAACGGGGATACTGACTCACAAGCTGTATACCATCATCACTTATCTCTTGGCATCTCGCAAGTTCAAGGGATTCAAGATATTCTGTCAAGCAAAGGGCTTCCATTCCAGTATCATTGAAGGAGTAAACATGGTCAAGAGCAAGCTGCCTAACCGGACACTTTTCAAGCAAAGAAAGTATTCCACTTAATGTGAATGACGAGGATGAGGGGAACTCCCCATCAGAAAAGGAAATCCTGACCGATTCAAGCTTTGAGCAGTTCTGAGCTAAGGCTCTCAGGCTCTCATCTGTTAACCTTAACGGATTATTCACCAAGGAAGGCAGAGAAAAATCAGAGGGAACTCTAAATGAAACTGACTCGAGTTCACTTGATCTTTGGGATAAACAAATAATGTCAATGTCCCTTACCCCAACACACATGTCCAAGTGAATTTTCTTCAAGTTCTTGCACTTCCCCAACACGCAAGCAAGCCCTCTCCCAGGACTGATGATGCAATTTACCAGGCTTAGCTCCTGCATATTTTCACATGGGACATACTGCTTTTGCCACCTATCCACAGATAATCTATCATAAACTTTCATATACCGGTAATTAGCATCCACCTCAAACTGCAACCTTTTGAGTTTTTGCCACCCGGGACCAAGCTTAATTAAGTCACCTTCACCAATGGCTCTGCAGTTCTTAATGGAGAGGTCCTCAAGCGTTCCAAGCTTGCCGAGGTACTCAAGCCACTCCACACTGCTTACATTGAGGCATCTAATAAGGTGAAGCCTAGAGAGGTTCCTGCAGCCCACAACAAGGGATAGTATGCCGCAACCAGTGATTCTGGGCGTAAAATTCAACCTCAAAGAGGAGAGATTGGAACAAGTAGCCAAGTAGCGGAGGCCAACATCGGTGATAAAGGTGCAGTAGCTCAAGGAGAGATCAGAGAGGGAAGGGCAGTGATTCGCAAGAATGAGGAGGCCCTTGTCATCCAACTGTTTCCCAAGCTTGGACATCCAACCAGAGTATGTAATGTCAACATTGGACAAGTTAAGAAACCTAGTGCACAGACAAGTCAAGGCCTCATCAGCAGGATCCATTCCACAACCAACCCTCAGAGAATGCCTTTGTGCATTATCCAGATGATAAAGGCGTTTACATGCAAGGGAAACAGAGTTCCTGTCACTGGTTTTCTTAATCCTACCCAATATCTCCCATATTATATCGTCCGGTGCGTTATCCATCAAGCACGAGTGTTCTCCTCTGCAACAACATGTATATAAAATCTTCATCATCTCATATTCATGCTGACTCGTAGATAGCGAATTATAGGTAAATGATTGCAATAACTTTTGTCTTAAGAGAGAAAAAGAAACGGAGAAAAAAAAGTTCATTAAATAATTCCAACCTAGATGGACGGTACTCGAGGTTAAACGGTTGGTCATGTGTTTGCCCAAACGAGAAGGAAATGAAACGTGAAACGAATCAGTCAGATCAGATCTGAGTTAAATTTCAAAAAAGGGAGAAGGAATGAAGCGAGAGATTCATTCATTTTGCCCAAAAAATCATAACATTTTCTCGAACACCCACTAACAACAATAGTGAAAGGGAAATTCGCACATTTTTCATGACGAAATGAACCATGATATCAGTGAAACAAACAGAGGACCTAAAAGGTAAATAAAAACAAAAGGAGGAGAATAGAAGAAGAGATTAGGAAACAGCAAGGAATGGATGCTTTACCTGCTCATCTCATATGACGGATCAGAATTCACAACGTACGCCTGAACAAGGGATGAAATGAAGCAGGCATTTGATATTATTCTCCAAGTCGAATCATTTAGATATTTCTTTGTTTTTGGTCTGAATTTAGATTTTCTCTTTTTGGTCTGGAATTTAGATGTTTCTGTTACGCAAGGGATTCTTCCGTTGTCACTGGCCCAATGCAATAGTGCCTCTCATTCTCCAAGATACAATACAACGCTTTTCTTTTCCGCTAAATGGATGGTCCATTTCATCTATTCAAAGCCCGAAAAAGCCCTCTCATGGATCCATGCCATTTTGGGCCCAATATAACTTGGAATTTGCACAAGTAACAGGGCTTGTAGCCAGCCGAGGGAGGGAGACAAGATCGAGGGCCCAGAGACATTAGGCCCAGAATAATGATTGCCACATGTCCTCCAATCTCTATATAGTTTTTTTCCTTGAGCAAAACTATATAAAAAAAAAACTAGCTTTGGAATGAATAAATTGATACTTCAGATTGTACCCCAAAAATAAAAAAATTGATACTTAAGAAAAATGATAAAATGTTGGCATGTGGGTGTTGCTGAGCAAACCCGGCTCTAACATGTAATCCAGACCCTTCATCTTTCAATGGGTTTACCCAAGGCCAGGTGTGAACGTACCCGTGCCCACATGATTTTGATATATTTCGTATCTCAGTAAAATCCAAGCACCACAAAATTAAAACATTGCAATCTATGGTCATGGGAATCTCCCGCTTTCGGTTCCCTCGTCAACAAATAAAGATCATATGCATGATAAACATGAATGGTCCACTATGTGCACCTGCATGAACACACAAGGTTAAAGAAGGGGAACGTGCCAGGGCAGAATCACGATGCCCTTCTGGAAAAGCTCAAGAGACCTCCAGAAAAAGGATTGGTTGCTTTTTTATTTATTTACGTGTGTCGACAAGATTGATCACTTCAGAGACACACGATGATTCCCAAAAAGACGAGAAACCGGAAATATCATCAACTCCGTTTGGACATTTCTCAGCTTTCAGAGGAAACGTGATTTTAATTTGTTTTTTTCTCTTATTGAAGAAGAAATTAAACTGATTTAATTCTGTGTCTTATCATGCTTTCAAAATTATTTAAGAAAAACAATAGTAAACAAGAAATTTTGCTAGAATTTTATAATTAGAATTATGTGTTATAATTGTTAACTGTTTAGGAAGTAAGTCATGTCACTTTATTCGCCCAATAATTAATTATAATTTTTGTCAAGAATTATATATATATTAAATACGTAGCATTATTCATTATTTAAATTTTATGATAATTACCTCAACTATCATTACCCGCCGCTCAAGCCCTACTGATTATATAAAAAGTTGCTGTTCCTTTCGGGCTCAGAAATGGTTTTCCACCATGTGCCAGAAAAGGGAAAATTCGTTTCCCACCATTTATTATCTTATGTAATGAACGACTATTCAACGAATTCACATCGACCATAGGAAAAAAAAATAATCTGTGCTCGTGGATTCGTGTTGCTCTAGGGTACCCATTATGACATTAATTATATTGCCTGTGTGGGTTGTCCGTCTGGGAAACCTCGATCGCTAGACCTGTCCGTGTCTCCTTTGACAACAGCAGTTTTCCTCACCATTGTATTCAGAATTTCTTTTTAAACAAATTTACAAATATTTATGAATTATTTTTCAGTTTTATTAGGAATATTGATATGCTAGTTAGATTAATATTATTTAATTGTACTTATTATCTATATAAAATTTTATCATTTTGTATTACTTGGTAGTAAACTTTTCCTTTCAATATTCTCTCAATCATTACTCTCTCTCTTTTTTAATCACCATGAATTTTAACATGATATTATAGCCTTACCACCCACCTTGAAGCTTTCACTTCCGTTGATCTCATGAATTCTTAGAACTCTTTCTCTCATTTTCCTTCATTTTCCCTCCTTTTCTTACTAACCAAACACTTTCGTCACATTTATCTTCTCTCTTCCACAAATCCATTTTCACACGGTTTCTTTCATAGCATCGAGACCTATACACATTTTCTATTCGTTTTCTTTTATTTCTAAACTTCTTCCCTAAAACAAATTCCAAATCATCGAAGGCTAGGGTTCCAATTTCTTGTTCTTTAATCATTGAAGATTGATTCTTGTTGTGTTCATCTCAGATCATGTTCGCTTTGTTAGATTTGTTTGAGTTCATGTTCGCTTCACCAGTGGTGATTCACCAAATCTTTATTCTTCAATCAGTGCTATGGTTCACTGCATCATCGGCGGTCGTCTACACATTCGTCTTTCTGGTGAGCTTCACCAGTCTCATCTGTGTTTCTTGTTTCCTAAAACTTCTTCAAGTTTTTGGATTCTGGTTTCAAGATTCCGAACAAGTTGAACAGTTCCCTGTTCAATCTTCTTTGGCTCTTGATCTATTCTTAAGAGTAGTTCTTGAATATTTTTCCCTTTTGGAAAGGATTGCGCCTATTTTGGTGGCTAAGTCCTTATATTGCTGTGCGTATGCAGGGAAGTCCCGCATATCTGTGATGGTTAGTCTTTCTAGGTTGGATATGGCAGCATCTTGATCCTCCAGAACAGCTCTGTTAGGCACCGATTCTTCTATTGGCGCGCAGCTCTCTTTTTCGGCGAGGCTTCGTACGATTTGGCTTGTCTTCTCTTTCAAGTTCATTGGAGTGGTTCTTGAAGTTGCAGATCTTTATCCTTTTTTTTTGTCTGTGGCTTATTCGGTGAGGTTAGTTCGTAATCTTGGTAGACCTTGTTCTCCGGCGTGGTGGTACTATACCAGTTATGTTCTGTGAAGGCTGTGCTTCGTAAGATCTGGTTCTTCTCGAACTTCTGTCTCCGTTGCGAACTCAAGGTGGATCTATTTCTCGATACTATAGATCAGCTTCTCATTCGAGTTTATATATGCGATTTCATCTCATTTCTTGTTCTAATCTCTGCTGCACATCTTAGGTTCATTTATGTGTCCATCTTGTTCAAGAATTAGGAAATGTTAGCTCAAATTTGGTTCTTGATTTGTTGTCACGACTGTGAACATCCGATTTTGTCCGATCTTTAACAAGAAAATCCAAAAATTTGCATCTAGTTTACAATTTTTCATTACAGTTTCGTTAATTATTTCTTTTCGAAAAAAGAAACATTTGCTAATTGTTTGTTTCATTTTATTATTTTATTTCCAAAAAATTAAAAAAGGAGTCCAATTTATTATTTCAGCCCAGTTCTTTTAGCTTGATACAAATTTTTTTTTTTGTCCATTTGTGTTATAGCCCAACCTGTTGCAACCCATTCATTTTAATTCAATATCAAATTTCTTTTTGTAATCCATTTGTTTTTTTTTTTTGTCTATCTGTTTCAGCCTAATTCAGGTACTTTTTTTTATTTACAAGTCCAGTATGTTTTCTTTTTATTTTTTCTTTTTTTTTTTATGTTTTCTATCAGTAAAAGGAAAAAATAAGAAAAAAATAAAATAAAAAGACAAAAATGATAGTAGGAGTGTCACGGGTTCTCTCTTTTCCCTACTGTTACGAACTCCTCTTCCTTTCCGAGACAGGCACGTCATGCATGGGGATGGGGAAATTTTGTTTTCAAAAAAGAGTGGAGAACATCATGATGATATTCAACTCCACTACTTGCAAAATGTTGAGTTTAATTTCGGTGATGAGCTGGGAACCTGCAAACATGGTTTAGATCAACTAGAGAGTATATAACCATCAGGAACAACAGGAGAAGGGATCAAACACCATCACCAACAAGAAACATTCAGATTACCAAAAACAAATATTAAAACAGATCCACAAGAACTGCAATCACCAGAAGAAAAATCCAAACACCAAAAATAAAAAATTACACACTGATACATCAGGATCCTGCAAAAACAGAGAAGGAGAATCCATCAACAATTCCAGTAATACAATCTAGGCAATAACAAGAGGAAAGAACAAGGTAAATCCAGCAACAATAACAATATCATCATCGTCGTCGTCATCATCATCAAAAATTTTAAAAAAAGAGAACAAAAAGATAAAAAGGGGGGAGGTTGTGGCGGTTCTTCACCTACCACCATGGCCTCACATTATCATCACCATCCTTAGTCATCATGAGTGCTTCCATTGCGTGGCCAGTCCCTCTACCATGATTCATCACTCTCGGCCCCCTTCAACCATTGCAACCACGCCATCTTCTCCAACACTGGGATGCACCTCCGCCTCACCATCATGATCTCCCTGCACCAGCCCATCTTTTCCATCCCCACCACCACCACAGCCTCATCCTATTCTTCCCTCTTCACCACGCAAGCCTTGCCTCATCATCACCGCCACTTCACTTCACCACGAGCCACCACCCTAGCCGTGTGAACCACCGCCACCCACCTCTACACAGGCTGCCACTTCTCCCCTTTCACACCACCATCTCCTCCTCTCCATGACCGCACTTTCTGCTTTCCCGATTTGCCTTCGCGATCTTTCACCCCATCACCACCGTGCCCCGCCTTGAAGCCGCCATACCCTCATCGGCCTTCCCTTTGTGTTCGCGATTCGCCACAGCGCCGGCCTTCCCTCTGTGTGTAGATTACGACCTAGCCTGACCTCTACGAACAACTTCATGCATTCTCCGCCGGTTTGCCTCGCCCCCGACCCTCACCCGCTCCACATGACTTCAGCGCCCCAGTTTCCCCTTGCCGCCATGCCGATCTTCCTTCTCGCAGCCCTCTCCTCTCTCCACCTTGATCACTCTTTTTCTTTTCCTTGTTTTCTGTTTCCGCTTTCTTTCTCTTTCAGTTATGTTTGTGCGTATGTGAGTGAGAGATCAGTGTTGTGAAAGAGTGTATGTATGTGTGAGAGGTCAGTAGACGCATGTGTGTGTAAGAGAGAGGGAGAGTTTTAAGTTTTTCTTTTTTAATTTATGTGTGTGTGAGAGAGAGAATCGCGAGTTAATGTGTGTTTTGTTAAGATTTTTAGGAAATTAGAGATTTTTTTTTATTTTAAGTTAATGTTGTTCATTTTTTTGTGGTTGATTTAAATCTTTGGGTTCATTTGTTTGAGATTCGAGTTTACATATTCTGTTAGTGCTTGTTTTTTTTTTTAACTTTTGAACTTACTTGTTTGGATTTAGTTTAATTTAGGGCTAAAATAAAAGAGTTTTATTCACGTTGAGTTTAAAATAAATACTTGAGTATTTGGCTTTATTAAAATTTATTTAGTTAATTATTTGATAAAATTTTAAAAGATAGGATTAACTGAGCCGTGACAGTTTGTTAATCCTACATTCTGGAATATTTTAGTCGTAATAGCTTGATATTCTAAAATTTCTTTTCAAAAATAAAATCAACCAACACATAATTTTTTACATAACTACGTGACTTTGAGTTCCCCATTGCACCAGGGGATACGTAGGAGCAGGTGATTTCGGTCCATGTTAAGCCAAAATTAATTTTTATAATTTTTATCTTATTTGTAAGTTTTTTTTGAATTGTTTTTGAGATATTTTATTTTACTATATTTAATTTATTTATTTACTTGTCAAATATTTTATTTTAAATAAAGAAGTTAATTTAATCATGACGGTTTATTAATGTGGTATTTTGGACATCTAAGTTGTGACAGCTTGATGTTTCAAAATTTCTTTTTGGCAAAATTTTTTAGTTTTCTTGTAGATAAAAATGATAAATTGAATATTTTGAAAGATTATTAATAATTTGCATAAATTAATTAAATGCACCGTCTAAGGATAGGTGTACGAGGGTGCAGAGGATTAAACTCTTATCCTTCTCTATGCATAACCAACTCCTGAACTCAAATCTGGTTTCAAAGATCATTTTCTAAAATAAATGAGTTTTTCCATATTTTCCCAATTTAAATAAACTTGGTGGCGATTCCAATTTTTCAATCATTTCTTTTTCGCCGTCCCGTTGCAATCCCGATTGCGACAACATGACCGGCACATGAGGAATTGTGTCCCCACAGAAGCCTCTAGTAATGTTAATAGCTAATATGCATACATAAATGAAATATACTCAAAATATCTCAAGTTTAACTAAATTTCATAATTCTGAAAATGTTTTCAATCATAATTACTAAACATAAAACTGTGTAAAATCCATAATATAGGCCAAACCAATCATAAGTAAATAAATGACTGAAATTCTGAAAATAGTCAAAATAATATAATGCATGTCCGGGATCTTGCCAACACAATTATTAGAACACTACTAGCCAATAATAAGCTCCACTCCAAAGTGAAGCTCACCTAAAAAGCTGTAGCACTATAGAGGAGGTTCCTGTGGTGCAACTGAACCTGTAGCTATATCTGTAGGGGAGGAAAAGAGAGGGGTGAGTTAATCAAAACTCAGTAAGTGAACCTCTACTCATAACCCACATGGGACAACAACAAAGATACATAACATATACATGCAACTTGATGTAAAATATTTTATATAATTACATATAACTGTACTGAAAATAATAAGTTAACTAAATCTATGGCAATAACCAGTAGAGAAATAGGAATAATTCCATACATAATTAGCTGAACTTAATAATTGAACCTAAACTAATGGCTAATTTGATGGGTATCTAACTAGGTCCCATAAATGGACACCACATTGGGTTCCTTTTGTGGTGAGTTAGTTCTCTAACGGACCACTTGATACCAAGGTTAATGATCGATCCTACACCCATTAACTCGCTGATTTGTTTCTCAATAATTATTGGCTAAAAACTAATAGGAACAAAATTCACTATTCTTATTATTCGTACAAAATTAGAATTCATGAAATATCCTGGTTGATAAGATAAATCTAAATCAGACATACAACAAGTATGGTCTGATGAGTTTTCTAAAATAATAATTTATCATGATAATTACAAACAATAATTTTCTAAAATTTCTGTTACCTATAAAAGCATATTTCTTGGCATAAATTATTCTAAAATTTCATAAATAATTATCATAATATGGAAAAATAATAATAATGACTAAAAGTATGGCCACGAGCTTAAACCCACTCACCGTTGGTAGCTGAGAGTGTGCCTCCACTAACAACTTGACTCTGGGAAATAGGAATGGAATCGATAGCTACCAAATAATATAATGAAAATATAAACAATTTTACTTTATTACCCAAACTGAGTTTGGGATGGCAGGGAGGAAAAACATTGTAAGAAAACTATGCTTGATAGTATCCAAACTCACAAATTAGATAAAAAGGGAGAAACTGGCTAAATTTCATAGAGATCACTTACCGGAATAGACTAATCAAAGAGGGTTGAGAGAACCATGTTTTTAGGAAAATGTCCTTAGACAGCTAGAATTCTTAGAAAATATTTGGGAATATTATGAGGTGCCTAAAATATACTATGATGCAACAAAAAGAATTTCGAGGACAAAACCATTAGAGTCCGTGTATGCACACAGTGATGGATATAAGCTCTGGTTGCAACGATTCAAGGTGGTCTTCATCTATATATACACGCATGATAATATTAAAATAATAGCACTATATGTGCACTACATTGCTACTTTATATAATAAAATTAACACTCAAAGCACTCACATTGTTCACCTATATATTTTAATAAAAGCAACACCCACACACATATAATATATTAGTAGCACTACACTATAACACATCTGCGTACACATGTTTATATTTTTTTAATAACACCACTAATGCGCACACACACTCATATTTAAATAAAATAACACTACCTAATGCACACACACATTTATGTATATTTTAATAACCTAACATATCCGTATACACACACTCATTTAAATAATTCTTCAACTAACACAACCGGTGTATGTATATGTGTGTATATAATAATAATAATAATAATAATGATGATGATGATGATGATGATGATGATGATACTTCAGATACTAACAAATTCTATAGCTGGGATATCACATTTGTGTTTGCTAGTAAAGCTGGTTTCAAGATTTGTGTTTGGTGTGATCGACATATTGGTTCAAGTTTTGGTTTGATGTGTTCAAGATTGGTTGTTTTGTAATGAGCTGCATAGCTAGTTGGTTTTGTTGGTTGACACAAATGCAGTGCTTAGAAAGTGTTGGATGCTCTGCTACCTTGGAAGTCTTTATCTTATGCTTGGGTTTGAGCAATTTTTGTGTAGGTCCTGTTATATTTTGGTTTGGTTTCTACTTGGTGCATTTGAGAAGTTTCAATTTCTTCATGGTTTGATAACATTTCAACGTTCATTTGGCATATTTTGGTTCTTAATGGAGAACATTGGTTGGTTTAGCTTCTACCCATAATAGATAGTTAAGCATTGATTCAGCCCTAAAGCTCGTCTTATAACGTTATCCTCTCATTGAAAATCCTATGACTATATAACCTCTATTTTTTTGTTCCATCTTCTGCCTTTTAGGTAGTTAAGCATTGGTTTGCTTCTGTTGTGGATGGTTAAGTATGATGGTTGGCTTTTGTCTGTGGTGGTTAAGCATTTAGTGATATTTTTCCCATTTTGGTATTGTGAATGCTTTAGCCTACTGATTAAGTATTGATTATAGCTTCTACTTGATGGTTAAGCTTCTGATGATATGATATTTTTTCTGCAATGAGCACTATGGAGATGTTGGATTAGGACTAGGCACCATCGCTATTGCTTGATGACTTTAATGATTTCTTCAGCAACGAGCACCATGGACATTCATGTTACATTCTTTGTTTGATTTCATTGTATTTTTTCTCATTTTCAGTTGTATTGTACTTTTATCTTAACTTGGAGATGGTAAAATGTGCATGCTCAAGCTTGCAGGGGACTATTTGGAATATTGATATACTAGTTAGATTGGTTATTAGTTAATTTTACTCATTACCTATACAAGACTTTATCCTCTTGTATTACTTACCTTTTTATTATTAGTAAAATTTTCCTTTTAATATTCTCTCAATTATTACTCTCTCTTCTCTTATCACCATCAATTTCAACGAGTTTAACTTTCATGCAATATCAGGATGAATTTGGTTGTTGAGAATAAGAATAAGGGAATTTTTAATAAGTAAACTTTGTATATAAAATTATAAAACTCGTTCAAGAAAATTTTCTTTCTACTTTTACTTCTTCAACATCTCGATATAAAATATTTTACACAGATAAATAATTATATATATTATCATATCAGTAAAAATATTTGATTCAACTATCTACTATCTTTACAATTTTATAAATAAAAACATGTAATATGTATAAGTTTAATTTTTTATAACTTTTCAAATAGCGGATATAAAAATTAACCATATTTACTAGTGTGATTATATATATATAGTATAAAAAGAAGGTCAAAATATAAGAACCGTATATAAACTAAGAGATATGAGTATAATTAATTAAGTAAAAATAAATAAAGGTTCATTATTGTAGAGTATGTACGATTATATCTCTCTAATAGAGATTTTAAAGGTGTGTAAGATAGGGAATAATATATATGTCTTATGTTGAATTTCGTTAGGCTAAATTTAATTAATAAACAAAGTCAACAGCAAAACTCACTTTGATTCCAAGAAAATACAGACGATCTTATTTAAATGGAGAGTCTATCCTTGATTTTGGATTTATCAAATGCTTTGGGACATAAGTTTTGAACAGATGTCAATATAAAAATATTTTATTGATGATCAATTTTTCAGTACAACACTTTAAACACCAAAGCGTCTTAGTGATTTGGATGAACTACAACATAAGCTAAACTAGATTACAAAAGGAAAAGGAATGCAATAAGCTGAAAGATTAAACGTAAACAAAAGTTGTCGTGATCTATTGTGTGATGTGTTTCTTTCTATTTCTTTAGCCTTTAAATACCATAAATTTTCTAAAGGAAAATGTTAGATAAGCAAAAACTTATCCAAAATTTTTTATTTAGAATTGTGTAATGTGTGATGTGACATATTATTAGTCTTTAAATATATTAATAAATTATATTATTTTACTTTATTTAACAATTATCATAATTTTTATCAAAAAGATATATGTTTTTCTTGATAGATATCATTTCTCTTTTTCAAACGTTAGTCTCTACTTTTGAATATCATGAGCCGTCCCTAAACAGGCGCTGGTAGTGATCATTTATTCATAAATGCTGTTCTGTTATTTGAGTCTTCCATTTCATCAGCAAACTAGAATTATTCGCTGGGAAATACTTAAATGCTTTTAGAATAAGATAAAATATTTATTTTATTTAATTTAATGATTTATAAATTAGTTATTGTATTAAAAATATAGGAGATGTGAGAGATAATAATAGTTCATAAAACTTATATGTCAATTAATGAATGAATCAGAATAATTGTTATCTCTTGCTCTCAGTGTACCTAACTATTTCTCTTATTCACTAATATTAACTGAGTAAGAAATAACAAATAGCCTTGGCTAAACTACTCACAAGTAAGCTTTTTATCTAGAAAAATGTTATTTTGACTCATCTTTTATGGGATATTATATTGACATACTTACATCTATTATTGGATAAGATGTAGGACCCAAACTAAGTGGAGTCCATATTTAATTTAATGATAGATATAAATATAATGACACAATATCTCATAAAGTATGAGTCAAAATAATATTAGTTCTATATCTGCATTCTGCTTCCTCAAATAGAACCCCAAACCGACCTCATTTGTTTTTTTTTTTTTTCCTGAAACATTTAAGCCATCCCGCTAATTTTGGGTTGTAACAATGAGACATGCATCATTCGGAAGGGTCTTCCGGGCAATTTGTCTCGGAGTTCACACAAAGTGAAAGTGACCAACTTTGGTTTTTGGAATGAATCTATTGTATGCCTTAGCATTAGCATATTATTATTAAGACAACGACAAATTAAATGAGCAGACGACGATCGCAGCTATCGCAATCATTTAGAATCAAACTATGAATACAAATTTCTTACAAACTTTGAAGGCAGAGACTGAACAAACAACTAATTAGAACTGAAGATATAATTAAATAACAAATAAATCTGAGGTGGGTGGCATGGGGACGGGACTAACATCGGTGGTCCGCCCTGAGGTGCGTCTCTTTAATGTCTCGAAAATTATATGCACAGCGCGTCCTGAAAGTAGTTGAAATCTAACGGTGGAAATAAAAGCAGCATGTTCAACGAGCCCTTTTTAGTAGGAATAATGTGATTCTAACACTCAAATAGTAAGTATCTATTAAAATATATATTTTATAATTGTGAGATGTAATAAATATTAAGATTAAATAGGGACTACTATTATATCTTTAATAAAATGGATGTCTCTATAAACATTTTATTTTTTAAATGTTAAAATAATATTTTAATTTTAATTTTTACTAATTTGTTTATGCTCCCTTCCAACACACTATCTATCTGCAAAGGCATTTAGTAAGACTTTATCGTGTAAATTAGGGGTGTTAAGTCCTAGCCGGTCCCTTAATCCATTTTAACCCGAAACTTATTGAGTTAAGTTCAGGTGCTTAAACTTGACCAGGTATAATTTTTAGGCTAGGTTCAAGTCAAGCTTTGAGTTAGTTTGACCTGGTCCGAAGTGAAAATTTATTTTATAATTATATTTTTTAGAATAATTAGTGATAAATTATAAGAGTTTATATTTAAATTAATACATTTTGGATAACTTGATATTATTTTTATAGTAAGATAGTTTGTTTTGAAATACGTAGATCAAAATATCTTTTGAATTTTATTTCTTATTTATAAAATTTTATAACTTTACTATGTATAATATCAAAATCTTTATTAATTGTTTAAAAGTCGGGTTGACTTGGTTTGACTCGATTATTTATCGAGTCATTATCGGATCAGATTTGAATTTTTAAAAAATAGTCCGATCTAAAAATTAGGTGGGTTGTGCCTTGTACACCCTACCATAAATCAATTAAGGGTCATCATCCCTCCTGGCAGGCCACTCTTGCGCCAAATGCCCAACACCGATGGAAGTCCCATGGTACAACTTGTTCCCGGACATGGTAACTAAAAATTAATTATTGACGACACATTCACCCTATGATCTCACTTACAATTAAGTCACTACTACTCGCACTTCTTAATAATCTCCGTATATACTGTTACTACTACATGTGTGGATTAATTGTTGTAGGAAATGGAAGATGATGGTGAATTCTTCAACCAACGGCAGAGTAACTCATTCGATGAAGAAGAACTACTGGTTCTTGGAGATATCCTGCTACACTCTGCTGCTTTCTCCTCTGAGAGCGAAGGTCTTTCTCCTCAAACTCAAAACAACTCTGCCACTGCCACCACCGCCATCGCCACCGAGGGTGCAGGCAGCGGGACTTTGCCCTTTGACGACAACGATAACCACAGGAAGCGATGCAAAATTCTTAGCAAGAGCAACAGCTCCAACTCCATCGCGTCCCAACTTGTTCCAGAGAAACCTGCGACTTCGTCCCAAAAGTCCTACCTTCTGTCTTTCGATGATTCCAACGTTGGGGCAGGGGCAGCAAGCCGCGAAGGTGGCGGCGGCAGTGCACGGTGTTCCTCGAGAGGGGCTAACCAGACTCATCACAGTGGAAAGAAGGGTAGAAACTCTTCGGAGTCATTAGACCACACCATGGCCGAGAGGAAGAGGAGGCAGGAACTCACCGAGAGATTCATAGCACTCTCAGCCACTATTCCTGGCTTGAAGAAGGTTAATTAGTTCAGTTGTTTATAATTATTGTATTCCACAGATCAATATATCTTAGCAGTTGAATTTTCTCGTAACGTTAATTAGTACACTTTGTCAGCCTGCATACCGCTACAAATTAAGTACATTATAAAATTTTCTAATAAATAATTAAGATTCATAGAAATAGATAGATAGTTTGTTCTTGAAATATATATATATATATATATATATATATATATATATATATATATATATATTCTTCCCTTTCATTATTTTTCTTATTTCATTGGAGTGTTAGATTGTTTGATCATGGTTTTATATATGCGAGACTTAATAGGTGAAAACAAGAAACTCTTGATTTGTCATATAATTTTTTATTTTTTATTTTAATTTGTGAATCAGTAATTAAGGAATGTTTTTTGATGTCTAGATTGACAAGGCCTCAATACTTGGTGAAGCAATCAATTATGTCAAACAACTTCAGGAACAGGTCAAAAAGCTGGAGGATCAAAGCAGCAAGAAGATAAAAGTAGACTCAGTGTCATTCTCCAATAAAGCCGGCCTCTGCAGTGAGGTAGGCACTGCCCCTAGTAAAACGGACTCTGATGAGTGCCACAGACTCAATGTCTCCCTCCCTGAAGTTGAAGCAAGAGCCCTGGAAAAGCAAGTGCTTATCCGAATCCACTGCAAGAAACAATGTGACGTTATGCTCAAGATATTGACCCATCTTAAAACTCTTGATCTCTCCATGGTAAGCAGTAGCGTCTTGCCATTTGGGAATTCTGCGCTTGACATCACTATTATTGCTCAGGTACACAACAATATAGTAGAGTACCTTTTGAAGGAATACTGGATGGATTAGTAGATTCCAATTCATGTCTGTTGTTAGTGAATAATTATGACCTGTCTCACCAAATTAAAAGTTTGTTCAAAATTTTTTTAGTATTTTGAAAATTACATTAGTTGCAATAAAGTTTGAGTTCAAAATCTTGTACACACTACTCAAATATCTGGTGGCTTAGAATTAAAGTTTGTTCAAAATAGATGAGCTTTATACATACATATATGCGAGGGACATTTGTATGACTTCGCCAATTGCTGTTACTATGCTGCAGATGGGTGACAAATACAACGCAACCGTGAAGGATCTAGTTAAAAGCCTGGGACTGAGTCTCTTGGAATCACCGGCCATACAACAGTGATCCATGTGTTGGGAGGGTATATCAAACAAGTCCACTACTTCTAAGGATTTCGAAGCCTTTTGAGTGGCATTGCACTTTTACACGAATTCCTAGTTTTGCTTTATTACGGCATCCATGTCTTGTATAGATCAATATATCTAGCTTCGGTTACTTTTGGTTGGGATAAAAATAGAATGAAAATTTTTAAAAATAAATTTTATATATAAAATTACTTATAAAGTTTATATGTTAAAATTTTTATCATATTTTTATTCTTTCACTAAACATATTATGAGTGCAACTTTTTTAATTAGTACTCAAATCATCTTTTGTAATTTTAATAAAACAAGTTTTGAATAACTACGTATTCATTATATAGGCAGAGGCGCTCCTCCATATACATTAAAGAGAACTATATGAACGAAAATGTGTATTTGGATGAGCAAACTGAATATGATTTGTTCAAATTAAACTGTAATGCCTGGTGGCATATTTATTTCCTTTTCTTTTTTGAGTGTTCTTTATCAAAATATCTTTGCAAAGACAATTTAGCAAGTCAATTTCTACAGCAAAAACACAAATGTGTCTTGTAGTTAAAGAGAAAAAATCTTATCAGTATGTCAATCATACATATCATTTTTATTTGATATGGACAACAAGTAAAATATAGATTTTATAAATGGAAGTGAATGTGTTTCTAAAGTGAAAAGAGAGGGTGTATATCCTTAGATCAATAAGGTGCATCACTTCATTCTACTTGGACTTCACTAAATGATTTAGGAATTTATACACACTTTCTTAATCTAAAGATAAATCCATTTTCAGATAGAAATTTTTTTTTTCATAAGACTAAATCTACAAGCAGATTATGTACTGAAAAATAATCTTTTAATATAATATCCGTACAAATTTTTTATAATTATTTAATTATATATTATTATATTATTATAAATATCCGTTATTTTATTTTTATAATAACTATTTCAAAAGTTACATATATAATTATACATAATTAAATAATAGTATAAATTATTCAATTTAGATATTATGTATTAGAATTGATCTCATAATAGTTAGAATACAGTAGATAAATGTTGTATCCAATGAAAAAATAAAATTAAATATATTAGTAATATTAACTATTTATATTATTAATTGATTTCATATTATATCCATAACTTTTGAAATAATTATAATACAACTCGAACAATTTTACTAATATCTCTATGCATAAATTGAAGTACTGGCTATTAAAATTAAACTCAGAAAAAATTAATGATCAGACTTCAAACCTTATTATTAGGATCAAGAAAAAATAAGGAAGGACAAAAAAATGATGCAGTACATTGTCTGAATCAGAGAAAAATGAAAAATAAAATAATATTTGGGATTCACCTCCTAAAGTGAGGAAAAAGTAAGAACATTAGTTTTAAATGTAAAATTACGGTTTACTCTTATATTTTTCTATTTTCTCAAAAAAATTATATATTACAAAAAATATCTTCATACTCAAATTTTATCCAAACAAATAACAAAAAAAAAATTATCTTTTTTTATTTTTTCCTATTTTCTTCTCACCTAAATAAAGTATCAAAATTAAGCCCACGGAAAAAAAATATATAGTCACAAGATATTTAATTCTTTGTTTTCCTATACAGATAATTGCTTTAAATAATTATCCACATAATTGAGTAGTTCATATAAAGTTATAAGTTCAAATTTTATTATTATCAATGTAAAAGAAAAAAATTAATTATGCGTATAAAGTGGGCTTGCCCATGCTGTATATACTATTTATTGTTGAGAATCTCTTCCGTTCAAGTGCAAACAAACGAACAAAAGAGAGAAACAGACCTCCTGCAGTAGAGGGATAAAAATTGAGATACTTGTTTAATCAATAACGCAAATTTTTTAATTTAAAATTTTATATACAATGATATCGATTATAATATATATAATATTTAAAAACTATTTAATATATGGATAATCTTTTTAAAAATTTGATCATATTAATTATTTTATGGAAAAATATAATTATCAAAATAGACATTTATTTGAAAATGAAGGTAATAGTTAGTAACAATAAATGAGAGAAAATTTGACACCAGTGTAATGAAACTCGGCTCGGACAGTAGGTTCAACCGAAACCGGTGAGCAGTGCAGGAACCGGTCCAAGCCACCTTTTGGACCAGCCTTGCAATAGAACTGGTATAACTCGAGTCGACTCGGCGGTTTCAGTAAAGCAAGTCTTGACCGGTTTAGCTAACTGGACCGGGTCATGCAAATTTTTTTTATTTGCTTTCTTCCAAACGGCGTCATTTTACAAAAAAAAAAAAAAGAAACCTAAATGTCTAAAGCCCTAAACTGCCTCACAGCTCACAACCTCACACATACCTGATACCACACTCACACTAACTGACCAAAGAGGCAACTACGAAACCTAAGTGGCTGAGAAGCTGAGAAGCACGCCACCGAAGGACGCCACGCCGCTGCTCCCTACTTGTCGCGCTGTTGCCTGCTGCTCACCACTCGCTGCTCGATGCTACTGTTCCCTACTTGCCGAGCCGCTGCTCCCTGGTCGCCACCACACTCCCTGCTACTCCGTTGCTCGACGCCCCGTTGCTCAATGCCGCTGCTCGACGCTCGCTACTTGACACCACTGCTCGCCACCCCCGTTGCTAGTCACCGCGGCTTCTGCTCGCCGCCGCCTCCTAAAGCTGAAGCTTGAAAGTGAAAAGCCTAAAAGGTAACTTCCACTATTGTTTGATTGTAATGATGAATCTTACATAGTTTTTTTCATATGTTCTGATTTCCTTTTTTCCATTTTTTCCTGGTTATGTTTTCTTGCTTGCCGCTGCCTGAAACTCTAAGGGAAAGATAAGCTCAACAGTTGTTTGATTGATAAATTGTGTTGATGATGGATTTTAGCTCCTTTTCTCTGTTCTGGATTTTCCTCTTTTAATTTTTTCTGATTATGTAGAAATTAGAATTATAGATAGTAGATTTGTATAAATGAATGTGCTATTTTCTCAAAAATAGTAAAACACTCAAACATTTGCTGTTGTCCTCTTTGGTAAGAAATTACATAATAAATCATGTTATTATTATTAGTACTTTAGTAACCTTAAATTATCATTTTGTTGTTGTCTCTTTTGGTAAGAAATGAATCGTGTTATCTATGTTTAGTAGCTTTAAATTATCCATTTCTTGGCTTCTTGTTGTACTGTTTTGTTGTTGTTGTTGTTTCTTCTTAAATTTGTTGTTTTAATTAAGTACATTGCGTTAGATGTCATCTACACAAACACCTTCATCACAAACATTAGCATTTCAAGAAGCATCTACTGAAGATTCTAGTAAAAGATCATATAACCACAGGGGAAATACTGATCCAGCTTAGGGGCATTGTAAGCAAATTACTGAGAAAGATGGAAAAGTTGTTCTATCATGTCTTTATTGTAACAAGGTAATTAGAGGAGGTGGAATCAATCAATTTAAAAGTCACTTGGCAATAGAAAAAGGACAAGTTGAAGCTTGCAAGGAGCTGTCAGCAGATATTCAAGCTCAAATGAAAAAAAAAATATTGATGAATGTCAGAGCAAAAAAAGAAAGGTGCAAGAAGATGCAATTGAATAAATGAATGAGTATGAGGAAGAGCTGATGCGAATAGGTGACAATCAAGTGCAAGAGCTATATAGAGTTGCATCTTCTGCATCTCAGAAGGGGAAAAAAGGCATAACCTAGGCTCTTACTTTATGCCTAGAACCACACCTGGAGTTCAACCAACCTTAAAAAGTATGTTACAAAGTAAAGAGGTAGTGGAGAAGTGTGACATTGCCATTGCAAAATGGATGATTGATGCTTCTGTGCCCTTTAATACATGTAATTCAGCCTATTATCAACCTATGATTGATGCTATTGCTAGCATGGGTGCAGGTTATAAGGGTCCAAACATTTATGGACTTCGTGGTTATTTATTGAGTAAATTGGTTGAAGATGTAAAAAAGATGATAGAGGGTTATCGTGAAATTTGGAAGCAAACTGGATGTACTATCATGGCTGATGCATAGACTGATCGCTGTAGGCGAACTTTGATTAATTTTTTGGTCTATTTTCCTAAAGGAACTATTTTCCTAAAGTCAGTTGATGCTTCTTATTCCTCAAAAACTACAAATTTATTGTATAAGCTTTTTAGAGAAGTAGTGTTAGAGGTTGGGCCAGAAAATGTTGTTCATGTAGTGACAGATAATGCTGCAAATAATGTTGCTGCTGGGACGTTGTTGGAGGTTGAGTTTCCTAAACTATTTTGGTCTCCATATGCCGCTCACTGTGTTAATTTGATGTTGCAAGATATTAGGAAATTGGATGAAGTTAAGGAGATAGTGTCACATGCTTCTAAAATTACCAAATACATATATAATCACCGTCATCCATTGTATTTGATGAGAAAGCATACAAGTGGAAAAGAAATACTTTGTCTAGCTCTAACTCGCTTTGCCACCAATTTCATTGTATTGCAAAGTATTTGGGTTCAAAAGGATGCATTTAGAGCCATGGTGACTTCTAGAGAATTGATAAGCCCAGCTTATTCCAAAGACCAAAAAGCAAAAAAATTTATGGATCAAGTGTTGGGTTCTAATTTTTGGACAAAGTGTGCTGATATTGTTAAACTCATTGAGCTACTTGTTCGTGTATTGCGTATTGTTAACATTGAAGATAAACCCGCTATGGGTTTTCTTTATCAAGCTTTTTTTAAAGCTAGAGAAGAGATGGCGAAGAAGTTTCAAAGAAGAAAGAAGATAGTGGAGCCTTACTTGGCAATCTTGGATAGTAGATAGGATTCTCAACTTTGTAAAAATCTTCATGCTGCTGGTTATTGGTTAAATCCAGCTTGTCGATTCAATTCTGAAGAATTTGAAAAACACAAGACTACAATATCTGGCCTTCTTGATGTCATTGAGAAGTATGCTTATGGAGATCCTGATTTGCAATCTATGTTAACAAGTGAAATGAGGATCTTTAAAAATGCTGAACAAGATTTTGGAAGGCAGTTCGTCATACGTGAATGAAGCACGGTGATGCCAGGTAAATTTAATAGTTGTTATTTATTTTTCATTATTCATGTTGTAATCCTTATTATGGTTAAATAATGTGCACACTAATTTATTACATTATATGTATTATTGTAGATCAATGGTGGGAATCTTGTGGATGTGGTGCACCAAGTTTACAAGAATTGGCAATTCGTGTTTTAAGCCAAACTTGTAGTGCTTCTGGTTGTGAAAAAAATTAGAGTGTGTTTGAACATATTCACTCAAAGAAGAGAAATAGGTTAGAGCATCAAAAGCTTAATGACCTTGTTTATGTTTATTGCAGCTTGAGGTTACAAAAGAGGTAATTTTTTTTTCATATAACTCTTTGTTTATATGAATATTTAGTTCTCCAAAATATTTAGTTTATCTTGATATGAATAAATTGATGAACATAGGAATCGACTGAGGAATCAAAGTTATGATCCGATTTGTTTCGAGGCATTTGAGGATCATTCTGATTGGGTATTGGAAGAGTCACTGCCACTCTTAAACATGGATAAGTTATAGACTTTGCATAATGATCTTGCAAATGTTTCCATCCAATCAACTCTAGATGATATTGGTATATTTTTTAAATGCATGAAAGTTTTTGGTTGTCATTGTTCCATTATCATTGTGGATTATTGTTTGGTAGTTTGATATGTGCTGATTTGTTAAAAATGAGATAATTGTAGATCAATTAAATTTGGAAGAAGATGATGCACATAACAATTCCAATGAAAATGCAAATCAAAATAAAGGCATTGTTGATCAAGTTTCAGATTTAGCTGATGAAGAAAGACCTCTTGACCAAAATGATTATGACCCCTTGACTCCTTGAGCATAATTTGAAACTTTGTTTGTAATGTTGTATTTTTATGACTTAAGTTTGTGTTTTTTGTGATATAAAACTTTATGACTTTGTTTTGACTCCTTGACTTTGTTACTTTGTGTCTTTTGTTTTAAACTTTGTGACTTTGTTTAATTATGTTATTTATTTATGCTTTGTATTTGGAGTTTTGGATCTTTTAAAAAGTATCAAATGGTTAATTACTTATTATTTTTAAAATTTTTATATATTTTTATTATTTTTAATTATAAATCCGGTTCAACCGGTTTGACCAATGACCTACTGGTTGAACCAGTGATCCAGTGACCCAATGCCTTGGAATGTAGGTTCGAATTCAGGGTTTCATAATTCATTGGAAGATGCTTTTGACAAATAAAAAAATTCATAGAAAAAAACTTTTATAATATTATTTAATTAAATCTTTTTATTTATATAATTTTTAAGTAATAAATATAATAATATAATAATCAATGATATTTATTGATATCACAGTATATAGTTACTTAGTTAGATTAAATATAAACAGTTTTGATTTTAGTCCATGTAAACTTTTTTTAGTTTTTAGTCTCATTTTTTTAACACTTTGTTTTTGGTCCCTATTATTAATCGGTACTATTGAGCAATGATACTTATAAAGGCTAGGGGAAGATTTTAAGATATTTATAACAATAAGAATTAAACATTTTAATATTTCTAATTATTAAATATATATTCTAAACTACGTATATACAGATTGTAGGGACCAAAGGCATAATATTATAAAAAAAAGAGGGAGAAAATTAATGTTCTTTTAGAGGGGTTAAATCAAATCACCTGTATTTATATGAAAAAAATATATTTGTGCCATATTTTTATCACCGAACATCAAAATTAAATTATTCATAGATACATGAAATTAATATATTTTGCTTAGAAAACATGAATCACGCATCCCTTATCTCGTTGATAATGATTGATCTGTCTATCATTGTAAGTTACCCCTTTTTCAACACACGTTGGCTATCTAGCCTGGATTTGAGGAAGATAACGTGAGTCATGTGTTGGCCTTTGTCGTTGATTTATACATGGCATTGTAGGATCCAGTGTCTGAAATTATGAAACGAATTGCATGTTCTTGTTGTATGGTTTCACATCTAATTGTTTAAAATTTGTACAGTTTAATTATATACCTTTTCTTTCGCTCATCGCCCGTGTAATTTTTCAAAACCTACAAGTGATCCCTTTCCCGTATCTCCATGGGGTCAACTTTCTAGAAGGGTCACACATTTAGCAATGCAAACAAAGCACAATAATTCTATATATTCTATCCGCACGCGATTCCCAGCACCTACCGGATAATTAGGTTCTTTGCCAAGTGTAAGGTCCACAATAGGGCTTTTTTAATGCAAATAAAAAAAAAAAGTTACAGACTTCCCCATTTTTCAGTTATTTATATTTATGTGGTTTTTTTTTTTTTTAATGAAAGTTGACTTCAAACAGCTTCCTTCATAGGTCAGCTTTTTTGCATTGAAATCAGTTTGAAGTCAATTCAAAACGATTTATGTTTTGTATACTTTGTAGGCAAAAGTCATATCATATCCAATCATGCGGGGTGGACAGAACTACATAAAAGCTGATTCAAATTGACTTTGTACAATTCTGTTAGCTTTTGTCAGAGTGTCAATATGGAAATAAAATTTATTTAAATCGACTTCCACATTAGATGAAAGTCTATTTGAGTCGACTTCTGTGTAATGTGAAAGTCAATTTAAATAAATTTAAATTCTATACCTGATACTCTAAAAGGCTTTGACAACCTTTTAAAAAATGCTTTAAATTGATTTCTGAGGTTGATTTAACCTGAATTTTGGCTTCTCCATATATATATATATATCACTTAACTTTTCCCATGAATAACTAAAATCACACGTATTAGATCCATTTTCTCTTCATCTTCCTCCTTTAACTTCTAGCATTACTATTGCTCATCATATTTCCCAAAGGAGTCCCATGTCTATGGTTACAAAACAATATGGCAATATGAATAAGTACATAGCAAGATCACTTGGTCTCATAACACAGTTAAATAAAAGCGACAACGTACACTCCTATGATTACAATTTACAAGCATAACTGCACAACAGTTTTGGAGGTAAATTTGACATAACTAGAATGGATCACATGGGAATTAACTAAAGTTCAGATCTAATTGTGTTGGTTTTTATATTCTAATATGATAACAAAATGCTTTATGTAATTATATTACTCTTAATATGCATAGTTTAATTATCTCATGCTAAACTTTCCAGTTAGTTTATTAAGTGTTTCAGCAATATTTCAAAATTGGTTGACTTATGTTGATAGTTGTGCCTTTGAGAAAACCAACAACTTGAGCAGGCATATTAGCACAACTATGATAGAAGTAGAAAAAAGAAATGGAGTGCATAAAAACGTTTGCCAAGAATGGCAAACCTTAAGTCCAATGATACATTGCTTGATGTGGAACCCTGTGGATATCAAAAACCCAAAAACCTCAACACACAATTGATATGAAAGATAGGATTGAAAACCAAATTAAATACTATATAAGGGAATCACTCTATCTTGTAATCTCTTATTCAGCTTCCTGATGCAACAAGATAAGGGAATTACTCAACCTCACTTGTACGCATAAAGTTTCTGAAAAGAAACTAGAGAAATTTCATTCAAAATCAAAACTGAGCTAAATAGTGGCTACCAAGTTTGGAGGTATTTATACCTTTTATTTAGGTTAAACTAATTTCCTAACCCTACTAGAATAGGCCCAAATTATAACACTAACAATTGGGCTTAACAACCATAAAAATAAAATAATTTTTGAAACATTTTAAAATATAAACTAATAAACTAAATAAATCAAACTTTGCCCAATATGACGTAAACATATGCTTGATACAAATTAAGTCACCTCCTAAGCTCGTATCATTCCCTCCTTCCTCAAAAAAGAGTCATCCTCGAATCTTGTAATCTTTTCTACTTGTCCTTGCTAGCACCGAACATGGTCCAGGGTCAAATACAACATCTTCAAATTCTTGCAACAAAGAGACAAAATGACATGAAAAATTTGGGGAAAAAGCAATGATAGAGAGTGAAACTTCGGTGACCCAAATTGAAATGAAAGCTCTAATGCTAAACAAAACACCATGCAAACCTTTCTCTTTAGCACAAAAATATTCTATCCCTTCAACTCTGTCACCCTGCTCATTTTTTACACTATGTTCTTCCTTTACACTAACTAATGAGCCTTGTTCTGCATTCTCTTCTCTGTTAACCTCTAGTTGCTCTTCTTTGTCTAGTACCTCGTGCTGTGAATTCCCAAGAGAATATTGTTGAATTTTGATTTGACCAAGATATACCTCATTGGGAGATAATGGCACAACAATATGTTCACTATGTTCTAAGTTGTCCACATCAACTTGTAAACCCAATGGAGGCCTAGTAGCAAGAGTTTCTCAATGCACAACATTGTCAGCATGTTCTTTATTAGAGCAATCCTCCAAAGAAGACATAGTATCACTATCAGAATACTCATAACCATTATTAGAATCAGATACAACTTCACCTTTCTTAACATCCAAGGTTCTTTTGATTGGGCAATCGTATGCACAAGGACCAAATCTCAAACAGCTTGAAGTGGTAATAGGAGAAGATGAATTAGAGGTACCTTTGTCATGGTGTGATTTCGAATACTTCTTCTTCATGTTATCCCCAATTCTTCTATGCTAAATAAAATTAGTTGCATCAAGTTCCTCCTCAAATTGTTTATGATAAGAATTATTGTGATGGTGTTGGTTTCATGAAATAACCTTGACACTTCCCTTGGACTTAGATTGTAACACCTCCTATAGTCGCACTTCCATATCATCTAATCTGCTATGAATTTGCTTAACGGTCTTGTACATGAGCTTTATGACATTCACTCTATTAGCATTTTCATCACTCCCAGATATATTAATAGCCATTTGAACAATTATCAAAGTAATAAAAGAGATAACCTCACAAAGTACTTGCTCACGTGTTTCATTCAAAGGGTGTACTTTTGTGTTTGCACTCAATATGGCTTTTACCTTCTTTTGTGCTCACCACTCTTACCTTTTACCACTCTGGACCTCTTATAAATGTTGCACTTCAGAAACCAAACAAACTCAAACAAGATAAAGTCCCAAGTAATATTTAAATAACACAAGGAAAACCACAGAATTAGAAAGAAATAGAGATCAGATCAAAAGAAAAAAAATGACCTAAAAGAGATAAAATGAAAGAAAAATTTAAAGGACCCAAAAGAAAAAAAAATGGAAAAAAATGAATTTTTTTTTTTGCGCTGCACAACTTTTTTTTTCATTTTCTTTAACGCTACTTTTTTTTTTCTCTTTGGAAACACTTTTTCTTTATTTTTTTTTTAAGTTTTCGTTGCTTGGATGCTGAAGCTCAATGCTTGGCCTTGCTAAATGAAATAAAAGTAAAGATGAAGTTGAGCACGGGATGCCAACAGGGAAGGCACACGATTTTTTTTTAAACAAAAACAAAACGAAGAACGATGAAGAACAATTAACCGAGAAAAAATACGAGAAGGATGACAGATTTGAGAAAAGAAAGTGAACAAAATAGATAAATAAGAATTTATCTAACTCTGAAACTGATACCAAATGATGTGGAACCTCTGTGGATATCAAAAACCCAGAAACCCCAACACACAATTGACATGCAAGATAGGATTGAAAACCAAATAAAATACTACAAGAGAATCACTCTACCTTGTAATCTCCTATTCAGCTTCCTGATGCAATAAGATAAGGGAATCACTCAACTTCACTTGTATGCACAAAGTTTCTGAGAAGAAACTAGCAAAATTTTCATTCAAAACCAAAAACTGTCAAACTGTGATTGCCAAGTTTGGAGGTATTTATACCTCTTATTTAGGTTAAATTAATTTTCTAATCCTACTAGACTAGGCCCAAATCACTATCCTAACAATTGGGCTTAATAAACATAAAATAAAACAAGTCTAAAAATATTTTAGAATATAAACTAAATTAATCAGACTTGGCCCAATATGATCGAAATATTTTATGAATGCAAATTCACTAATAATAATATTTTGGGCTGTCCATAATTGCCAATAGGAGTCTTGACTAATTCTTGATGCATCTCTTCAACAAATGATTTAGCCAAGTTTTCAAAATTGTCTTGAATCCTTTTAGTTGACACTCTTGTGACAGGTCTCATAAGCATGCTATAATTCTCATTTGTTTTTCCATTGCTAAAATATCCAGTTTGCTCTTCTGAGCTCGTATCATTGCTTGTTGGAATAGACAAACAAGGTTTGTTGCTCTTCCATCAGAAGTTTTGAAAGCAAACAAGTCAAAGGATCTCTCTATCCCTTTCTCATGCTCAAACAGACATTTCCTTTCTTGTTAATAATCTGGACTGCACAACAACAAAGACAAAAAGGAGAAGCAACCTTATTCATCATAAAAGGAAGACCTCGGTAGAAGGCATGTGCTTCATCCCTTGAAGTATCAAATGGTCAAGAAATTCCCATCCTTCTATAAAAGGTGATCTTAGAAGACATTCAGACTAAGAGGAAAGAAAGAGAAATTGAAAGCTATATTTCTGCCAAATTCAAAATTCAAGCAAAAGAATCTTCCTCTTCTCTCAGCTTGTTATGGTTACTATCATATTATTCTGATAGTGTTGAGAAAGCTGTTGTATTGAGTGTTATATTCTTTCTTGAGAGTGAAATACCAAACTTCATTATAAATTGTTATTGTAAGGCTTTATCTTGAGAGGTATAAGTTGATTTATTGAGCTTGGAGAAACTCATTGAAAATGCTACTTAGGTTAAGTTTGGAGAGGCTTATAAAAAAGACTACTTGGATAAGAGCTTAGAGAAGTTTGAGAAAAGAATACCCAGTTTTTGTACTAGTTGTGTAAATTGATAGCGGATACACTCACCTGGAGGGTGGGGATTGGATGTGGAATCTAAGTTAGAGATCTGAATCAGTATAAAATACCTATGTTAAACTCTTCTATCTCATCCTCTTAATATTGCATATGTGTTGCATATCTTTATGCATTTGATTTCAAGAAATTGAAACTCAAAAGTTTATTGAAGTGATTTCACAAAATTAACTGATAAAATAACTTGTATTTTTTAATCTGTTTTTTAAACTTCATCTTTCTATAAAATATAAGTTTCATTCAAATCTTTTGCAAACTAATTTCATGGATAGCCTAGCATTATTCCTGATTAAACAGTTTCTGATTTGTGTACTGAAACCAAGTGCTCACATTGTCCTTTGTGTGTTCAAGTTCTAAGTCATTATTGTTACATTCGTAACAAAATTTTCTACGATAATAGGAGATATCTGGCTGAACGTTTTAATTTGAGTGTTAAGTGTGTAGAAATTTTTCAAACGAACATTAATTCAACCCCCTTCTTAAGTGTTCTAATACCATCAAATTGGAATTAACTGTTAGTTTAATTTTTTAATCAGAATTAGATGATAATGTTTTCTTTTAATTTTTTTTAGTATTGAAAATCATATCAAGCTTAGCAATTTTTTTTTTTTTTTTGTGTTTATCTAAACTACAATGCCTGGTTTACCTGAAGCAACTATCAATCAACTTTCCATTGATGAAACTCATCATATTAAAAGTTCTATTTCAAATTCATTTTTATATATTTAAAAGTCGTTAATTTTCAAATCAGCTATAACAAAAAAAAAAAAACTCTCTCATGTGATAGTTATAAATAATTAGTACTTAAGTGACAAATAGTAAACGTGGATTCTACAATTTTAATTATTTCACTATTAAACTATCAATTAGCTAACATAATTGAAAACTATTAAAATTCAAGATCTATTTGTATTAAATCATTGGCCGGTTTAAATAATATCACAATAAAAAAGATTTTAAAATATTTAGACTTATTATTATTATTATCGGAAAATATATATATACTAAACCCAAATAAATATAAGTGTAACATCTTTCCAAGCCTAATTACGGTATATTTTATACTTAAGTGATAATGTAATATAAATCCTTTAGAAAAATTGACTAAAAAAAATAAAAAATTTGAATAAAAAATGACAACATATTTGGAATATCATGTTAAGAAATGCAATAAGTAATGTTTATCAGGTCCATTTCTTATCATAACATGTTCAACAATCATGGTAAAAACTTGGTAAATCTCAATGTTTCTGAACTATATCTAATACAAATCTCAAGGGATTTTCATCTGAAGAGATACCTCATCTTGTAAATTCTATTTCATGTGCTTATCTAATCAAAATCTATATATTGTTTAAAATTGTAATATTTACTGATCGCAATTGTCCATACAACTGCATAGCTATGTACCAATACTAGTTAAATTTAATATTGAGGTAGTTAGTATTCCTTCCATCCTTAAATAATTATTCATTAAAAAATTTTATCATCTAAAATTAATTGTTCATTTAAATAATTTAAGTGATATTAATTATTTTTTAATCTCTAATAATACCCCTATTAATGAAGGAGAAAAAAAATTAGAGTATTAATAAAAAAAGATAATTAGTAAATTATTTTTAATTTTTTATAATATCAATATTTCTGTAATTATTTTCTTAATTTTCATGAACATTTAAAATCGAACAATTATTCTAACATAAAAAAGTATATACTAGTTGCATATATATATATATATATTTGCCCATAAATAAACCAAAGCCATACATATCACTCAATCACTCAATTCTTCCACCATGTAAATTGAGCTGAGTTGTATTTATAAAAGAGGAAAAGTCAAAAATCAAATTAAATCAATCCCGGAAGTTGATTCAAAATATTTTTTTGAAAGATTGTCAAAGCATTTCAGAGTGTCAGGTTAGGAATCAAAATATATTTAAATTGACTTCCATATTACACAGAAGTCGACTTAAATACACTTCTGTGTAATGTGAAAGTCTATTTTAATAAATTTTATTTCCGTACTGACACTTTAACGTAAGCTGATAGAATAGTACAAAGTCGATTTGAGCCTACTTTCGTTTAATTCTGTCCACTTGACATGATTAGATATGATATGACTTTTGCCTGCAATTGCCTGCAAAGTGTGCAGAACATAAGTTGATTTGAATCGACTTCAAGCCGATTTCAACGCAAAAAATTGATATATCAAGGAAATCAATTCAAATCGATTTCTATTAAAAAAAGGAATAGGACATATATGTGAATAACCAAAAAAATGAGGAAGTCTGAAATATGTGTTTTTTTCTTAATTTTATTTGCATAAAAAAATCCCCCACAATAGAGTTGTATAAAATGAATTTAGCTTCTCTCATTACATTACATATCAGTAAAAGGACCTCATAGTAAAAGAAAAAAATACATATTTTTTGGGTGGTGACATATATTTTATTATAATACAATTCATTAATTATTTCTATTAATTAATTTATTATTTTTATTTATACGTCTATTTTCAATTACATAATTCGCTTATGTTAATATTAGAAAATGGTAATCCTTATAAATATCTCTTCTGTAAACTGATAATTAATATACTTTAAGAACTCCACCTTTTTTTTCAATTATTATTTAGATTATTTTTATTTTGATGCAATAATTTATTGATAACATCCTTGGGGCTCAAAACTTAACACATAATAAAGACAAAAAAAAATACGTGATACTAACAGTTCATGCTGACGTACATACAACAAGGATCATGAATTGTATCATGAATTGTGGACGTACATACAACAAGGATCTTATTTTGTGGACGATTTTACAAACCTGGATCATGAATTGTATCACTCTGTTATTTCTTTTTTTTTTTTAAGAAAAAATTCAAGTTTTGAAGGAATGGAGGGGAAGATATAACAATTTTCAAAGGATATTATTTCAACCTTATATGCCCGTGTTCTTGCTTGGTGTAATTTCAAGGATATATGTTACTACTACTGCTGCTAGATGTTATGAATTGGACAACCTAGCACGCGTTTATACAGCCGGCCAAGCTGGCACTCACATACAAGAGACAAATTTAATAAATTTAATAGCCTTTGACATTGTGAATTGACTGTTTGAGGTCCACGGACAATTTCCATCCCGAATGCAGTAATACCTAATCCTGTGGGTGTGGTTGGCTAGTCGACAACATTTCAAGTCCATTGTCCCTCTCTTCATTATCCCAATCCATATACACAAACACACTGCCATTTGACATCATGTTCAATTCCTTCTCAAAAAAGTGGACATCATATTTGTCTTTTAGGGTGATTTTTTCTCTCTCTTTTTCAAATAAAATAATACCATAAAAAATCAATATATATTTGTAGAGGTATTCAAAATCGATCCAAACCTAATTAAAATTAAAAATCGATCCAAAAAATAAAAACAAATCAAAACCAAATTAATCAGTTCAAATTTGTTCTTAATTTGTAAAAACCGAACTGATAACATATTACATCAATCATTTTATTTATTAATTAGAAATATTACTTATAAAAATTTTCTATCCATATATAAATTTGTCTTATATTTGAACTCAACATTTAGGATTTTCAATTTTACATTTGTAATAGCTCAGGGCCATGTATTACTAAATAAGTCTAGAACGATCTTAGAGTCCCCCGAAGCCTACTCGTTTTTCCAGAAATGCCCCAAAATCACCAAAGTTATGTAAAATACAGAACAAACATATTGCTATCAAACATGCTCACCAGGTGAGCCTTTACCCTTTCCAGACAAGCCCTTCACACAAGGATTACTCTCTAGAGTCTGATGTGCTTGCTAGGCAAGGCTTACAAGCTCGCTTGCTGAAGCCAGCTTTTTCCTCTAGATGGTTCTGGAGCTCGATAAGCTCACCAAGCGAGAAACACAGTTTTATTTTTAAGAGCTCCCAATCCTATAAAAACCAACCCCACTCATTTTTTTTTTCACTTCAAAACCTAAAACCTAGCTCCCAATCTTTCTTCCTCCTATTTCACTCTCAACCCTACTCAATCTTACCTTCTCCAAGCTTCAAGTAAGAGATTATTGTATGTTTATGTCATCTTTCTCTCCCTTCTTTCACGTTCCTGAGTTTGGGGTTGTTGTGTTTCTTATTGTTTTCAAGTAGGGATACTCTCCCAATGTTCATAGAGTTGATTTAGAGTTATTTTAGGGTTATAGTAGATTTCTTATGGGTTTTGTTGCTTCCATGACAGGCATTAGTGTTATCCCCGCTTCTCATACCTCTCTTGGTGTTGGCACTTCACATTTCAACCCCTCCAGGTGAGTGTGTTTGATTCTATGTCTTATTTTGATCATTATATAAATATTTTCTAGCATCATGAAGCGTTTAGAGGATTTGAGTTTGAGCTTTGACATGATACAAGATTTATACGTATTTTGCAAGAACTAGAAAGTATGTTTCAAAGCTTCTCGTGAAAACCATTGAGTTTCCAAAGTCCATGGGACTATTCTTGGATTCAAATTGCTATTATATGACTTATTTCATGGTTTTAAACTTGATTTATGATGATGAAAAATAGCTATATGTCACGACCCGATTTAGGCATGTGACCGACACGTGAGAAATCCTCATTCCTACATAAACCACATGACCTCTGAATCTCTCTATGTGCATATTTTAATATTAAACTTGTTTATAAAACATCATTTCCTCTCTAATAAATCTTTGGCTCTTTGAAAATATAATCATCATCAATTTCATTTCCAAATTCTAAATATATCTCTGTGATTCAAAATACATGAGTTGCTCTCTATATGAAATATCCATGAAAACTAGAATCATGTAAATACAAAATAATCATGACAAATCAATGCAATCCATCTCTATGGTTCGGAACTTTGCCTACTATGTACAATGGATTACTTTATCACTATACAAAATACCAAAAAATACTTCACTTCAAAGTGAAGCTCACCAACTGGAACTCTCTACTGCTGGGAGGAGGTGGATGAAAAGAACCCGCAACAACTAACGTATCTACAATGAAAAAGGGAGAGGGGTAAGTTTCATCTAAAATTCAGTGAGCAGACCCTCACCCATAACCCTCTCATAGGACAACAACGGAGATAAATAATCATATATAGTCATCAAAACCGATTAATGCAATAACTCTAAAATCATGTTCATATATATATATATATATATATATATATATATATATATATATATATATATATATATATGTAAAATAACTCTAAACAGAAATTCTCTGGAAAACATAAACAACAGTACTCTATTAGAGAAACAGGATCTTTGATAGTGCTTTTCATAACCATATAATATATACGTATTTATGTTCTCTAGTTATGCATGTCAATCATGGCATAACAAGTTCTCTACTCTATGATCCCTTTGGGATCTAAGTTGGGCACTTAACTAAATTCCATTATCTGCTCTATGAGATTGTCCCTTTGGGATAACTTAGTACTAAGGTTAACGATCAGGGTTCAGCCGTTAACTCACTGTCTGTTTCTCTATAGCTACCGTTTAATCTTTAATTCATTATAAAACATATTATTTTTTTCTCTAAAACTCTATTATGGCATTCCTTTAGGCATAAAACTCTATAATTCATAATCATTTCACTCTTGAAATGATCATGGTAATTTGTAAAATCTCTAATCAAGTCACAAACATACTCTAGCTCTTTTGATAAAATCACTTTGATAATAATGGCCCCATAAGTTAACGTTAAAACATAAATTTCATGCTCTAATTGAAAATCATCATTTCTGTAAAATATAACAAACCAATCGGGATCTCTAATCTCTTTGAAATATTCTCTAAAATCATGCAATCGTGTTATAATTGAAGGAAATTAACTCTAATGACCAACATAAGAGACATAAGTTCCGAACCCACTCATTTGGAGGGGAGGACTATGATGTCAACACCAACAGAGCTCCGGGAATGAGGAATGACACCAAAGTTTGCCATTGAAGCCACAAAACTCAAGATTAGACTCCAACAACCTCTAGATTGCTCAAATATAACTCTAACAACATTGGGGGAGCACTCCCACTTGACAATAATGGAGACAAACAACAACCTATTCGCTAAGATATGAAATGGGAAGGAAAGGGACAACAAAATCCATGAAATCTTACCTTTACTCACTTCGGAAGAGGAGGAATGAAGTGGATTTGAGTGAGAAAAGAGTGGAAGAGTGTTTGAGAGTAATAGGGTTCAGAATGATGAAGAAGAACCCGAGTTTGGAGTGTTTCAAAGGGGGTGGGGGTTCACTTACGCGAAACACTACCGTTTTATATTGTTTCTGTATAACTGATACCACTATAGCGGTTTATGATGGCTATAGCAGTCCTGATCGCCCGCGCCCCCTGAACTTATCATTTATCACCACTATAGTTGTAAGCGGTCTACAAACTCACAAAGCTCACCCGGCCAAACATTGTGGCCGCTATAGCGGTCCTGGACTACGATAGTAGTGACATTTCACCAAACTGCAGGTTCAAAGGTCTTTCATGCATCTTGGGCTTTTTTGGCGACATGGGTGGGTCCCGGGGGACTCTAGGGTAGTATAGAACTTATCCACTGACATATGTACCTGGAGTATTACATTATAATTAATGAAAAGTGAAAAATTATGCTTATTCATGAGGATATGTATGAGATGTTGTGGAATCTAGATTACTAGAATCCTTTTTTTAAAAATCAGAACATGATTTTACAATAAGGAGTTATTAAGAGAAACAAAGTTGTAAGGTAATAACAGTAAATTCGATAACCTTAGTATACCAGATTATCCACGAGGGGTAATTATATATATATTCAGATTAGTCCACGAGGGATGCCGTTTATGAGGGACCATTAAATCTCTGTAAGGTGCTTTTATTCGCAAAGGATTGAGCATATCTAGACATACAGTTAGTATTTTGTCTCTTTATTAATTCGTTAGAATAATATTTATGTTTTCTTATGCATTATTCGAAACCAAAGTTGTTATTATTATCATTATTATGTTTTATGCATGGAAATAATTTAAGCTTTGCATTGTTATTTATGTAACTTTCTTGTTATCTCATGTATGTTTGTGGATAAGGATCCACTTACTAACTTTTAAGATAAAACTCACCCCTCCTCTCCTTTTCCCTTACAGATACAGCTGCTACTTCGATCCTCCATAGCCCCCTTCCCGGCCGCATTAGTTTGTCCGGTTTGGTGAGCTTCATGTTATCGTTAAGTATTTTGGCTTTTAGATATAGCCTGCTCTGGTGATCACATAGAGGAATGCTCTAGTGATATGGAGGGTCAATGCATCCAGTGAAGTCACCCATGTGGAACCATACGAGAATGACACATGTCTTACCCTCAGGACCCATTGCCTCCCTCTTTCTCTTCGACGCCCCACAAGCTCACGAGGTGCTCACTCCTCTCTGTCCAGCAACCCTTGGTCTACAGCCTCTGCAACTTCGCCACCGTCCTCCTCCGCCACCAGTGCTATGTTCCCGGCAACTCCTTCTTTGATAGCTGCTCCTTCCCCAATGCCCTTTAACTTCCTCCACCTCATCCCTCCTCAACCACAACTTCTCGAGGTGCCTATCATGCTCTCACTAAGGAAAAGCTTTGCATGTGTCGCTGTTCCACCCGCTAGCTTTACATGTTGTTTATCAGCTTCGTCATGTTCTTCCAATTAGATTGTGTTTTTTAAAAATGTAATTTGTAGTTTGATTCCGTTTTGCAGAGGAAGTAGATCATTTGCAATTTATGGTATTTTTTACAAAGATAAAACTTCTCAATATTGAATATAGAATTGAAAGAATTAGGAAGCTTGAGTTTTATGGAAAGTTCTTTTGTGTGCACAATCATGTAACACTTATTGCTGGAAATCTAAGAAGCATGGATATTCCAAAATTGTCACACCCGCGTTGGACATTTTTGCCACACCAACACTTTGACGATACTTGGACACCCATGTCCAAGGGATGTCCTGCTGTGCCACTTCATCTCTCGATCACGAGAGCTTCTGACATGCCACTGAACATGACGACAAACTCCATTTTTATTATATAAATATTTATTCATTATTTTTTATGGATAAAACGTCAGTAGATTTTTTTTATTCTTGTCATTTTTTTTGTCAGTTTTTTGTTATAGAGTGTTTTTTAGCCATAAAAATACTTAGATTTGATTTTTCTTATCATAACATGTTATTTTTATATTTTATTATACAATATATCCTAACTATATCGTATCCTATATTTTATAAAAATCGTCGTGTTTCTGTGTCCGTATCGTGTCATATCCATATTACGTGTTGTAGTAGTGCTTCTTTGCTGAAAATTTGTTGTTATCGATTTAGTATAATTGTATTTTTTTTTTCCAATGATGGAATCTGCATATAGGACATGGATTCAATGTCACAAGAGATGTTTCCAGCATGTGGACCTCTGAAGAGGTCAATAGAGATCTAAATACTGCCCTTGGTTCTCTCCATTGACATTAGCGGAGGTGTTGTTGGAGGAGGTGGAGGAAGGGGTTGCCATATATCTTACGTGAGTTTAACCACGTTTGTGAACTATGGTTAAAGGCGACTTCGCGAAATGATCTGCACGCGCGAGTCACGCTCATACAAGTCCACCTGGGCGACTTCACGGGATGATAGCAATCCCCTATCACATATTCGTTTCATAAATGTTCCTTTTATTGATAGATAATAAACAAGGAACATGAACCGTGGAACTCCCATGGCAGTCTCAACAACAATCTAACTTAATCTCACAGGGTTACAGGCAAGATGGAACAACAGTAATGTACTCGGGGTGGGGGAGGGGCACACAACTCATCAAAACTCTCAAAAATTTGCGCCCAAGTTCACATGCGACCTCTTGTTTGATTCACTAGTACGGATCATTAACTGTGATTCAATAGCACTTTCCGTAAGTTTTTCACTAGATCATTCACTGTCGTCGTGTACGCGTCACCCATCTGCAATACAGAAAATTGTCACATTTGGATTAATCTATTTGCACGTGAAGAGTAGAACGTGTCATAACAATTAAACACCATCATTACATAAATGGACTTTAGATAATATAATAATAATTATATAGACTTTTCAGTTTCCACTTTCCAGTCTTTGAATAGTACTCCCTCAGTTTGAAAATAGCCATTATTTTCTTATTTTTTCATGTTTCAAAATCATAGTATTGAAAATCAGTTCAGACTCGTTGGTTTAATCGGAAAATCGATGAACCACTCATAAAATCGGTCCGAATTAGTATTTAGATCAATCCTGCATTAAAACCGATACGACCCGATTTGACTCGGACGGTTTTATATCAAAACCGGTAACTCAGCTAGTCAAACCTAGTCGGACTGGTCAAATTTTTTTTTGCTTTTTTATTTTTTTATTTTTTTTGCTTTGTTGTTCTAAATGATGACTTTTTCAAAAACCTTAAAAAATAAAAATCTAATTTAACTTATAGAAAAATGTAATAACTTTATTTGTATTGCCATTACTTATGAGTTTGTAATGCAAAATTTTGTGAGTTTACTTGTATAATTATGTTTTAAATTTGTCAATTGTAATTCGTGAATATGAAATGTAAATAATATTTGAGAATTTATGTTATTTATTTATGTTTTTATATTTGAACCTTTTAAAGAGTATTAAATTGTTAATTAGATGTCATTTTATTATTTTTTTTATATTTTTATATTTTTTTGTATAAATCCGATTCGACAGGTAACCCACCGATTGAACCAGTGACCCAATGTCTCGATCGAGTTAATCACCGGTCCGAGTCTGAAAACTATGTTCAAAATATTTATCTATTTATAATATACAGATAGTATTAATTATTTTATTTCATTCAGATCTTTATTATAGGTATATTAATTAAATAATTAATATAGTTATTGAGATGTATTTTTTATTTTTTAATATATATATTATTTGATTTTTAATAATTATTTTAAAATGGAGCCAGTTCTTCTTTCAGCTCTTTCTATTTGTCAGTCACTTGTGCTCTTCCGTTTGCACATCTAAAATTAATGTGCGCCTGTGCTCAGATGCTTAATTAATCATAAAAATAAGCTAACTATTCTAAGAAAATCTGGGGACGTTAAATTTACCAGTGCAGAACTTAGGAAATGTAGCGATGCGGACGCACCTGAGCAATAATAGTAATACCCAGAGTGGAATTTCCGAAGGGCAATACGCTGCTGCCGGTGACACTGAGGTGAAGATTTTCAAGCTGGTCGATTATTTTGATCTCAACGCCGTTTGATTTCTCACAGTGGATCTCAATGAGTACCTCCTTCTCCAACACTCTGGCTTCAACATCTGGGAGCAATTCGCTTGGTCTACAGAAATCCTCACAACTTGTTTCACTTGAGATGGTGTCCTCATTTCCACATAGATCAGTCTTCTTGACCAATATCATTGAGTCTGGGCCTCTCTTGTTTCTCTTTTCTAGCTCCGTTACACGTTCTTGAAGTTGTTTCACGTAATTGATAGCTTCCCGAAGTATAGACGCCTTGTCCGTCTACACATTCATTAATAAATTAACTTTATTTAATTCATGATATTCTGTTTCTACATGTGATTTGCAACCAAAGTCGTCATCATATATCACGTGCAATATCAATCTCGCTTGTATGTCGGCAAATATTGTTTGCAGGCACATTATTTGCCTTGAAAAGTGAGTTAATACGTTATCCTAAATACATATTATTAAAGGATAAATGAGAGTACATCAAGTATTAAAAGAATAAAATGGAAAAGCTGCATGTACTGGAGAAAGTGAACACTGACTTTACACAAAACTAGAAAGGCAGCAGTAGACGATAAAGATAGTTGGAAGCGAAACGTGAAGGGAAGAAAAGACGAAGTCGGATGAGATGGAAAGTAATTGTACATTTATGTAGAAAGAAAATCTTTTATGTAATATAATGGATTAAAAATTATCAACCATACACTTTAATAATGCTTGTGAAGACTGTCAAGAAATTTGATTGTTCAAATAACGCCAGGCACAGTGGATATGTTTATGGTTAATGCGCAATCCTTCCGGGTTCTGAATAATACCGACATAGAGATGCAGGGTACCATTGTTACCCGTATATTCTATTGTATTTTTTATTTATTTTCCACTTGCCAGTTCCCACGGTTACGTGGCATGTCTCATTGTCATATGCGATTAGTATGCTGTTTCTCTTATTCCTTATAAAATTTATGCGATACTCCTAAATATTTTATAATTAAAAATTTATTATATATTTTATTAATTAAATTTATTAATATTTTAAATATTTATAATTAAATTATAATGTTTAAATTTAAAAGAATACTAATATCTCAAAGTACTATAATAAAAATCTATACACATTAATATTATTTTTATAATCATTTAAAAATAAAAAATATCATTTATACTTAATTAATATAAAAATTTTATTTCTTATTTACTATTAAATAAAATATAGATTCTATTTAAATAAAATTTACACACCATATATCAATCCATAAGAAACAAGTTGAGACAATATCTCGTGTAAAGTAATTAAAAATATCATAACTTCAATTATTACTTTTTTTTTCCTACTCTACAGTTTTTAAGTTTTAACATTTCTGCATCTGGGTTCAATTATTATCTTGGAATTGCCAAGACCCTGCTGCTCGTCCCCATTTTGCTCATCGATGCTTGTGAAGATCAAGACTAGGCACTCGAATCTTTTTTGCCGCAATATGGAGTAAGGGCTTCAATTTTCAATCGAATAATATCATTCGCGAATTTTAAAACATATCTATATTAAGAAGGTACACTGAAAACTGAAATTGAAGCGGCAATAAAAAATAATAATAGAGTAATTAATTAATTACCTTCTTCAAGCCAGGAATAGTGGCTGAGAGCGCTATGAACCTCTCTGTGAGCTCCTGTCTCCTTTTCCTCTCTGCCATTATGTGATCCAGAATCTGAGAGTCGTTCCTACTCTTCTTCCCTCCTTGACTTGCTCTAGGCTTTGGTTCCAAGTTCTGATGATCATTATCATCATCCACCATGGGCCGCTTCTTTGAGGACAAAGGGGAACTAGATTTCGAAGAACGCGTTGCAGTTGTAGTTCCACTTGCCAATTGGTGATAACCACGCTGGTGAGGTTGTTCTGGTGTAGCCGGTATTATGGCGGAGTTATCGAAAGATAGAATGAATGTCCTTGGAGACGAGGAAGCTGGGCGAGGCCTCTTCCCAGGCCTCTCTGTCTCATCGGAGGATATGCTGCTGCCGTCCGTGGCGGTGGCGGCAGCTGAGGTGGTGACGTTGTTTTTGTGGACAATGGGAGGAGAAGGATGATGAAAAGATTGAGTCTCATCGCTTTCTGAACAGAAATCCGGTTGCTGCAGTATGTCTCTGAGGAAATCCTCATCATCAGTGTGGCACTGTTCTAGGAAATCACCATCATGCCCCATTTCCTGCAATCACAATTATTTTGAGAACATTGAGTATCATATCAATCATATAATCTGATGATATCCATACATGTAGTTAGCAGTATGATAATGATGCATGCAACATATTCTGAGTATGATGATGGCTAGCTAGTTGATTATAATACTTATTTACCTTGTGAAGAGACCAGTTTTCCCATGACTGCTCCATTGGAAGTTAAAAGTGGAAGGGTGAGTGGGGATCTGGGATATTATTGCATATGTTACGTTATCTACAGGCAGAGCTAGCAAGAAGAGGAAGAGCGAGGGGCGTTGAATTGGTGAGGATCGAGTGATGATGGGGATTATGTAGGTGGAGGATGGTGATGGAGTGACAAGCTACATGTACTCGTTTATCATGCAGGTTTTATCTCAGCCGTTGGATCGCTGATTCTCCGTATGTGAAACGCAAAAGGAAAATGATCTAATAATAACTATGAACCAAAAGAGAGGGATCATGAATCAGGACCATAGGGTCATATATCAACCCCACCACATGGGACCTCCTGCACTGGAAGTAGTGCTGACTTGACACCAAGAGGTTCTCCCCTATAAATTGTCTTGTATGTATCACATCATCCATAACAAAATGAAAATAACAAGGTACCCACTCCTCTGTATGTGACAATCGATATCTATACTGACTTTTTTTTTTTCTTAAGAAGTCAGGCCAATCGATTTATATGTAATAAATAGTATTTTTTTAATTTTTTTTATTTTTAGTTTTAGTTTTTATTTAAAAAAAAAGAAAAGAAAAAAAGTCCTGTGCAACATATACAATTCGGTTCCACCAAATTGTGTTAAAAAAAAAGAAAAAAATTGTTTGAAAAAAGCACTATTCATTTCTTTCAAAAAATAAAAAATTGTAAAATGATAAACATTTTATAAATTAAAAATTTGAATGGTTTAAAAAAAAGGAAAAAAAAGTTCTTATTGTTTATTACATATAATTCACACACACCGAAATTTTAAAGAAAAAGATGTTCACGCAACACAATTGAGACAAACCAAATTGAGTAAAAAAAAGAAAAAAAAATAACACTATTCACTAAAAACTAAAAATTAAAATATTAAATATCAAAAACTAAAAATAACATTGTTTTAGACAAAATAATTAAATAAAAAATTTGAAAAGGACAAATTAAAAATTTACAAGTCATAATTAATTAAACTCATAACAAAATAAAAAAGTAATACCAAAGTAAATTTAATAAAAATATAACAATATTACAAACAAATTTGGAAGATAATTAAACTTTAAGAAAATGTAATTAACAAATTAAAACTAAGAATATACTATACATAAAAAAATTGAACTCTTTACAAAATAAATAAAAAAATTATTAAAAACATTTAAAATTACAAAAAAAAAGCACAACAATGAAAGGAAAAAAAAACTACTGTACATCTAGTAGAAGTCGGTTGTCCCAACTTCTTTGAGAAATAAATAAAAATAAATATTAAAAATAATTAAAATTAACAAAATAGAAATAACAACAATGGAAAGAAAAAAAATTAAAAAAAGGTCACTGTATATTATATAGAGGTCGGACCAACCGATTTCTTAAAAAAAAAAGGCAGTATAAGCATTAACCATCACGTTCATGTGAGAATCCCCCAAACAACAAAAATTTATTTCTAAAAAAATAAATTTGAAAACCATCAATTCTAATTTTGACTAAAATTAAAAAACTTTTTGATTTGATCAAAACTAATTTTTAGAAAAGCCTTAAGTCTAGGGTCTAATTATGATTAAAAAATGATGAAAATTTAATCTCATTGAACCCCAAATATATATATATATACACACACACACGATTACCTTACAGTTTATTGTGCAAATTAATTTATAGCTCGATAATATTTATTTTCCCCTAAACATTCACAATTATGTACAAAAATAAAAAAAAAAAAAAGAAAATTTTTAAAAAAGAGAACAAAAGGTAAAGAAATATTAATTTTGGCTTAATAGTTGTTAGCCACGCTGACGTCTCCTCTAATGCAATGAAAAACTCAAAGACACATCATTCTTATAGAAAATACTTGTAACGCCTCGATTTTTCCCGCTATGCAAAATGACCAAAATGCCCCTGAGTTCATTTTCACTGGGAATTGAGGACAACCAATCCAGGCTATTCTCTAGGGGTTAGTTTGACAATTGAAGGGGAATGGATGTATTGTTAAATTCTGTTAGAGGTGAAAACATTGATTTTCTGGTTTTTCCCATACGTGAAATTACCAAAGTACCCCTGCTATAATTTAATGCAGGATTAATTGCCGATTGGACCCGGACTTTACTCAGGAGTTTGAAATGTTGTTTTTAAGGGATGCATGATATCTGTATGAGCCCGGGTGGTGTCGGGGAGTTTTTGTGCAAAATTATCATTTTACCCTGGCTTACGTGCATAATGAGCTTAATTAAGTGATTAAGATAACACATGTAATATTAGACTCTAATTAAAGGTAAAATAATTTTAATTATTAATTTTGAATCAAAATAATTAATTAAAGTTAATAGAGACTTAAGATTTCTTAGGAAAGGTTAAATCCTTTTCTTAATCAAAGAAACTCATAAGGCATGACAAAGTCAAAAAGGTGAATAGTATTTTCTCTCTCTTTCTCCTTAAAATTAGGAATGTGTTGGTTTTTGAATTTCAAACTAAATGAGGCTATCTCAACTAAGTGTGTGTGACAACTTTGTAAATCATGTCTTGGAGCCCCTAAGTACATAATTACCAACCTATACACTTAATTATCAATTCCTAACTCTTTGCCTAATCAAATCTACCTCTAAACACCACTCCTAACCCACATGAAACTGAAAATTTTCCCCCTACAATGCCATGAAGGCCGCAACCATCTTTTCCTCATACACTCTCATATTTAAGTTTTTTTAACACTAAAAACTTTTATTCTTACCATTTATATTTTTTATCAAGAGTTATGTCCAAAAAAATGCTCTTGAAATCCTCTTTTCTCTCTCATCCCAAAGATTTCTTTTCTTCAACTTCCACCACTAAGAACCATCACTCTCCATCGCCTTTCAACCTCAAACCACTATACCATCACCATAGATCTTCCCTCAAACACATAACTTTTTCATTCCTAAGCTCAAAAACTCAAGAAGAATCCTTCTTCCCTTTTTCTTCTCACTTGGCCAAACCCTTGTTTTACTACAAGAGAAGATTTGTTTTTCTCATTTCCTTACAAGATCAACCTCTTTCTCTTGCAGTAAGAAACACATCTTTGGTAGGGTTTTTGTTTTGAGCTTCTTTTCTTTCTCTTTGCTTTTATTTTTTTTCGGCCTTGTGTTGGCTAAATGGACAAGTTTTTCCTCTTTTATTTTGTTCTCATCTGTGACTTTGGATATTGAATGAATGGACTAGATCTTCCTTTTTCTTTCTTTTTCATTTCGATTTTGGCCTTCTTTTTCTTCCTAGTTTCAATTTTGGTTGTTAATGGATGATTGAAACTATGGCTTGATGATGAAGGATCTTGGTGGTGATTGTGAGACCACTACATAATAGACCTCTAAAGCTCAAAGTTTTGGTTCCGTTTTCGGTTTTAAAGAATGAAAGACATGAATACTTGTTAGTTTCCTTGGAAATATTTTCTTTGATGTTTGAAACCATGGCTTAAAGACGAAGGTTCCTAGATGATGTTTGTGAAATCATTATATTTGTAATCTCTAAAGCTCAAGGTTTCATTTTCGGTCTCTATGATTTATGGCAAGTAAAAATGCTATCTGATTCTTTTTGAGCTTGATGGTGAGTCTAAGAAAATAAGGTTCTTGGAACCATGATGATGAGAGACTCTAAAACTCACTTCCATTTGTTAAGAATTAAATGGGGTTGGAAACATCATTCTTTAAAGTCTTGAAATGAGCTCTAGTAAGATATAAAAATGGACTTGCATCATGTTTATATTTCAAGTTCTTGCATCCCATATTTATGTTTCAATGCCTTGCATATCATGTTTATTTTTAAGTCATCACCTTAAATCTTGAAGACTAAAGAAATAGACTTGCATTTTCATATTTAAATTTCAAGTCTTGTATTTCATGTTTATATTTCAAGTTATCATCTAAACATCAAGGACTTAAAAATAAACTTGCATTTCCATATTTATATTTCAAGTCTTGCACATCATATTTACATTTCCAAGCTATCACCTCATAATGATAAAAATGAAAATGCGGTTGCATCTCATGTTTATTTTCTTGTCATCACCTAAATCATTAAAGCTCAAAGACCTGCCCTTGTATCTTAAATGGAAGTTTTGGTCATGGTTATTTCCCTTGAGCATATATTCAGCCATAACAAAGTATTGGTCTTGGAATGGATTTTATTTTATCTAAAGGTTTAAAACTTGTGTTTGATCCTTTGCTTAGTTTTGAAAGAATTGGAAATTGCAAAGGTATTAAAAATATGATTTTAATGGATAAAATCTTATTAATGGAAATTTTATTTTTCCTACTGCCCTAAGGGTTATTATGCACATTTTCAAAGGAGTATTTTGGCTTTAAGTGTTCTCTTTGACTTGGAATAAAATTAGAGGAAAACTAGTTACTGGAAATGATTAATGTTGTAATTTTTTAGGCCATTGGAGGTTAAAATTATAGCTACTATTTGGATTTATTTAAATCTATAACATGCTGTTTGGAATGGTTTAGAAGTATAAAAATTACTATTAATTATTATGAAAATCATCTTTGGTACCTTAGGTAAAACTAGTAACTAGAAACATGTAAAATTGTAATTTTGGAAGCTTTTGACAACCCCATTTTCGGTTACTGCCTAAACTATTTCATTATTGTATGGTGCTATTTGGGATTGTTTAAATGTGTAAAATTTGTTAATAATTAGTGTAATAATTATTTTTAGCGCTTAGGAAAAGGCTAGTAACTAGAAAGGATAAAAAATGTGATTTCTAGAACTCTTAAGGATTGAATTTTGAATTCTGTTCTAGCATGTGTAATTTCTGTATAAAGGATGTTTAATATTGTGTATATGTGTAACAATCACTAAGAATTAGTTTAGGAGTTAATTTTGGCATTATAGGGAAAACCAGTAATTAGAAAGGGTAAAAAACGTAACTTCTAGAACCCTGAAATTGTTTAATTTCAAATGCTGCCCAAACTGTGCAGCATTAATTGATAATGTTCATGAGGTCAAAAATTAGTGGAAATCATTGTAATCGATCCCTTAGATGCATAAAATAAAAATTACTAAGGTTAGATTTAACCAATTTGTAGTTTTGACCCGTTTAAGGACTAATGACTAGTTACCAATAACTTGAGCATGAAAGTGTAAATAATATCCTTGATGATCTTTAATACCTTGTTGAACATAGCATATGCATTAGCTGAGTCCAGTCCTTGATTCCAGCATACTGGATAGGAGTACGTTTACTTTCAATAAGATGTTGATAATGGCATGCTTATATGAACTATTTTATGGAGAATTGCAATTATAGTTGAAATAATTGAGATGCATTGATGAAGGTTTTTATGAGCATGAAATGTTAATTGATAAATTAGGTTGATATGATTATGTGCTCATGCTTACATTTCTAAATAACATGCTAAAGTTAAGGTGACATAAAACATATGGAGATGATCTTTTGGACTCTCCGAATTAAAGGTTATGAAAGGTGATCGAAGTAAGTTGCATGCTCATAATAAGAAAGTTAAGTTAAGGTAAGAAAGTGATGTATTTTCCCCCTCTATCACCCCATATTAAATCAAGCGACAGGTAGTTAGGCTGAGCTCATCCTAGGCGATCAGTGAGGTGAAGTTTTGGTGGTTATTGTAAAATCACAGGGGAAGGTGAGATAGTTGATTTAGGATGGTTGTGTAAGAGGGTGGTTATTAAGAAAGGAATTTGAGAGTTCAATTATGAGTAATTACATTATCATGGGTTCTCTTGCCTCCCATGCATGCAAAAAGTTATATGGTTCATCATGTTTGCATTCTTTTACTCATCATTCGATTGCATAATTTGAATGCTAAATCACCTAGGAAAGAAAAAGAGGAAAGATTGCATGCATAGTGGATATGTTCCTTATGTTTCTATACTATGTCATTGTGAACTTGGAATATTGCATAAGGTATTGATATGCATTCATAACTTAGCATGCTACTTTCATAACATTAAGATGCATGCTAAAAAACACGGGCCTCGGCTAATGGTATTTATAACTTAATAAAAAAACCTTATTCATGTCCACTACTTTCATAATGAAACTTGAGGCTCCTGGGATGATGATGATGTCACGTGTGTGGAGATGGAAACTCTACTGAAATTCTTATATACGTTTCTCACTCACTCTCTTTCATTCCATCTTCGTCTTCAGACAAGATCAATGGTGATGTCCGTGGACTACCCTGAGATGTCGGCGTAGGAGTTGCACCGTGGTCTAGATCAAAGTGGGCCAACAAAAGCGGAGATATAGGCCTTTCGACTTTCAAAACTTAGATGTTGTCTCGTCTTCATACATGCTCGTAACCTAGTTCTAGTAGTTGTGCACCCACGAGGGGTTTAGTTACATGTTAGTCATGATTAGCTTTTGTATTATTGTACGCTCAACTTCTATGGGTGCATTTAGTATAAGTGATGTGGTATTAATCTTATAAGATATTTCCATATTATTATTATTATTATTATTATTATTATTATTATTATTATTATTATTATTATTATTATTTGATATGATATTTAAAGTTAATGTTATGATATAATGATGTTCCCAGTTTATCCTATACTCCGTTATGATTTGCATGTATGCTGCGAGATGGATCACGTAGTTTGTTTTAAGTATGCGTGGCTCACATTTTCATTTTAAGTTTCAAAAAAAAAATTTATCCATATTTTTGCAAGTATTTTAATAATTTAAAGTTAAGAACTGGGACAAAAGAGTAATAACTAATAATTAACTTAAATACATCCTAGACATGTTGGGTTTATTAGGGTGTTACAATACTTGTGTGTTTGATTGATTTTAATAAAAAAAAATGATAATTTATTCTAATTTTTAAAAAAGGATTTTTTTATTGACAAATTATTTAAATAAAATGCGTATTTACATAGGATTCAAGTTTGCACTAGGCTACTCAATAAACCCTTATAATTCAACAATACATGAAGGAGGCACCCACCTATCAATCATGATTGTCAACTGAAGCGGGAATTAAAAATTTATTTTCATTTTTATTTTTATTTTTTAAAAATAAAGAAGACTCAAAAATTAATATACCCAAGGCATTTTGTAAAAAAAAACACACATACTAGACTGAAAAAAGAAACTCATCCCAAACACAAAACACAGCCCAAATCCCAAACTTAACTAACCCAAATAAAATAAAACAAAGAAAGGACTTGACCCTAAAAAAAGAAAATAAAAATAAAAAAGAAAAGAAGGAAAGAAAGAAAGCCTAAATCCCTATAATGTGGAATATACAGAGGCTGAAGGTTAAAGGGGTAACTACAGCATATGGCTACCATTAGAATGTCCTCAACTGCATCCCATTGCCGACAGGAAGGTCATCGTGGTGAAAGGCGATGGCATGAGGACGAGGACGAGGCCGATATGGTAATACTCCTTAGTGAAACTGCAGCACACAATGATGGCTCTGGCACAGTGCGCGATGACATTTTCTGCAATGGAACTCCAGCCGGTTGTGGTAGCTTGGTTTTGGCTAGGTCGTAAAGGGGCTACTGTGTGGTGGTGGTAGAGCTCAATGGTGATAGAGGCTATGCAAGGTTGATGGTAGTGATGATGGATTGGTTGGTGCTGTGATGTTAGGGATGATTGTGATGGTGGATAGTGATGGTGGATCTAATGATAATGGTAGCTGACGATTAACGGTGTGATTATGTTAGTAATGCACTTGATGGCAATGGTGGCTATTGTGTAAGGAAGGTGGTGATGTGAGTAGTTTAGGTGATAATGCTATGCGGTCCTTGGCTGGTGTTGTAGTAATGGTGGTGATTAAAGTGCCTACTATAGTGGTCTTGGGTTTATTGGTTATTATTATGGCGAAAAAGATGGTGATGGTTTATGGTCAATGATGAGGGTAGAAGGATATAGGTTCTGTGTGTACGGTGATGATGGTGTGGGATGTGATGAAGAAGGTGATGATGTGTATTTCAGATTGTAGCGGTGGTAATCTGATTATGGGACAATAACTATGTTAAGTGGTGGTGTTATGCTTATGGACGAAGTTGAGGTTGAAGGTTTTGATTGAGATGTTAGAGAAGGTGAAGATTTGCCACCATGATGAGAAGTTGCAATATAATGAGTCCTTGTGTTGTCTCCTATGACTATAATTGGCTACTTATTTATACAATTTTTGTGCAACTAACTGGAAAATGGTTAAAAACAAATTGATTGGAATCGACATTTAAAATAGGATTTGATCGTGGTTTGGTTGAGATTTTAATTGAAAAATATTTTTTTGAGATTTTGACTGACACTAATAAAAAAGTTGATTGAGCTAATTTTTTTGAAAAAGATTTGATGCTAAATAGAAAAAACAAGAAGGAAAAGAATTTTTTGTTATTTTATGACTTTTCAATTTTTTTTATTTTTCTTGTATATAAAAAATATCTGAACAAAATATAGTGTTCATAGCAATTTTATTTTTTCTTGGTTCTTACTAGAAAATATCAAAATTGTGATTTTCAATATTTTCTTTGTAATGAACAAGTAAAGATATGAACATATATTTTGTCGGACTATGAAAATGCATGACTTAATCGTGTTATGATGAGGGGTAGTAGTAGAAAGACAGTTTGAGGCAAATGACATGATGATGAAAATAAGTAACTTAATGGTGCTATTCAAAGATGACAATGTGATGATTATTGGAAATGAATGGCAATTACAATTGATGAAGAGTTTATGATTGCAAATGATGATTGATGATAAGATGATGATGAGTGCATGATGGTAATGCTAAATGCAAAATGACCTGATGAATTATGTTAGATGATGAATGCATGGTGTTGATGAATACATGATGGCAATGATCTAATGAACAGTGTTAGATGATGAATTCATGATGATAATGCAAGTGAAAACTAAATGTATGGGAAATTAAATACATGTGAAAAGTAATTGATCATGATTGAAACAAAAAAAAAGTATGTGAAAGTAAGTGAAAGTTAAATACGTGACAGTGCTAAATGTATGTGAAAGTAAAAGCAGGGCAGTGCTGAAAGTATGCGAAAATAAAAGCTTGATAGTGTTAAAAGTATGTAAAGTAAAAGCTTGACAGTGCTAAAATTATGTGAAAGTAAAAGCAAGATAATGTTGAAAGTTTGTGAAATTTAAATGTTTCACAGTGCTGAAAGTATGTGAAAGTAAAAGCTGGACAGTGCTAAATGTATGTGAAATTTAAAAGACTAATAGTGCTGAAAGTATATGAAATTTAAATGCTTGACAGTGCTGAAAGTATATAAAAGTAAAAACTTGGTAGTACTAAAAGTATGTAAAAGTAAAAGCTAGACAGTGCTGAAAGCATATGAAAGTAAAAGCTTGACAATACAGAAAGTATGTGAAATTTAAATGCTTGACAATGCTGAAAGTCTGTGAAATTTAAATGTATGACAATGTTAAAAGTATGTAAAAGTAAAAGCTGGACACTGCTAAAAGTATGTGAAATTTAAAGGATTAATAGTGTTGAAAGCATGTGAAATTTAAATGATTAACAGTGCTAAAAGTATGAAAAGTAAAAGCTTGACAATACTGAAAGTATGTGAAATTTGAATGAAGGATACTGCTAAAAGTATGTGAAATTTAAATGCATGATAGTACTGAAAGTATGTAAAAGTAAAAGTTTGACGATGCTGAAATAAATGCTTGGCAATATGAAAATAGGAAATGACTTACATAGGCATTGAAAATAGCATGATGGATGGAAATGAATGACATGTGCATGATGTGATGTATGATGTTTGCTCAATATATGTGATATTTTTAAAAGACAAAATGATATATGGTGTATAAAAGTAGATGCCTATGAATGATCATGTAATTATGGTATGATGAATGATGCAATGACTATGATAATTATGTCTAGGTGATTTAATATTGTAAAAGATGAATGTCCTAAAATAATGAGATAACTCCATACAGAGAGATTCTTTTTTTTTTTTGGCCCCAATTTAGGGTATGAAAATGTTAATGGTACGAGTATCATGAATGTCCAAAATGATTTGATAACTGAAAACTTTACATATGATGAATGATGAAACCTAGATGATAAGAAAGTTTCAAAAGAGAAATTGCCCCAATTTATGTTGTTCAGTATCATTCTTTGTGAAAGTCTTTGTCTGATCCAAAGTGAGCTATCTTGCCTATGATCTATTTGTATCAACCCCTTTTTTTCTTATCTTTTTTTTTTTCGACCCTCATGGACTTCTATTTTCATTTTCTGGCCTTGTCATGCTTTGGACTTTGCTTCTTTTTTCAATTTTGCCCCCTATTTTTGCCTAGACTAACATTTTTTAGTCTCGGTTAAGTAAGCTTACTCTTTTTTCTTTTCTTCTTTTCCTCTTTGTTTTGTTTGCTCTTGTTTTTGCTTAGATTGCCTTTTCAAGTTTTTGATCTAGCGAGCTTTTGACTTTTTCTTTTCTTAGATTTATTTTGGTACTTTTTTGTTTTGTGTTTTCCCTAATTTTTTGCTAGACTGCCCTTGCGAGTTTTAAGTCTAGCGAGCTCTTTTTGAACTAAACATTACCTTGAATTGACTTGTTATCTGATGTCTTGATTATACATGAAGAGAATTTGATGGTAACGGGAAGATAGGATAGAGGTGAGACAATGATTAGAATGAAATGATTGAATTTTTGAGAACATGATATTTACAGGGCACCACAAGGGTAAGAATTAGGAGTGAGAGATGTGCAATATGGATTCCATTTGATTACCCATTTCATTAATTGCTTAGCTACTCTAGACTAGAATTCATGACCAAAATTATAATCTATTGCTATGCTACAAACATGTGTTGGACTTTTGGCTCTCCATATTCGGCTGGAAGGACTATTCTTTGATCGTCCATCATTTAATTGCCCCGATTTAGCATAGTTCAAAGTCTTTGATTATGGTCCCCTTTTTGCCTAACTTCCAGAGTGCAACACCTTCTTCTAAATCGCCTTTTCGGGTTTTTAATTTAGTGAATATTTCACTCCAACTTTTTCCTAAACTGCCATTTGGAGCTTTTGTTTAGCGAGCAATTTTTCTAGCTCTAACTTTTGCCAAGATTGTTTCAATCTAGTGAGCTTATTTCATCAATTTTCATTATCTCTTTTTTAAAAGTACTTTTTGACACACTTGGATTGATTAACTTTGTTAGTTCTTCATCTGGAATGGATCATTGAAGCATGATGCCTTTTTTGGTTTGCGCTTATGAATGATATCAAGACGTTTGAGATCAAATGTTTCATCATCCTTTGCTGCATTTGTCCTTAGCAGATTGGTGTTGATCATGATCAACGGTTGGATTGCAACTTTCATACTATGATTACAAAATTATTCAGTTGACTATTTCACTCTTTGGCTATCAACTGATTAACCATTTTCCATTAAGTTTTGAACTTGAGCAAATTCTTTGCTTAAATTTGGACCTTTATCAAAACCATGATCATTCATATCTATCATAACACAAGAATCAACTGATGGGTTATCAAAATTATCCACATGGGATGGGGATCTTTAAAGAAAGAAATGATTTTGAAAAAGGTACAAAAAGAAATGCAAGAATGTGTGGACAACAGACAGAAGAAAATGTGTTGAGGAAAGAAACATGCACAATCATTGTAATACCTTAAGTACACGTGTTTGTAGATAGGTTTTGTATGGCCTTAGGATCCCTGGGACCCACCTATGAAGCTAAGAAAGCCTAAAAAATCGGAAACCATATTGCAGCTAGGTTCTGTAGAATTCTGCTGAACAGGCTCCCTACAGCGAGCAAGCGATACTTTCTGTGGATTTTAAACCAGATAGGCTCGTTGCAACGAATTTTGGTTGTTGCAGATTCACTACAGCTAGTGTATCTGATACCAAAACAATACAGTTTCATGTTATGACACCCTCACCCATTTAAAACCCCTTAAACTCAGGTTTCATTTCGAGAATTCAAAACCCTAGCCTCCTAACTCTGTTCCTCCCTTATTTTCTCAATCTAGCTTCATCTTCTTTTTCCAACTCAAAGATAAGTTTGGTTTAGTGATTTTGCTTCCTTTTTCTTCCATTTCTCATGTTTTTCGAGCTTGACATTGTTGTCCTTCATGTTATGCAAGCTTTGAGTGGTAAATTTGAGTGTTCTAGAAATTAACAGAGTTTTGTTGCTCCAATGGCATATATTGGTTCCATTCCTGCTCCAAGGAGCTAAGTTAGTGTTGATCCTACGTTGTCCATCCTTCCAAGTGAGTAGGTTCAAACCTGTGATCTCTATGTTGTGTATTAGAGTTGTTTTCATAAAAATATGGTTTATAATATGATTTTAGAGATTTTTGTAAAGATATTAGAGATTTATGCTAATTATTTAAGCTTACAAGAATGTGATTTTCAAATGGCATGAACTATATGTTTTGTATAAAACCATGGGACCATTGTTGATAAAAAGAATTAGTTTACAAAGAACTAGATCTTGATTTATGGCTATTTAGAGATGATAAAATGATTATATGATTTATAGAATTATTGTTTATATGACAGAGTTCTTGAACCCTAGGGTAGAAGACCCTGCGATATACATAGAAAAAGATTTAGATTTCTGGACAGTAGATGTAGAAAAAGAGGCTTTGTATTAATAACAATTAATCCGTTAACTTGGTACCAAACAGCCTAAGGTTAGAGTAAGCAAAGAAATCATTATCACACTGAGAATGGTGATACGTAACACCCAGATATGACCCAAAACTTATAGTAAGAGAATTTGATGATACATTGGGGACAGCAAAACGTAACGCCCAAATGTAATTGTAGATTTTCATACAAAGATTTATGTTTCTCTATTAAAATATGTTGGGTTGATATATACAGAGAATTGTAATTTTTATTATATAACTATAAGTATGAAATGTTTTAGAACCTTATTATTATTAGGACTTTATTGCATTGTTTCTTTGGTGTCCCATGAACGGGGTTTCAGGTGAAAATTCACTCCCTGAGTTTTCGTATAAAAACTCACCCATTTCTTTCCTCTCCCATTTATAGATACAACAGCTACTTCGGGTCCTTTCCAGTCTCCTTTTTCCCGGCAATTATAGAGATTTAGTTGGTGAGCTTTACTTTAGTAAAGCATTCCTAGTACAGTTTAGAGTACTCCAGTGTCACTGCAAGCATATGTCCTAATTCATACAAAGATTATTTTGTATTTTGCATACTTGATCGTGTTTGATTTGTATTAGATGGATTTGGACTGTGATGGATATTTTGAATGAAAGTACTTAATATGTATTTATACCTAGATGATATGTTGACTTCAGGATTTCAGACATTGAGTATGAAATTTCAGTAATGATTATCTTGATTTCAAAGAACATGTGATTTGTTTATAAAAATAATATTATGTTTTGATGGATTTTATGTATTAAAATATGCATATAGAAGAACCCATAGGTCATGAGGCTTATGTAGGGATGAGATTCCTCACATGCTGGTCACGTATCTATATTTGGTCATGACAGTCATTCTATTATGAATCTCATATGCAATTTGAGGCCATAAAAGCCTATTGCGCAAGTCCAAGACAAGTCAAGATTCTTATCCCTAGTTATCTAGTGTTTGCAATGAAAACCTTTTCACGCTTGCCAAAGCTTTGTTGAACGGATGGATGTCAAGCGTCAACACTAGGGATGACTTCCAAGTGAGCAAGATATTGTCTTTAGTGATTTCTAGGATCACGTCCGTAGCTCTCTTTCCTCTCGTTTCTTTCATAGCTCCTCAAGGCAAGGAATGACTTTGTTAAATCTTCTTTTCAATGATTCCTTAAATTACGTCCCTTCCCTTGGGGCCCATCTCTCTCTCTCTCTCTCGCTATTCCTCTTTTTTTGTTTGTCATAACTCTTAAACATATCCACTTGGAGCAAGTAAAATTTCTCTTAAATGAGCATTTTTTTTAAAGAAATGTTACCTATATAATATCTGTCATATGATTCACAAATGCTAAATATTGGATGAAGTTTTTTTTTATCGAATAAAATGCTATTTATTTGTATGCCATCTTTTTTTATGCATACTATGTCTATTGAAAGAATTTTTTTGTTTTGGATGCTAGAATGCAAACTAGGAAAAAGTTATGCATAACTTTTTTTTTGGCTTATGAATGTTTACAATTATGCATGTCATGCTTTCTTTCTTTTTTTCTATTTTTTGCATGTCACGAATTTTTGAAAATGCATGGCGATGGGCTATGATTTTTTTTTTTTAATGAAAGAATGCATGGCATGAATGTTTTGAAAAAGAAAAAAGAAAATACATGTCATTTGATTTTTTCCTTTTTCACTTAAGGATTTATGCTATGTTATGAAAGCATGAGATGAATGATTTTTGGTTTTTGGGTATGAATATATAGCTATGATGCGTGAAAAGAATGCATGTCATGAATGCATGCCAAATGATTTGTTTTCTTTGTTTTTTACTTGGACTATGGATGAGAAAGAAGATATGCGTATGCATGCAATCTTTATTTTATGATTGTGGACTATGCATGAAAGAAAGTGTATGAATGAATGTATGCTATTATTTTTAATGTATGAAAATGCATGTGAAATGATTTTTTTTTTCATATGGATGCTGTCAATGTAATATGAGTATGCATGAATTAGCAATAAGGATTATCTATGCATGACATGTTTACAAGAAAGTTTTTTTTTAAGAAAAAAAGTATACATGTATGTTGGAGATATATACAATAAATGAGTGAAATAAGAACGGAAAAAGATGCTCCTATGTGTCCTAAATGGGTGAGACTTAGAGGACAGATGTTCAGCCATTAGATTCATTCTACTAGTGCTTTGGGATGGGTCTTGACTTTTAAATATCATAATCCCCAGATTGCCCCTACACATAGCTAGAAACCCAGTTCAAAAATAGATAACAATTAAGGATGAACCCTCTCAATATGACTGATTCATGATATCGCTAACAATCTGTGTAGTGCCCCGCCAAGTGCCAAGTGAGCATAAAGCCCCTCAATGACAATATTGGAACCCCACTTATCTTGTGGTCCCACAAGCTTGGTATAGAGCAAAAAATGTGTGTGAGAGAGTAATGGTGCTTTGTATGTAAAGAGCAAACCTATTACCACAAAATAAAAGGCCAAACAATATGTACAAAAAACTCTTCTATCCTAGGGTTTTAATGACAAATTATTACAAATTAGTTATTTACAACAAAAAAAAGGGGAAATTTATTTACAACAAAGTAAGAAATAGAAATTGGTATAGAAGGGGAAAAATAAATATTATAATTATTTGCATAATTTACTCCAATAGATTTGACTCTCTAACTATCCCCAATGGAGTCGCCAGATTGTCACATCGTCCTCAAGGACGCCATAACAAAATGACAACAACAAAAAATTATTCCTAAAAGAAATAAATTTTAAAAAATGGAATCGTCACCAATTTTAATTTTGGCTAAAATTGAAAAACCTTTTGATTTGATCAAAACTGGTCTTTTGAAAAGATTTGAGTCTTGGAGTCTAATTATGATTAGGGAACGGTGAAAACTTAATCCCCCTGCTTATGGTTACCTTATAAATACGGTTACCTTAGAGCTTATTATTCAAATTAATTTATAACTCGATAATATTTATTTTTCCCTAAACATTCACAATTGTGTAGAAAAATAAAATTAAATTAAATTAAAAAGAACAAAATTTAAATAAATATTAATTTTGGCTCGATAGTTGTTGGCAATGCGATGTATCCTCTGATGTAATGAAGAACTCAAAACCATGTTGTTCTTGTAGAAAATACTTGTGTGTTTCATTGATTTTAATTAAAAAAGAGTAATAACTGATTTTAATTTTGAAAAAAAGGATTTTTTGACTAAAAAATTATTAACAAAATGCATTTTTGTACAAGATTCAAGTTAATACTGGGCTACTCAATAAACTCTTAAAATTCAATAATACATAAAGGAGACTTCTATCTCTTAATCATGATTATCGACTGTTGCATGAATTAAAATTTTATTTTTGTTTTTATTTTTTAAAAATAAAGAAGACCCAAAAATTAACATGCCCAAGATTTTTGGCAAAACAAAAAATACACACACTAGACTAAAAAATGAAACTCAGCCCAAACACAAAATAAAGCCCAAATCCCAAACTTAGCTAACCCAAATATAATAAAACAAAGAAAAGACCTAGCCCAAAAAAAAAGAAAATAAAAAAGAAGAGAAAAAAAGATAGACTAAATCCCTGTAATGTAGAATATGCAGGGGTTGAAGGTTAAGTGTCGCGATTTGACTAGGGAACGTGACAGACACGTTAGGAATCTTATCCTCACATAAGTCTCGTGACCTTGAGTCTCTCTATATGTATAAAAATAACATACTTGTTTTTTATCTGAAATCATAACTTCATCTAAATCTTTATTTAAATTTTATATCTGGAATTATAAAACTAAAATACTTGATATCTAAAGCTTCGAAATCATTTTAATCATACTCTGAAAAGCAAGTTAACATGTACACTGAATCATAAATTCGTCTCTAGCTTGTACATAATTTTAATCACTCTCTACAATTTCAAATCCATATTGATGAACTGAAAACATATACATAACTTTTTCTAGTACTGAAATTAAATATGTAATCTGAAAATAATGCATGGCTCAGATCCTGTCTGCACATTTACTGAAGCACTCAACTGTAATAAGACTCTAAACTAAACCCTACTTCAAAGTAAGACTCACCACTTAGAACGACTGTGTCTGCCAAAAATGGAGGCTGAGCAACAACTGTACTATCCCGACCTAACTTGGGCACATGACCGGCATGTGGAGAATCCTTATTCCCACATAATCCTCATGACCTCTGAGTCTCTATATGTATACTTTAATAATAAAATCTAGTTTCAAACATAATTTCATCTCTGAGATAGATCTCTAACTCTTTCAAAAATCAAATCATTTCAATTTTATTTTCTAACTCTAAGCATATCTCGGATACAAAACATATGAGTTGCTCTCAATACAACATAAACCATAGAAACCATAATCATGAAAATACAAAATAATTATGAAAATCTATGCAACCCATCTCTATGGTCCGGGACTCTGCCCGTCATGCACATTGGGGCACTTTATCTCTAAATAAAATTCCAAAAGTACTTCACTTCAAAGTGAAGCTCACCAACTTGGAAATCTCCACTGTGGAGGAAGAGATGAAAGAAAAGAACTTGCAACGTCTACTGCACCTGTAATGGAGGAAGAGAGAGGGGTGAGTTTCATCTAAAACTCAGTGAGTAGGCCCTCACCCATAATCCACTCATGGGACATCAAGAAAACCATGCAATAACTCATAATAACAATAATAGTGTAAAACTTAAAAACATTTTGTACTCGTATACATATCATTAAAATCACAATTCTTTATAACACGAGTCAACAGTATTCTAATAGAGAAATAGAAATCTCTACATAATAATAATAAATTTTTGGTTAGATATGGGCATTACGTATCGCCCTCCCCAGTGTACCAATCAATCTCTTGATTACAATTCTTTGATCATATCTGGGTGTTACGTATTGTCGTCCTCAGTATGTCAATAATTTCTCTATTTTCTATTCTGTGCTACTTGGTACCAAGGTTAACGGAATAACTGTCGTTAACTCACAGTCTATTTCTCTATAGCTACTGTCCAGTTCAATTAGAAATCTAAATCTTTTCTCTGTATTGCATAAGTCTTCTATCCTAGTGTTCACAAGCACTAACATATAAAAATCAACAGTTCTGAAATTCATATAATCATTTAAATATGAAAACTCTTGACATTCAGAAAGCTCTGGTCTCATATAACTCTAACTATTTGACTTTAGCATAACTGTAACTGTGAAATCATGCCCAAGGGATCATCCATTTGCAGGCATTCCGATTTCAAGCCTACAGAATATGTATCTAGCAGTTGTTACGAATCATATTGAATTTCATACTTCTAAGCATCATAAAAACACTTATTTTCTCTGAAACTCTATCATATACATATTCTTTACTATGAAAATCATCATAATGTTTCACAAATTGCTAAATATAATCATATCTTTACTCTAGCTCTTTAATAAAAATCACTTTAACAATAATGGTCCCATGAGTTTTCAAAAAAATATATATTTCATGCTGTAAATTTACTGAAATTAACTCTAATGATCAATATAAGGATCATAGGATCTGAACCCACTCACCTGGAGTGGTAGAATAAGTAGGATTGATACCAACAGGAGCCTAGGAGTGTATGGGCCCACCAACTTAACCTGAAGAGCTTAGAATGACACTAACAACTGTCATGGAGCAACCATAACTCTAGATTAATCTCTAAAAATCTCTAGAGAGTTGTATTCTAACTCTAACAAAAATGGAGAAACATCCCCACTTGATAAAAATGTGAAAAATAATCGGTCCAAATCTAAGATTATAAAGAAATAAAGACATAATCTAACAACATGAACTTACCTTGAAGCTTGGAAATGATGAATTTGAGAGAAAAAAGAAAGAGACAAAACTGATGGAGAAAAAGAAAGGATCGCATTTTTGCATCGTTCTGCCCAATTCGGGGGATCAGGGTCTCACTGACACTGCTATAATGAACTAACCACGTCTTATGACTATAGCGGTCTAACCACGTGTCATGGCTATAGCGGTCTAACCATGTTTCATAGTCCCCACAGACATACTTATGACCGCCATAGTGGTCCTGGACCGCTATAGCTGTACCTCAGACCGCTGCACCATGTGAAACAGCCCCTGGTGACCGCTATAGTGGTCTTGGACAGCTATAGCGGTCTTGGACAGCTATAGCGGTGACAGGAACCCCCAACAACTGTATCTTTTTGTCATTCTAGCATCTGGGTTGTCTCAAACACTCACTGATTTACATTTATTAATTTTAAGTTAATTTCCATTAACTTTAAAACATAAATATAAATTCATTAAAAATCACTCTTCAACCTGTTTTCCATCAAGTAACAATTACTGGGACTTTTAATCCCAAGAATATGGTTCTATCATATAGCCTTCTAAGGAGGTGTAGGATCCAGACTTAGTGAAATTCAGGACCCCATGGTGGTTTCCAGGGAACCCTGAGGCTATACAGAATCTTACTGCTGACCTATGTAGCTCGAGTATCACATGTACCTGCATCTATGAGGAGGAAAAGAGAGGGGTAAGTCAACGGACTCAGTGAGTAAGCTCTCACTATCACCCACAGAGGACAACCAAGGAATATACCATAATGCAATTCACATGCAACAATCATAAACCATTTGATATTTATATACATACTCTCATAGAAAATATATCTTTGCATTCATAAATTTATAGAAAAGCATCTCTACGTTCTTACTCCAATGAGAAATCATTTTCTTTATTATACATAGTAGTTCTTAAATCAAATATTCTCTGAAAACATTAATAACCTTTGAAAATATAATTAACAGCATTCTAATATAGAAACATAGATATCTGTCCAGTTATGCATGTTAACCATGACATAACCAATCCTCTATGGGTGTCAGACACAGGCTCCACCCTCAGCCTCTATTGGGTGCCAGACACGGGCTCCACCCTCAAGACTTTGTTCCTTCCCCCTAGACATAGGCACAGGGAAGAACATGTATTTTCTATTTTGTGAGATTGCCCCTAAGAACAACTTGGTACCAAGGTTAACGATTGTTTTTCCCAATCATTAACTCACTGTTGTTTCTCTATAGTTACTATCTAAACTAGTTTGTACTTAATTCATAAAATCTGAAACTCTTAAAATCTCTTAAAGTATGAAAACTCAGAAACTTTCTCATATGCTCCACTTTGGGTTCAAAACTCTTTCATGCACAATTACTCTATTCCTTGAAATCATAAAATCTCTAACATGTATATAAAATCATTTAAATCTTGAGCTAACATAACTTTCTATATACTTGATAAATCTAAAATCAGCGCTAAAAAATACTAGGATTCATAATTATAATAACTCTAAAATCATATAATATTTACCCATAAAACTGAGTCACTCTTATTCCACATTCCTCCAATATACATACATACATTATCTGGATATTCTAAAGAATAATCTGAACTCTTAAAACATAATAATTACATTTAATATTCTAAGAACATAATCTAAAATCCAACATCTTATAGAAATATAGTGATATCATAAGCTCATAAAACACATTTGATAAAATAGAAAACTTGCTACAAACCATAGTTTCTTAATAAATCCTTTCTCAAACATGTAAAACCTTTTCCATAACACACAATATAGCAATCATGGTCCCATGGTTTTGTAAAACTCATATTTTCCATGCTATCATCACAACTCATAATTTGTCTAACTTAATATAATCATGTAAAATCATATTTCACAATTATCATACATCAAACATAATCATAATTCCTAAAATAAGGTCATAAGTTTGAACCCACCCATTGTTTGGAGCTGGGAGTATGTGGGCACCACCAACTTGACTTGGAGAGCTTGGAATGGCGCCAATAATAGCCATGGAGCAACCATAACTTCACATTAATTTCTAATAACCTCTAGATAGCTCTAATATAACCCTAACAACATTAGGGAAGCACCCTCACTTGACAATATTGGGAGAAAACAACGACCCAAACATAGGATATGAAAGGAAGGAGACAAAGGAGCATAAACCAACAACCAAACTCACCTTGAAGCTTGAAAGAAGTGGATTTGATTGAAGATGAAAGATGGGAGTAGAGGGGAGGAAAAGCTCTTAGGAAAAGTTAGGGTTCAAATTTTAGGGGGTGAAATCCGAGTTTGGAGTATATAAAGGGGTGAAGGGGCTTATTTAACCAAAATTGCATCGTTTGGTACTATTTTTGCCTCACTGACACCACTATACTGGTTAAGCCATCACTCATGACCGCTATAATAGTCTTGCACAGCTATAGCGGTCCTCAAACCACAAAACCATGTTGTCTTACCCACTGTGACCTGGACCACTATAGCGGTGACAATTTATCCAGTCTCAGCATCTTTCTGTCATCTTGGCATTTGGGTTAACTCAGCACTCACTTATTTACATTTAAAGTCCTCATTTATTTTACTCTCCATTAACTTTAAAACATAAGTGTAAATAAGGAAATTACCCCCATTTGGATTCAAGTAAAATATCATAAAAATCAAAATCCCAACAAATCAAAATCCAAATTTTAGGTTTTACCTTAAATCCGAAAATCTTTGAGATTTTCTAAACTTGTGGGCTAAAAATGAAATGTTTAAGAGCTTCATAAAATTCATTAAAAATCACTCTTTAATTTGTTGTCTTCTTGGGAACAATTATCGAGACTTTTGATTCTAAGAAAATAGCTCTAATATATAGCCTTCCAGAGAGGTGTAAGATCCAGAATTAGCAAAATTCAGGACCCGATAGCATGGGTGGGTCTTGGGGGATCCTAGGGTCATACACAGCTTGTCCACTGACACGTGTACACCGGGTATTACATTAAGGAAGGAACAACAGTATATGGCTACCATTAGGATGTCCCCGGTTGCATCCCGGCACCGACAAGAAGGTCATCATGGCGAAAGGTGACAACGTGAAGATGAGATCGATACGATGATGCTCCTTGGCAAAACTCCAGCACACGATGATGGCCTTGGCACTGTGCGCAATGACACTATTTGCAATAGAACTCCAGCGGGTTGTGGCGGCTTGGTTCTATCTAGGTCATGGAGGGGTTATGTGTGGTGGTGGCGGAACTCAATGGTGATGGAGGTTGTGCAAGGTTGATGGCGGTGATGATAGATTAGCTGGTGTTGTGATGTTGGGGATGATTGTGATTGTAGATGGTGATGGTGGATCTAATGATGATGGTAGATAATGATTGAGGGTGTAATTATGGCGGTGATGCACTTAATGGCGATGGTGGCTATTGTGTGCAGAAAGTAGTGATGTGAGTGGTTTGGGTGATAGTTGTATGTGGTCTTTGGCTAGTGTTGTCATAGTGGTGGTGATTAAGGTGCCTACTATTGTGGTCTTGGGTTTATTGGTTGTTATTATAGGGGAGAAGACGGTGATGGTTTATGTTTAATGATGAAGGTGGAGGGATGTAGGTTCTATGTGTGTAGTGATAATGGTGTGGGATGTGATGAAGAAGTTGATATTGTGACTATGGAAGAAGTGGGGGTTGAAGGTTGTGCTTAAGATGGTGGAGAGGGTCAAGATTTGCCACCATGATGAGAAATTGCACTGAGTCCCTGTGTTGTTATCTGTGATTGTGATTGGCTATCTATTTATATAGTTTTTTGTGTAACTAATTGGAAAATGATTGAAAACAAATTGATTGGAATTGAAATTTAAAAGAGGATTTTAATTATGATTTGGTTGAGATTTTGATTGAAATTTTTTTCTTTTTGAGATTTTGATTGACACTAATAAAAAAAAAACTGATTGAGCTCATTTTTAAAAAAGATTTGATGCTAAATAAAAAATAAAATCAAATTTTAGGAGAAAAAGATTTTTTTTGTTATTTTTTACTTTTCAATTTTTTTCTTTATTTTTCTTATATATATAAAAAATACACGGACAAAATATGGTGTTCACAGTATCTATATATGTTTTTCACAATAATAAAGCAATTCTCTTACATAACATATCAAATTTATATATCATTTGATAACGCTTAAAATAAGAATCAAAGTTGTGAAGATTCCTCTCAAAATAGGAAAGCAATCAAGTATTTTCTCCTTTCTTCACGTGGAAGCATTTCAAGATCTTTGAAATTCAATCGGATGCAAGCATAGATCCATGGAGCTAGAAGTTTACCCAATTAACTCCAAGCGATGGCTTCCAACTACTAGGTCTGTAGCTTTAGCTGCACTGACTTTTGCTTTGAATGGTGTTAAACAGGTTGGTATTTGCATTTACTCTTTGTTAGACATAGTTATAACCCACAAATGGCCCACCCCATACCCTGTTGTCTTTATCACACATACAGACCTAAATATTCCATCCAATTATCAATCAATTAGACCTGTTTGATTTGAATTTTTAGTTTTTAATTTTTATTTTTAATTTTTTAGAATTTATAAAGAAAAAATTTAGAATTTTCAGTTTTTTTTTACAAATTCTGAAAAACTAAAATATTGAAAGTTTTTCCTTCATAAATTCTGAAAAATTAAAAAATTAAAAATAAAAACTGAAAACTCAAATCAAATAGACCTAGACATCTCAAATAAAGCACCTCTCTTTCTGAATAAGATAATGATTTTTTTCTCTGATTTTGTATATTAATTAGAATGGACAATTTCACTCTGTCGCAGACATGGTTTTCTATGATCTTCAATAATTTTTTTATCTTAAGAGAGTTCATTGTCACACTTTTTACTATATAAAAATACTCCATTCTTATACTCTCAAAATTTGTGTCTTGTAGGCAAGGGCAACACAATAATATCAAATAAATATTCTTGAAATAGCAAGGGCTGTCCCTCATTGAGTGCACATCGCGGTGAGCTCAGTGGCTCCGTTGGGGTTTGTGCAAGATGAAAATTTTAGAGCCTCACATGGGTGCAGCGGTGTACGAAATTCTCCGTTTTAGGTTTTTTTTTTGGATATAAAGAAACGGAAATTGTTGAGCTAATTTTGTGCACCGAAAGTTACTACTAATACCAAGTTATGTGATTGAGCAAATTTAATTTATTGTTTATTTGATATTTAGAAAGACTTATGATAGCATTTTTTGAAAAATTCTGAATAACTATTTTTCTTAACTGCGTGTAACAAAACATAAATATAAATAATTAAAAGAAAAATATTAAAAAATAAATAAAAAAGGAACGGAGGGGATGAAGTCTCGAAGATTTGGTAAAAGAAATGAGTAGTATTATTTGTACTCACATTTTATGAGACACCATATTGACATATTTTTATTCATCATTAAATGAGATGTGTGAAGTCAAACTAAGTGAAGTCCACACTCCATTTAATAGTAGATAAAAATATATTGACATAATATTTCATAAATAATAAGTACAAATAATATTTCTCAAAATAAATATCTATGCAGGTGATACAGTCCATAAAAGGAACCACTCGCTAAGCCACATAGATAGCCTTTTTCTTCCTTTTATCATATTTTATAAAGTAATTTACATCCACTTTATATTTCTATATTTTATAAAATTATTGCCGATGTCCATTGAACGGGGACGGATGCATGCTTAAAATAGTGGGGTCAAATGCCCTACTCAAATTTAAAAATTTTATTATTAGTATATATATATATATTTCCACATTTAATGTTAACTCATTCAAATTAATCATACTACTAATAGTAAGATCTGATATTCGGATCTAGTTCAACAATTTTATTTTATTTTTAACTTGTTGGTACATTGATCTAGTTCTACTTAAAGTGTCGGCAAGTAACATAGTCAGGAGAGTACCTGGCCTCGTCATAAAAATTGAAAATTTTTCATTATCATTCATAAGCACTTAGGCAGTCAGTGGATGTATTCTTTAATTAATTTCCTTTTCCAGTTAGACTAACATATCAGATAGAAAACTCAAGTTTCTTATATAAAATTTGAGTAATGACCGGGTAAATAACCTTCTATATAACACGAGACACAAACCTAATACGTATTTTAATTTCATGGCCTTACCTTCTTTTATGACGGAAAATATATGAGCTGAGCACAGAAATATATTAGAAAAATACGGAAACTGTATATACATATATGTAATCACAAATCAGACACAGACAGAATACAACTGTTGATGATAAGAGATAAAAAGTGGGACAAAAGATGGGAAAGAAAAAGATACATGATGGAGAGTTGATAGGTGCTAGATCTATGCAGAAAGTGGCTGTGTACGTTCCTGTGTGTGCGTGTGTGCATACCGAGAAAAATGCACTTTATTTTTTCATACGACAAATTAAACATATTTTATATATTTTAATTGGACCACAATAGGTGTGTACAAAGGAATGGAATAAAATCTGGGCGGAAAAATACAACGAAAGAGAGCGGAGAAGAGAAATGTTACCAAACACACAAAATTCTCAAAATGAGACAGCAGAGCGGAAACAGGCGATTGGTTTGGTTACCAAACACACAAAATTCATTTATCTTGACCAGTAACCAGGCCACTATAGGAAGGGGTAGCGAGGCCCAAAATGTGAACGCTCACAGGACAGCTTTTTCATCATTCTGGGAAGGGGTTCTTCTTCATTTCATATTACTACTTATTACTCAACTTTTGGGGATGTAATCCCATGACCACAAACTACGGATCCGCTGTGTGACAATTGTCGTCTAATTCTCTTCAACCAAACGTTTCAATGAATACATGTTATGCAAAGGTGAATTTTGCAGTGGACCTCTTATTTCTCGGTTCATCATAGATCTCTTATTATCAATTATTGTATCAAACTATCGAATAAAAATAATAATCATCTAACGACTAATAATAAGGGGTCCATGATGGACCCAAAAATTTGAGATCCATCTTATAATCTGCCGTGCTGCCAATACCGAAACAGGATTTTTACTTTTTATTTTTATGGTTGGACTTGGTGGCCAAGAACTACAAGAATGAAAAAGAGAACTCTCAAGTAAGAGGGGATATTTGTAGTCATTAGATGGGGAGTGGAATCAATGAATGATTCCTCTCATATCAAACTTCAATATGATAAGGTCATATGTGTTTTTTCACTGTTGATTCTAAATATGAGACCTCGATAAAATGTGACACAAAAAACTTAAAGATAAGAGATTACACATGATATTGTTATGTGAAATTTTGATATAAGAAAATCTATCCCTAAAGAGCTAATATTTATTATGATCCTTGAAGTTATATATTAATGGATCATTTTTATCGATGAAATATAATTAAAAAGAGTCAAACTACCCATAATATTATAAATGTGGGTTACGCTAGTCCTTCAGCTCAAATCCATTAACACCCCGTCAGCTTAAATGTCAATTTGTAATGCTAAGGGACATCTCATCAGTTTAAAAGTGGATAATTATTACAAAATATAGAGTAATTACCCTAATTTCAGATCATCTAAACCCGCCACCCATCCCATTGCCATGTTTAAAAAAATAGTATGTCATCCAAAATTTTCTTTCCTAATCAAAATGCAAAAACCACGTTTTGAAATTGCAGTCCTGCCCTATACAACAGTTTTGCGAATTAAAAAGCGTGGAATTCATCGATGGAACATCTTTGAGGCGGCCGTGGCTTTTACTTCGTCAAAGTTGGTTTTAAAAGAGTACAAAAACATCAAATTCGTGCATCTATTGTGGGACATTTTAATTAATGAATGAAATGACTTACAGCCACACTTCAACGACAAATTGTTAATTGGTGGCCTCAATTACCTTATCCAAGCGAACTTATCTTTGACAATTGTAAACGGAGTTGGCCAGTTTTTATGGATCTTATATCTGGATATATTTAGTTGGAGAGTAAAAATGAGAATAAATTTTCTATGAATAAAATTTATGTATAATTTTATACGATGCTTCTCATGTGCAGATGGTTATTTTGTCTGCCAATTGAAGATGTATGTTGGACCAATCAAAAAAGTACATGTGGAGGTTGGGGGGAAGTTAGGGTCAACATCTCTTATGACCACATCCCATAATTAATATTTCATTTAGGAGGTGATTTATTCAAAAAAAAAATGAAAAACAGCCTTCGAATACATCATCTTCTCCGACTGAAAAAAATGCCACCACCGTCAAAGCCACATAGTACTGCCAGGAAACCATCAATGCCATCCCCAAATCTCTCTCTCTAAACCATGACCCCATCAACCATGAGACCCATGTCGTGAAATCATACTCAGACCCACCACGAAATTGAAATCACCAACTACTTACAAGTCACTCACACCCATTTCACCCAACCACACTTTCACCTACAAGCACAAAACCCAGAAAAAGGCATACTAGAACCACATTGAAAAGGTAAAATGAAAAAGCAAGAAAAAGACACAAAGTATTCTACTCTAACAAAAACAAAGAAGCTAATTGAAATTGAACCTATGCCAGATCCCAATAAATGATGGTTATGTATGAAATGAAGAAAAGATTCAATTTTTATGATGTTATTGAGCTTTTGAAATTGAGATGTGGGATGGGGTAGTATACCTTGACCAAAGAGCATTTGCAGGAAGTGTTGTGGGAAGAATCACAAAATCAAACCCAACTCATGTAATCGAAAAAAAAAAAGATCTCCTAAAGGTACTATCCCAACTTTTGCAAAACGAAACCCAAATCTGTAGAGGATGGTGGTCGCACTGGTCATGCCGTTGTTGTGGGATGGCACGGTGGCCGCGTGACGGACGGCAAAGCACTCGATGGCAGTGTTATAGAGCAGGCATGGTTGGTGGTGGCCTTGGCAAAGGGAGCAGTCAAGTATAAGTTGTGGCGCTGTCTCGAGCCCATTCAACCAAAATCATCTTAATTATCTTTGATATACCACCACCAATGTTTCCTTACCGTTGATGCTAAGCTTCCAATGGCAGCACCTCCCATGTAGGTCTCTCGCCGAAGAGAGATGGAAGAACAGTGGACGAATAGTACGACAAATAGATCTTTTTTTTTTCAATTGAGAATTAAAAATAATTATGCACTTAATTACATAAATTTTACAATTAATCACAAGGAATAAACTACATCATTACTATAAATCACATTATAAACTTACCATCTTGTGGACCCCGTATTGTACAAATGTCATTCATTTATTTGACCATGTAAGATATTTATTTTGCAGACAGAATAAGCATATGCATACGAAAAGTCACTATCTTATACATAAAATTCATCCATAAAAATTTCCCTCATCTTTTATTCTCCAACCAAACTCTTATTGTTACCTTACAAAACAATCTTAAATGGGGACGAGTGGGGACGGCCCAATTCTTTTCCAGCTTAACGTATTCAACTAGAGGCTTAAACAGCCCAAAGCCACCACTATCAAGCTAAGATAGATCAACTAACTTACGCACTGGGAAAAAGTATTGTGGAGATTAACATTTTATAAGTTCATATCTTAACACAAACCAAGTAATTTTATTTAAATCGAAAAGTTAAACTTGGGCAAAACAAGCATATGTGAACCGCGAGAATTAAGCAAATCTCTAGTTTGGGCATTATTCCTTCGGTTCATGTTCATATGTATCCCCTGCCATCTGAATTGTAACTAGTTTGATACACTAGCATGGATCACAGTTCCATGTTGTCATATAACTTCAGAAGTCCCCGTCTCAAGCTTCTCACCAATTCATTCACTTTCAAGTTGCATTCCTCACCCATCTGCCAAATATTTGTAGCAACATTTAGGACTTCAAAAGTTCAAAAAAGTACCTATACGGATTTTAATTTAGAAGTGTTTTACCTGAGCAACGATGGTAATGTGGAGAGTATTTTTGCCAAATGGCAATACGCTGCTACTGGCAATAGAGAGATGTATATTTTCAAGTAGGGTCAACAACTGGAGCAAGATTCCCTTCCGTTTCCCGCAATGGATTCTAAGAACTACTTCCTTCTCTAGCTCTAAGCCTATTGCTTCAACATCGGGGAGTACTTGATTGGTTTGATGGTCATCGTTTGAATTTGTTTCACTTAATTTCCGGATACATATCACTGACTCTGTACTTTCCGTCTTACTCTCAGTCTTCTCTTGTTCCAGCACTGTTATGCGCTCTTGGAGTTGTTTCACGTAGCTAATGGCCTCCCGGAGTACAGAGGCCTTGTCTATCTATGTACGTATACAAGTTGACCCGGAAGTCAAACAAACAAAAATGTAAGATATTAAAACTTCATGACTTTTTTTCTATTTTTTGGTAATTTTGGATTTATCCTCCAAATGTGAACATACATGAGGTCTAAAACTAAAAGGATCAGCTGAATCACATGATTTTCAAAGTGTTATCATCCATAGGCTTTACAAATAATCTTATAGTGTGAAAACGCATAGGGAAACAAGAAACTGATGAAGTGAAATTATGCGTGTGATGCATAAAAATTAAAAAATTATTATTTTAGTATCTGAAATTTTAAAAAATAATTTAAATTAATTTATATTATACTATTTCTTAAAACTAATTTAAATCATTAAAAGAATTAAATTGAATTATTTTTTAAAATTTTAAAAATTAAAATAATATTTTTTTAATTTTAAAGACTAAATTGAAACACATACTTAATTTCAAGGATTAAAGTTAACGTTTACTGGATTATTGAGATACGTGTAAACAACGTTTTTGTCCTAACTCCTAAGTGATCTTAGCCGCACTTTTTTTTTTTGTGCCCCTCTTACATTCATATCTACTTAATAAATTTATGTTTCAATCAGATATATAATCATGTCCAAGTTTCTTTTCGTATAATATTTCATATTTTTTGTATAATTCATAAACGTGTGAGTAGAAAATTAAACCACCATTAAAAATTCCATCTTCCACTAAATCACCCTAAAAAATTGTGTAATCAGAAATATAAAGCTTATAAAATATTCTAAATAAAAAATTTTAGGCATCCATAATTTTTTACCAAAAATGAATGCCAGAAATAACATTGCATGATTGATAATTTTTAGATAAATAAATAAATTCTATTAATATATTTAATTCAACTAAAAACATATTATTCGTCTAACATATAATAAGAAAACATGATTTGAGTTTGTATAATTCCCTTTCAATCAAGGCTCCTTCCACCACAAGTCCACAACTTTACTTCCGCTTAATTAATTAAATAGGTTGGATTATTATTTCTTTTTATACTTTTAGTGGGGATTATTATTATTATTATTATTAATTAGTTGTGTCTAAATTTTGAGTAATAGGACGACAATGCAGTGCAGGGGTACTGCAGCAGAGTGAAGCGGTGAAGAAGAAGAGGAAGATCACTGACCTTCTTCAAGCCAGGTATGATGGCTGCAAGTTCTATGAACCTCTCTGCCATCTGCTGTCTCCTTCTCCTCTCCGACATTACGTGATCCAGTGCCTCCGAAGCGCTCCTGTTCCTCTTTGTTCCTTGGCTCTCCCTCTCCCTCTCCCTCTCCCTCTCTTCAAAGTTCAGACTCCTCTTACTCTTCGAGAAAGATGATGAATGATTATTGATGTGATGATCATTCCGCGAAGGATATTGCGGAGTCTGAGTTTCTGCTACGCTTTCGGAAGACAACATTGGCTGCTGCTGCTGCTTGTCAATGTTGACAAAAGGGTTCGTTTGGCATTGATCAAAGGTGCCATCGATGTTCATGTCCTATACATAATTAACACACAGTTAAAAACAACAAATTGCAAATAGATTATTTAACTTATATATATATAAGTGTTAAGAACTAATTAATTAGTGATTAATTACCATATCAGAGAACCAATTGTCCCAAAGATCCTCCATAGAAGAAAGTGAAGAACGTAACGGGCAGGGTGGGTATCTGTGTTTTTCTCGGGTGATTCTTTGCTGAAGGGGGAAGATTGTTGATCAGGGAGCAGGGCAGTGGAGGGTGGATGAAGGGCAAAGACAATTATTTTTTTTGTTTTTGGTGAAGAAGGGCAAAGACACTAATATAGTATAATGAAGACAAGATATATAATGGTAAATTAATTGATGTGCGGAAGTCGAACCGTTGGATCGTGGAGCATCTAATAATCAGATGTAAGACAATACACGAAGGACCAAAAGCTGCCTCTAGTTGTGATCTGGTTGCAGTGGGCGCGTTGGAGTGGTGTGAAGAGTGAAGTGGAGATATGGCTGGCAGTTTCAGCTGTTTACCTTCGCATTTTAACGAGTTACCTATTTAGATACTACATAGAGAAAAAATTCGGCATAAAATCTGGAATTGATCTATTATTGACATAAATATGAAGGGATGTGATTACTTACCTGCAACAAGAATAGAAAGGCAGTAGACAGAAGCTCTTGAAAATTATGAAAGTAATGCACCTTAAACATTAAATTTGGGAGGGAATCACCACTTTAATCTTTAAATCTGTACGCGTAAATAATTTTACTCCTTATAGGCTTATAGCTACAGAGTTAAATTAATTCTTAAAATACAAATGAATTAAACCAACTTCTTAAATGCATTTTACCTAATAACTTGATTTTTCAAATTTAAAGTAATATATAACTTAAAATTTGAAATTTGAAATACTAATTCGATTTATTTATATTTTATGGATTATCTTGTCCCATATTTTATAATTTGAAAGATTAAAAAAATAATTATTAATTTTAAAGAGTCAAATAATTTATGTTTGTAATTTTACCCTGCGGAAATCAACATTCACCATTAAAAAAATTTTCGTTCTTTTGCAAAAATATCTCCTGACTAACTCCGAATAAGGTTGTAGTGAGTGACATTACAAGAGGGCAAATTCTACTACACTACCTAATGAAATGGTGTACCATACTCTTGGTAATTTTAATGGAATAGACTCAATGATATACCACTGCTCAAATTACTTGTAATCCACAATAATGATTCTCCATCTCACTCTATCTCTCCTCACTTTAGATCATCTTATGTATGCTACCATAGTGTTAAAACTCTAGTTGGTACTCAACTCGATCAAGGAACCGGGTTACTATTTCAATACGTGGTTCACTGGTTGAACATAATATAATTAAATAAAAATATTAAAATATATTAAAATTTAAATAAATATAATGAAATTAGACTAATAATTATTGATTGCATTGGCATAACATGTAGAAATATAGAATATGTGCTCATTTCATTCAATAATTAGAAAAGGAGGATTGAAATTCATAAACAGATTTAAAATACTCAGAAAGAGTATTTATAGATATATAGATTTTATATATATATATATATTACACAATTGCTTATGGTTGTGTCACTGGTAATTGACTACTGCAATTGTGCTGCCGGTAATTGACTGTTACTAGAGAAGGATCTCACTTCAATACATAGGGTGCAACACATAGCATATGGAGTCCCACATCCAAAGCAATTGCAAATGGAAGCACGTTCTCATGCTATAAAAGAAAAGGGCACTTCCACTATTTCATCCATTTGTGTGCGGGCCCAACTTCTTGGAAGACAAGGAGTGCATATGCAAAGTGGGCCAACACTGGATAGTTAAAAGTTTTGATGGTGTTATAATTAAGGTTGAACTCGGTCCGATTTAATCCAATCGTCCGGGTGACCTATTTTTTCCACTATTTCATCCATTTGTGTCTTGGATTGGTTTGCACTTGTTCTTTTACATGTTTGATCTGAAAGCTCAACTAGGACTGGCTAGCTAACTAATTCACCGATTCGACCAACTAGTCCGAGTTTGCCTGATGTTCTCAACACCATTTGTTCACCACTTTTTCTTTCTCACCTATTTTCTCCCACTTTCTGATCTAAGAACAACCATAGCTAAACCTTGACATCCCAAACGCCTAAAATCTTATTGCAAAACTTGAAAACCACACGAACAATAATTTATTGATCCATGTAAATTACATAATCATTTGAAAATTAAAAATCCACTATAAATTTTGTTAAAATTATGTTTTTTTATTTCTATTTATTTTATATCTTTTTGAAACCTATGAGTATCAACATTCGATAACTTGAGAAAGTCTTGGACTCTGACAAAAAAAAAAAATGAAATCTTAGACTGTATTAATCTCCTTGGCGCACAGTTTTTGTTGAATGCCCTGTTTTTCCCAATCTTCTCTAGCCACCACAATTCGCCGTTGATAGCAAAATCAAGGGGAATAATGCATTCATGGTGTGGCCATTTTTCATACCGCGGACAACCTTTGCCTAGGATTGCCATTGTCTAGATTTGGGGATGGGTCTGATGATCATCCCTTTGAGGATGCACTCAGCATTGGGATCGTAGAGGTCCCTGCCGACAAGGTGGTTTATGGCCTTCGGGTCTTATTAGCATACGTATAGTGGTGATGATCAGGATGTTGGTGGTGCTAGAAGAGGACGGTGGCACGATGAGAGCAAAGAGGACGGGTAGCATCAATGGGGCGGTGGGTAGAGTGATTGTGTAGTTCAGAAAGTGATAATGAAAGATTGAATGGAAAAAATGTGCAATAAGAGAAAATTGAATGAATATGTGTGTGTGTGTGTGTGTGTGTATGTGAGGAACAGAGGATGATGGTGCTAGTAGTTGGTAGAAGTTTATCTAAAATCTAAAATGGAGAAAGAGATAAAATGGGATGGAGAATTATTAGTGTAGATTACAAGTAATTGGAATAATGATACATTATTGAATCTTTATTATTAGGTTTAATTAATCAGTCAGTCCCTATAGTTTCATCGAATTTTCAATTAGGTCCCTACATTTTAAAAGTTTTCAATTGGGTTCCTATAATAAAAAAAAAATTTAATTTGATCCCTGCTGTTAACCACCATTACAAAAAATGTGAGAGTTAACGAAATATTCCTAAAATATTCTTTTTACTATAATTTTATATATATAAAAAAGGAAAAATCTACCCTTCCCCTTCCCTTTCCTCTTCTATCCAGAAAGAAATAACAACTCATAACCTATGCAACTGCACACACACAATGATTGGTGAACAAATTGAAGAACAAAAGTGCAATGTGAAGCACAAATTCACAATTTGAAGAACAGAAGCTACAAATTGAAGCACAAACCAACAATTTGAGAAACAAAAGTTTCAAACTGAAGCACAAATTCAAAATTTGAAGATTAGAAGCCGCAAATTGAAGCACAAATCCAAACTTTGAAAACCAAAAGCTCCAAATCGAAACAAAAGATGTGTGAAAGTTACAGAGAAAGGGTGACGATTCCCGCGGCCACACCGCCGTAAGCACCAGTCACGGTTGCCACCATTGGCACTGTCATCAAAGCCGTGAGTCACTTGCCTCTATTCCATTCCCATAGCCTTATCTCTCTCTCTCTCTCTCTCGAGCACTCCTTCTCTCTCTCGGCCTTCCACCGGCACTCCTTAAGGCTGTGAACCACCAGTTCTGGCCACCATCATCTGCAACCCAACCAAAAATCAAGCAGAACCAAACAACAACGATCAAACTCAGAAAAATCAAGAAAAAAGGAAAGAAAGCCTAGAAGCAGAAAAGGGGAGAAGTCGCGGCCTCCATCTCAAGAAAAAAGGACAATAGAAGATAAAACCTAAATTCCAAAACGAATTAGAAACCAAAAAATAGAACCTCCCTCGTGGCGAGCCTCCGCCCTGATCTGTGCCTAAACCCAGCCAATGCACAGTAACAAGCCAGTCCACTGCGGCCAGCATGCGACGATAACAAATGGGCGAAGGTGGCGGAGGCAGGTGTCGCGGTGGCAAAGATCTTCTCTCAAATGGCGATGGCGACAAAAGGGCAGAGGTGGGTGGGGCGATAGAAGAAGAAGCAGAAGGAGGAGGAGAAGGGGGAGGTGGGGAAGAGTAAGTACGGGGCTTCGTGTAATTTTATAATATTTTAATGTATATTTTTTGTATAGACTATGTTAAAAGAGTGTATTGATAGATATATTATTTTTAGCCATAGATTTCTTTTCTATATATATTGAATAATTTATATCAATGAGTTTTATGGTACACCTGACTTCATTAGATGTACTATAGCATTGCTGGAAATTTTTTTGTAACGATGGTTAATGGCAGGGATCCAATTAATTTTTTTTTTCAATATAGAAACCCAATTGAAAAATTTTAAAATGTAAGGATCCAATTAAAAGTTCGATAAAACTATATGAACAGAAAATTATCAGGTGTTTGCCACACTATATTCAATAAGGAGCGCTATAGAATTCGTCAAGAAGGTTTTTGGTTCAAAACTGGTCCTTGCAACAAAATTTGTCAGGTCGTAGGCGGATCTTAGTCAACAATAGTTAATGGACATTTGCCATACAAGAAATAGAGGATAGTTAGGGGTTTGTTTGTTTTAAATTTACAGTTTTTAATTTTTAATTTTTAAATTTTATTAAGAAGATATAAAAAATTTTAAAAATTAAAAATTTTAATTTTTAATATTTTTTTATAAAATTTTAAAAATTAAAAAAATTAAAAATAAAAGCTCAAAACAAATAAGTCCTAAAAACGCAGAAAGAAAAGGCAAAACTGGAGAGCAAAAGAATTCATTCGGAAAAGAGCAAAGTTCCCAAAACGTGATAGCTGTGATGAATTGCTTTTCAGACCAAAGAAAGAATGCAAGATCATAATCAATCTATCATCTGTGTATTTGACCACTGTACGCTTGACATATGACAGGGCATTGGAGGGAGGAAAGGCCATGGCACCAAGTACTTGCCCTGCTAAAGCTTATCATCGCTTTTTCTCTTGCCAAATTTCTTGGAAACAATGAGGCTTTCTTAAGAATGTTAATGATGTGACCGTACTATTATTTCATTGGCAGAACGACGGGAATCTGAAATTGGCATTGGCAGACAGTGCCTAATGATTCATCAACATACTCCAGCTCCACCAGACCGTATAATAAATAAATATAAACTGAGTACTCAAGTAATTATAAAATTGGAAATGGATGTTACGCCAGAACTAGGGAAGGTTATCACTTATCACTTATCATGAGGAGGTGAGATTTTTTTTCCTTTAAAATATTGGAATTGTGTAAAATTTGTGAGAATATTTTTTTTCTTGTACTTTTTAAATTATCATGATCATAATGAAATTTCAATATGAAACCTAATATATACTATACAAATTCTTAACCATTAAACCATTTTGTATGAGTGTTATTACTAGATCATTATCATTTGTATCAAATTTTCATATTGTTTTATGAGGCTTTTCAGCTAATAATGTGCCTATATACAAGTCCCCCTCTCATTGTCCCACTGCGGTATGTTCTCTCCCCATAGTTCACACTATGCCTCCTAAGTCCTAATATCGGATCCTGGCATTAATACTGCAACATCTCCTCGTAATATATATATATTTTTTTGGTTTCTTTCTTACCTTTATGAGGCTTCTATGCATTATTCACTCCTCAAATTATAGTTTGAAATCAAAATTCTGATAAAACACAAATTTGCTGAACATATTGGTTTCAGGATGAAAATCTGTTTGCACCCTCTACGTTGCCGCTTGGGCTGCACTAGAATCATTTGCCATGCGTGAAATTCAATGTGATAGAGCTACAAGACTCTCTTTTCTAATACACTATTTTTTTTTTTTGTGGGGTCATAAGCTCTCCGTATGAGCTTGTTTCATAACAATGGTAAACCGCTTGTACGGACGTGGTGCTTGTTTGAGTGCTTTCTGTGCGCCTCATGCAAGTTTTGAAAATTCGTCCTATTGCCCAAAATCTGTTCCACATATGATATCTTCATGCCGAAGTATATGGCAATTCAACACCTGCCATGATTGATTATGAATCATCCTCTTTTGATATATCAAGTTGAAGAAAAATGAAAAAGTAATAAATTTAATTATCTTCACTTATAGCAGCGTGCAAAAAGCATGAGAACGCACTTGGATAGTTCCTTCATTTATCAATAGTTAACTAGGTGACCTGAAAATTAAAATTAACCACAGAGGAAAAACAAAAACAAAAAACAAAAGATCAACAGGTAACTAAACTAGTTCTTATCAAGCATGCAAAGCAAGAATGATATTATATATGTGTTATCGTGAATTTTGGATTCGGCTAAGTTTTTTAGAATAAATAAAGTCAAGAACACAAACTCACTTTTTGACCTCAAAGAACAGTAGGCGATTGCATCAAGGAGGGGATACTATCCCTTGGTTATGAGTTCTTCAACTACTTTAAAGAATAAGTTTTTGACAAAGGCAATATGTAAAATGATAATGAATTTTATTGATGTATAAGAGTAATTGCAACACCTTCACACCAAAACACCACAATAAAGTTTGGATGAGAGAATTACACGTAAACTAAACTAAAATGACAAGGAAAAGTATTGAAAAATAAAAGATAAAAGTAAAATTATGTTGTATTGATCCAAAGATCCCTTTCTTGTGAAGTTCTTCGGTCTTAAATAAATTTTACATTTATAAGAATAGTTTCTAATTTTAAGCATGTGTAAATTTGAATAAAAAACTGCCCACAGCTGCAGAGCAACTGTTCCACGGCTAATGGCATGAAATGTTGCCACTACAGTTGGCATGATTTTACATGCAATAACTTTCCCTTCTCTAATTGACACATAAGCTCCCTAAAATTCCAATAACTATCTCATTCTCACCGTTGTTGCCAAAACAAACTTACACGTTACTTTGAGTACCATAAAACTACACCTATTTTAATCTTTAAACCTTCAATTGCACTCCACATGGCCACCAAAGTTGGTTACATGACAAAGCTGAATATAAAGTTCCCTTCCACTACTTAGCCTAATTACCACACATAATGGTGGGTCCTAGTTACTCATTTTTTGGTGATAACAATATAGAAGAGCTATCATTATGAACTTAGAGCAGGCAGCATGTTACATTAAAATCTATCAAACATTTTAATTTGAACAGACTGTGTAAAATTGAATTAACAGCTTATAAGTATCCTATACCTAACTGGGGGTGTGGTCGAGTGCAAGGGACTTATTCATCCTTAACCAAACGTCAGAGGTTTGATTCTTAGTTTTGGATATGAAAAAGTTTTAAATATCTGGGCCAACTGTTCCATCATTCGAGGTGTCTACAAGTCAAAGCAGGAATTAATTACTGTGATTGATGGTAGATACCCTTGGTCGGGGAACCAAAAATAATATGTATCCTATGCCTTGGCATAGCAGAAATAATATTAGCTAACAAAATATCAGAAATAGTGGATTCTACTTGTTCACATAAATTGATGTTGCTATGTTTACGCATTAACAAATAGGGAAGGTTAATGTGTAGTACTTTAACCATTAGCCACTTCTTTTATTTCTAGGTTTAATTATTTGGATTCAGGAGGCAAGTTGAACCACTTTCCAACTTTAATACTGTCCTCCCAAAATAGGATCATGTTCACGCCCTTCATTGTGATCGAATTTGTGATCAAGTTGCCCTTTACTTGGGATGGATTGCTGAAAATATAGGGATGGATGCAGATTGGAGGACCGCCTTTAAGCAAGGATATACAAAAGGTGATTTCTCTGGTGATGTCGTTGGTCAACACCTACCGTGAGGTTGGCATTTAACCATGTTTCCACAATGTGGTTAAACAAAAAAAATGTGGCTAACCTCTCTCCAGCTTCCTTTCAGAGTTGCCCCTCATCCTCTTAGTCTACACTGTCACTCCACCGACCTCCATCGCACTCTTCCCTCCTCCCCTCCAAAAACGCGTCCTCACATCCTCCCTCCTACTCTCCCCCTCCTCAACAACAAAAAAACCCCCATGCTCTCGGAGGGGTTAGCCTCGAGTGTTCTCCGTACTCTTTTTTTCCCTCCATATTGTTAATTTATCTGAATTGTAACAGAGTGATCGTACGAGTAATTATTATTGGATGCACCACGAAAGATTAATATATAATGGCAAATGAATTGCATCGGTTGACTGACTATAAATGCTGGTTAATTTTCTTGTTGAGCATGATTGAGTTCATTTTGGTGAATGCCTTGGTGGTAGGCGATATCATACCGCATGCTAATGGTGTTTTGTCGCTCTCGCTTTGCTAGCATGGATTTTATAATTAATAATTGAAAGACAGCTCTTGAAAATGGACGGAAACGGACCCATACATGATATGAGACTCTTCACTTCGGTTTGTTATGGTTGTAGTTATGGAGTGAGTCACGGTCCTGGTTGTTGATAGGTTTACAAAATTTTTGTAGAACAAGCACAACATGCTGTGTATTATACGGAAGGAAGAAAAAACAGCTGTCTTCAAAATTTCCCAATAAAGGGCCATGTTCCCCCGAAAGAAGAACTTACTACATTGTCTAAAGCTGGATTTCCTATTACCTTTATTTCTAATTTTTATTTCCTGCGGAAGACATTAAATTAAAGGGGTTAGAATTTTCCTAGTACAAAAGACGTAACAATAGGAGCCTACCATATAATAATTAATGTCACAAAAAGAGAAGCAAGCTGCACAAAAAAGGGTGCTCGTAAAACAAAATGTTCATATATCTTGTATTCCCACTGTGATCAGTTCTTCATGCTTTGCAAGGCTATCCATACATTAAATAAACAGTTCTGAATTTGTTACTTAATTAGAGGATAGGTAGATTGCTTCATGACCTTCACTGAGCAACCATATAGATAGGACAATATTTAATTTTACTGATGCCATGGCGTACGATAATTAACTAGGTATCACAAAATTTTTAATGTTCTTACAGCAACATATATGTTCTGGACTTCACATCGCCAGTTTCGTTGCATGGTAATAACTTCAACTTCTCTAGCAGAGACAAAATTTAATACCAAACTTGACAGGTCAGCCTTTTTCTAGAAGGAGTATTTTCTGCTCTTCCTTGCAATCGTAACTGATTTGTTGAGACGTGAGGTGAGAGGTGCTGTGTTGAATCGCTGCAGAGGATGATTGGGTTGCTGCTATATGGGCTGAAGACGCATCAGGTTGGTCTCCAAGAGTAGTAACATATTGGGCCTCTTTTGGTATATTGGGCTCATCCTTTGAGATGTAAAACGAATAAAAGCAGCATATAATAAAGGACGCGTGATTCCCCGGCCACGTGTTTCATTTCTTGTTTTTCATTTTCCCTATCATATTTGGAATTTTAAAATAACTTCACGTGGTAGGTTCATGCATGAGGGCTGGCTCCACTGTCGTTCAGAATTCATAACGCAAATTTGTACAGAATCAATCTTTACACTGTTTCTACTTGATTCCCAGAGCTTTTACCCTTTTCTAATCTTTAGAGAAGTTTTTTTTTTTGGGTGTGCATGAGGGCCGAAGCCCAGAAGATTTTTTATTTTAATAAGTTTATAAGTTGCCTCAAGTCAACATCCTGCGTCAGAAATTATAACCCTTGAGGAAAAAACAAAAAAGAAGTCTCTACACAGTAATTACTGGATCAACTCTAGTCCAAAAAAAGTGCTTATTTTCATAAAACTTGATCATTAAAATTAAAATTACTTAAACTAAAATTACTTAAATACTTTTTTAACACAATTTCATGATAAAGTTACTAATCTCAATAAGATAATAACTATTAATCAGTGTAGGAGAAGCTCACAAAAGTCCTCATGCAAGGGAGAAAGGAGGAAAGGGACGGAACTGAAATGAGGTGGAATGACAGAGTGTGTGTATGGATATTTAAAACTATACATGTTGTTTAGTACCAAAAAAGAATCCTAAATGTTGGTTTTCATACGTGCCACAATGATTTTGGATACAAAACTATGGGCGTGTCACTTTAAATTAGTTTTCTCAGCCGATTTTGACAAGGACTGCGCCGATGTACTAGTACGTTATTATTAATTATATGTGATGTGATTTTATTTCAACATCAGATTTTAACATAAATATAAGATCTCTATCACATAAATATACTTGCCCACACTCATATGCCATGTCTGTAATTGACAAAATCATTTCCTTAAATTATATGCCCCTCCTCGTCCGTAAGTGTAAGATAAGCAAGCGTCTTCTTTGGCCAGAAAACAGAAACCATGTCCCCACTCCATTGATAGTATCTGCAAAGTGTCACGTTGATGCTAATCAAAATAACGGAGAACCTGTGGGGGAAATGGTTTTCCGATGTGGGTAACAAATTGTTGGGTTTGTTGCCTTGGATTATTTTAAGCCCATTTGAAATTTGTATCACTTTAAAATTAAAAGTTTGTTCCTTCTTCTTGGGTGGTTATTGTACCATAATAGAGAAATAAAAAGGAAAATTGAGTGTGTGTCATTTTGGGTGAGAGTGTGTGTTTTGTTTGAGTAAGTTCTTAGTAGGTGGAGAAATTATTTTGTGAGATTGGATGTATTAAAATTTTGAGTTTGTGAGAGATTGCTAGATTGGTGATTATATTTTTCCCAAAAAGAAATTAGTGAATTGATTTGTTGAGTTGTGGACGTAGGTATTGTTTGTCGAACCACGTTAAATATTTTATGTAATTTGTTTACTTTTACTTCTACGGCCCCCAATACAAATATTAAATACTCACAATATAAATCATCATTATATCATTGTCATCCATGCGTAAATATACGTCGTTCTTTGGAGTATAACTATATATAATCAACATATGATCTGTAGTTAACATATATAACTATCACTTGATTAAATATTGCTTTCTCAGTTGACTTATCCTATGAAATGGATGATCACGTCCACACCAGCACTTTTGATGAAGAGTTCCTTAGAGATATCCTGCAGCAGGAGCCAGAAGAAGCCACTGCCCTGTTGCCAATCCTGTCCTCACCACCACGACGGCCATTGCCAACGGCCAGACAAGCATTGGCAGGCCAGTCGCGGTAGCTGGCAGTCTGATGATCAAGAACAGCTCATCCATCATGTCTCAAGGAAAGTCAACTTTGTCTCCAACAACCTATATAGTTGTTGGGCAGCGGAAGCAAACAAATACAAGAATAAACTCTTTCTCAATAGAGTAAACAATGCAAGAAGAAAAACAATATAAAGGAGACAAAATTTAACGTGGTTCGACCTTAACTGCTTACATCCATGACTCCTATAAGGAATTCTAAATCTTTCACTATCCACAATTTTTGAACGGCTAAAGTTACAAATCATCCTTACAAATACTTCTTCACATAGACAACTCCTAAATACTACCCATATGGATCACTTTCATTTTTGGAGGATGATCAAATTCAAATAACTAAAACCATATTTATAGGCCAAAATACTAACAATACTTCTATCTCTTACCGATGTGGGACTTTGGGTTAAATCTCAACAAATCCTCTCCTTAATTCAAAGTCTTGCAAAAAAGCTAACTGCAACAACTATCTCCACAAACATTCTTCTTGTAAAACTTGTATTTCACGAGTATTCAATGGTGTCAACAAGAGCCATACCTGCTCTATTAACTTGTATCGTCGCTACATACGAAACACGTCACTTGGCTTCCACATTGCCAAGAAGACTTTCGACACAAGCTCTCTTCACTTGCACTGTTGCTGTTCCATGGGACACGATGCCTAACCTCATACATCCAGGAAGACTTTCGACACAAATGACCTCATAGATCCAAAAACTACCATTCTAACCAATACTCAACCAAGCCCAACTGACCCGAACCAGTAAACAAATACAAGAACAAACTCTCTCTCAATAGAAGAAATAATACAATCAAAAAAATAATATAAAAGAGATAAAATTTAATGTGATTTAACGTTAACCGCCTATATTCAACGTTCCAAATCTTTCACTATCCACAACTTTTGAATAGCTAAAGTTACAAACCATCTTTCACTACCCGTATGGATCACTCCCATTTTTGGAGGATGACCAAACTCAAATAACTAAAACCATATTTATAGATCCAAATACTAGCAATATTTAAATTTGTTATCGACATGGGACTTTGGGTTAAATCCCAAAAATAGTATATACTGTCTTTTGATAATTAAGTCCGCTGCATGCATGGCTACCAATTAATTATATCCATGATCCTTGTTGGAAAGAGGTCTCACAATCCCAATTGGTCACAGATTCTTTGCTTCTGTTCTCGTCAAGGCCAAACCAAGGAACAAAGAAGACAAGGAGCCCTTCTGTGACACTGAATCGCATTATGTCAGAGAGAAAAAGGAGACAGGAACTCACAAAGATGTTCATAGCACTTTCGGCGACTATTCCTGGCTTGAAGAGGGGTCAGAATGCCTCTGTTGCTCAAATCATGTGCATGCCATGTGTCATTCATCAAATTAAACTCCTCAACTTTAATTTCACTCTGAACTTCTAGTTTTTCGTTTTTTAAAAAGTAATGAGTATGTCATTCTGCACATGCCATATATGATCAGAGGACAATAATATATTTTTTATCATAAAAAACATTCATGAGATGACTGACATTCAATTGGCAGGATGAAATTGCATAAATTTGATACTTACTGATGGTTTTCAAATTTAAATTTCAATTGATAGACCCCAACTAATGGTAGTGCACCATGGTGAATCATATGGGCCTTTTCATCGGACTTATGACCTGATGATATCTCTTGCTCATGTTGAGTAACTGTACTGCATTCCAGCTTTTCCTGAATTAATTTACACTGAACAAAAAATTAACACATTATATCCTATGGCTAGGGGGATAGAAAACCAAAGAATTTAGCTTAGTTTTGATTTTTAACTTTTTCAGATTGTATGAAGAAAATATTGAAAACTGTAAAAACTATAAAATTTAGTTTTCAATTTTATTTTTAGTTTTTAGTATTTCTTTCATAAAATCTAGAAAGTTTGGGAAAAAAAAAAGAAACTTGAAAACTCTGATTCTACTTTTGCAAGGACATATTATTTACAATATATTCACATTTTTTTCCACCGATGTATTATATTCTTGTGAGAAAATAATAAAAGAAATTTATTGGCATAAAAATTATACATATTTTATAGGTCAAGAATAATAATAAAAAAAATTATGTGATGTGTGTGGATGGACAAGGCCTACGTACTTCAAGAAGCTATCAAATACGTCAAGCAACTTCGAGGGCGTGTAAAAAAGCCGGAAGAAGATATGGAGAAGAGCGGTGATGAATCAGTGATAACCATAACAAGATCTCATCTCTGCACTAAGGACGGCATTGCTTTCGATGAATCGAAGGCTGATGAATGGTATGGCTATGGCCCCAACGAAGCACTTGCTCCTGAAGTAGAAGCAAGAGTGTTGGGGAAGGAAGTGCTGATCAAAATTCACTGTGGGAAACAAAGAGGCATTCTGCACAAAATATTGTCACAGCTTGAACGTCTTCACCTTTCCACATCTTGTAGTAACGTCTTGCCATTTGGCAATACTCTTGACATCACCATTATCGCTCAGGTAAATAACACCATCGATGCATAATAATATCAATTTATGTTAAAATTATGAAGCAAGATGGTATGTATTTTGTTCAAACTTATATATATTGGTAGAACTGTATATTAATTGTGCAGATGGGTGACGAATACAGCTTGATGGTGAAGGATCTGGTGAAAAACCTGACAATAGTGGCTATGCTAAAGGCATGTGATGTGCAAAATGATCCGAGGTAGGGTATCAAAGTGATTCTGTAGTTTTAAAGGTCTTGAGAAGTTTCAAAGCCTTGGCTCTTCAGTAGCCTCCTATGTTTTCCGCATGTTGAATCAACAAAATGCAATTATGTGTGTTCGGCATCGTGGCACAGTACATCTCCAACTTTACTGTGATATATCCTACTCCTGGATGAGTATTAAGAAATTTCAAAAGCTTGAGTTGTCAAAACCCGTTATTAGTATAGCTGAAATTCATACACTTCAAGGTGTAGGTTGGAAGAAGGTTGACTATGTTGTACTAGCAGTCGATCACTAATTAAGCGACATTGCACGATCCACATTCATTTTCCTCCCCATTTTTCGAAATGAGACGAGAAAATTTCATTACATTAGTTTTAGCTAGAATAAAACAGTTAGACAAACTGTCATTTCCAATGTGTGTGTGTGTGTTTTTTTTAAGTATTTATACTTTTGACATCATACCTGGTTTATAGTTAGTTGTATGATACATGATTTACCATGTATGTCCCGAATACGATTTTCTTCTTTAATGGAGTTTTAGGTGACCTCTAATAAAGCAAAATACATATATATATATATATATATATATAAACAGATCATAAAACAGTACAAAGAAGCATTTAAATAAATCAAATCTCACCACTCTTCAATTCTTCATGTTTTAACCCTTTTTTTTGTTTTGTTTTTTCCCCCCGGGGTGTTTGGTTGGTTAAAAACTCTTTTAACTGATTGAACTAGCAATGTGAAATAAATATTCTATTTCTGAATGTGATCAAAGCGTTGCACGTATTGCAATGTTTTAAGCATCATTTCTAGTTTTACTTAAATTTTACGCAAGAATAATTCAGTCACAATTTTATAATAAAGACTAGTATAGACACATGCTAAATATTAATAATATATTCACACATTACGCATTACATTAATTTTGCTTGAAAAAAAGTATTAGTCCTTTAAAATCACAAACTTCTCTGCTCGAATCGAATAGTTAATTAATCCCCCTTTAAATCAGCTTCCTCCATTATCTGGCTCGCAGATTGACCTTTTCAGCCAAGACAAATACTCATAAAACGTTAAAAATAATTAATTATAATAACTAGTTTTGTACGTTTTACTGTATGAATAGTCAGGAAGTATTACTTGCAAACCTTTATTATCGTGCTCAATAGAGGGATTTGCCAATTGTAGCCGGTGCTTGCCTTTCTCTGGATATCAATATTGAATTAATCCTAGGCATGAATGCAGAAAGTTAGAACTCTTTCTATTTACAAAACAGAACAGTTGCTGAGGTATATGTACATCAGACTCTAAACAGAAAAACTTTAGGTGGAACTCGTGGATCCACCTGTGCAGTTTGTATGAAGTGTATATAAAATTGATGCAAGTCAGTTTGAGTAGTGCAATCCATTGATTCCTCTCTTTATGCCCTTTTTCCAAGGTTAGAGCCACTCGAGGATTGGTTTGACATGTCAGTGACAGTTCCATCTTTAGTTTCATTTGACACGGGCAACTCTCCTACCGTCTTCCCACCCTCAAGACAAACCATGAGATCTCTAAGCTGCACAGTTTAAGAAGTATCAAATAGGTGATCAATTTGTCTGACACATGCCCCTATAATAATACACCAAAATCAAACTACCACCCCTGACACGAGAACAACAACCCCAACCCAATATAGGAAAAACAGAAATAAAAAACCGGTATGCTTCACCTGCTCTTCCAGGCCCGCTACTCTATCATTCGCCAGTTTTAAAGTTTTTTTCTCCCTGGAAAAAAGCACACCACCAATCAGTTTACAAACATTTGGACTGAGCTTGCAACTACTTGGCGTTCAAAAAATGGGAATTTACAGCACCACAATTACAAAGTGGACAAAAGGAAAATAGGTAAAAATGCTACACACATTAAAGCAGTAGCTATGGCCATTTGGTTTTGTTTGACATAAGGAATCCTCATACTCCATAGTACTACATACATACTAGCTATTTTTAACAAAATCACATCATCCTTAAAGCATACCTCTCTTCAATCTCAAGTAACTTTGCCGGCCAAATCTCCTCATTTTTCACAAGATTCTCATTAAGCTGCAAATAGAAACACAATATAAACATTCAAAATGGAATTTCCCATCCTTATGAATTATGATAGATTAATGAGACAACACAGAAGCCTATGGGGCATTGATGGCATGGTTATATGTCATGTCATTAAGAATTCTGCTGAAGAGATTCTTAACCATGGATTGCAACTTACCTCATCCAGAAATTTCTTCTCTTTATTACATCTTTCGATCTTGGTCTGAATCTTCTGCTGTTTAAGACTGACAGCCTTCTGAACAGCTTCAGAAATTTTTCTTTCAGTTTCTTCTTTTACTTCTTGTAACAATGATTCAAAATACTACAATTAAAAAGGAGAAAGATTAATCAGTACAGGTTTAAAAATTTTAATCTTTATGCTAGACAGAAGAAAATCTTAGCAAATTCACTGCCAATGACAAATAGAATCCACTTACTAATTTTTGGTTTTCAAGTTGAGTAGCAAGCAATTCATTATACTCATTGACAATCTGTAAAAGAAAATGAATATATACTTAGATAATTTATAAAAACAAATAAAATCTTGTCACTAAGATATGAGAAACTAAGAAATTATTAAACAAGTCTTGCTTGCAACATTACAGCTTCAACTTTACTATTCAGTATAGCTTCGTTCATAGCATTATCTTCACAGCTGCAACTTCCGCACTCATTGTCTGCATGAACACAGTGAGTGTTCAGCTCAACCAACTTCCCATCGGTTTTGGACTGAATAAGTCTATGAACATAGTTGTCTCCCACATAATCCCACACGCGCTTAGTTTCCACTTCCATGGAATAGCAATGCTGTGTCTCTTTCCAGTGTATTATGGCATGTCCTCCTTTATATCTGAATCAATAGTTTCTTAGAAATTTAAGATACATATGATTGGAACCAAATACCTATAAAAAGGAACGGAAGAAGAAAATGTAACAAAACAAGGGTTGATGAAGACAAATCCCTCACCTTCCACAGCCAACAAATCCACATATAACACATATCCAAAGGTTCTCGGTGGTCTGACAGACAAAACATATAGATTTTTCGGCTTGCTGCTGGCAATAGCGGCATACCTGAAATAAAACAGTAGGGGGCTAGTAAATTCTTAACTAATACACAAATTCAATAATTAGCCCTCGCAGTGAACCTTATCAAGAAATCCTAGCTAAAATCAATTACAAGTCAGAAAAGATACAATTCATTCAGACACCCCAACCACCAGAATAACTAGCCCAAACAAAAGGCAGAGTCAACTCTTTGGTAAGGGGCAAGCCTTGTAACACCCTCAAGCGGGCGTAGAAGCAGAGAGGTCAATGGAGGCACTTACAGGACAAGAAGAATCAGCCCATTTTGAAATACACGAACAGTGGAAAGAATGATTGCATATAGTCGTGAGAATTCCACTCGTATCTTGATCTAATCGCTCTGCAAATAAAGCATACAGAAAAGCGACTCACGAAATGTCCCTATAAAAGCTGTTGTAGAAAAATACATTCTGGATGGAGTATTTATAAGTTCCATATATGCTGATGAATAATAGTTCAGACTGATCCATACTTGCAATAAAATCATATATGCAAATAAAAGGGAATTTATTAGAGTACCAAGGCAGACTGGGCATGTAGGCTGTTCAGTAGAAGTAGCATTGGAGGGTTGAGCATGTTCAATTGAGCCAGTGTACTGCACATCCAACGTGAAAAGAACACGACAAACCTCCACCTGTGCATAGAAAGAACAAGTAAGAGCTGCTGAGGAAATCGAGCAGAGGAAGAAAGAGTTAACAGAATAGAGAAAGGAGGAACCTCGAGAGAGGAGAAACGGCGGCCATTGTAATGCTTGTAGAAGCTGTCAGTGGAGTCTTGGTCGTCGAAGCGAATCAAAACACTGTACTGATCCTCCATTCCATCCATTCTGAACAATAGACACAGGAGAGAGAGAGAGATAGAGAGAGGGGGGGGGGGGGGGACGAATATTGATTTAAGAAGTGAAATCAGTGAAAGGAGAGAAAGTGGAGAAGAGATGAAGGGCGAGGTGAGGTGACCTGACGATGCGCATCTCGAGGATGTGGTGAATGAAGGAGCCGCAGAACTGGCAGAAATCGGCGTAAGTCATGTGATTGGGGACTCCAACGACACAGAGGAGGGGCTTGCGTCCAAAGGGGAGAGCAGGAGTAGGAGCAGGAGCAGGAGGAGAAGGGGAAGAGGGATCGTCGTGGCGGTGGTCGGGGAAGAGATGCATGAGGCCGCGGGTCTCCTCAATTCTAGGGTTTCCGGAGGAGAAATTGAAGACAGAAGTCGAGAACGAAGAAGAAGAAGAAGAAGAAGAAGAAGACCCTTCACATTCAGCGGTGCTGCTCGGAATGGGAATTGGATCGTTGCCGTCGGAGGGTATGGAAATGGGAGTGGCAGTAGTGGCGGCATGCCAGCTGGTAGACATGGCTCGCTCTCACCTAAAACCGTCACCGACTTCCCTCACCCACCCCACGCCGGACCAAACAGATATGCGCCCTCGCCGCCTTTACTCATCCACCCTTCATTCTCGAGCAAAGTTCGTCTACTCTCTCTAATATTTTAATACATTAATTAATTAAACTCTTAATTAAATTAAATCTTTGTTGCCTATTTGCTGCCTTCAAAAATCAAAATTTTACTAACTTCACATTAGTTTTCAATTTTTCCAAATTAATCTTGATAGAATAATCCTTTATCACCATTTGACAGAAGTAAATGTGTGTTAAAGTTTTATGGATAACTTTTTTTTTTCACTTTAAATGATGTGACTTCTTCATTCATATCTTGTATTATAGATTATCGATTTTCTTTTAATGCTTGAATTTGTGTAATGTATCAGTAAGAAAATAATGTAATTTTAACATATCCAGACGGCAAGAAGGGCATTAATAGAGAATGTACGAAATTGATGAAATGATAACTGATCTGTAAATCTTTCATGATAAAATTATATTTTAGGGATTTCATACTATGTTCAAAATCCAAAAACTTTATATCAGAATTACAAAATCGAGGACTAATATGAATTTGGTACAATTCGTTAAAGACTAGTATTTTTAATTAGGTAGTGACAATCGGTTTTAATAATTTGGTCAGTCATTATCAGATGCTTGTGTACGGCAAAATGCTACACTTCAAATCATCTGAGTTGGGGGAATGCTCCGTCGATTATCCAGGTAAATGCAGATTGTTAAAGTTATAGACTTATAGGTAAATGCCGTTTCCGGGTTTTGAAGTTTTTCACAATGGCAATGAAATTTTCAACCTCTATCATTCACTGTTCAATTATTACATGCATTTTGGCATATAAGGAAATCAACTAAATGACTAGTAATAAATAATAAATAATAATCCCGGGTCCAAAACAGCAAGCTCACACTTTCAAAAGCTCAACCACAAATGAGCTGGCTATTAGAAAACCAAATTACATAACGTACACTAGGCAGATTTTTTTCAGCTTTGATAGTCATCATCACCAGTAAAATCTCCAAGCCAAACAAGGCCATCAAATCACACTGCACCAGCAGGAACATTAGATTCTACTGACTTCATTATCTCTTCACCGAGTTGTTTGCATCCTACCAGCTTCTGCATTTACAAATAAGAATCCAAGCATTATGTTTATTCAGCGAGATATATCAATACAAATTCAAAACACGGCACCCATTATTCACTATGGACAAGAGTCAGCAATGAGAATCGTGGTGGAATACAGTTTCATTTAGTTTCCATGTCCTTTTTTGTTTTCTTGATCTGGCCTCTCATGGTGATTATTCCAAAGGTTCAAGATAATAAAAGAGGTGCTTACAGTTCCAGCAGAATATATATCAGCAGTTCGGAATTCCCTGTTCAAAGTGTCCAAGACTGCTTTCTCTATTCTGTCAGCAGCCTTTTCTTCTCCTAGGCCATATCTCAAAAGCATAGCAGCACTAAGAACAGTAGCAAATGGGTTTGCCTTGTCCTGCATATAAATAATTATGCTGTTCATAGGCATGTTGCCTAAAGGCAAATGAGAAATAGAGGTACAGGAAACCAACCTGTCCAGCAATATCGGGTGCAGAACCGTGTATAGGTTCAAAAAGTCCTGGTCCCTGAGATCCAATATAAGTCCAGTAAACTCAAGTCGAATCGATAGTGTTACTTGCCTTTAAAATAGCACAAAGTATTGCAAGATTAACTTGAGATTGAGAAACATGCTCATGATCTATATTCCAAGTCATTATGAATACTCTTCTCATACCGAAGCCCCAAGGCTAGCAGAAGGAAGCATCCCAATACTTCCAGTGATCATTGAAGCCTCATCTGATAATATATCGCCAAAAATGTTGTTTGTTACAATTGTGTCAAACTGCAAAATTCAGAGTTCGATATTGTAACACTAACACTTGCACTTTAACCATTCAAACGATTTTTCTTTTGTGAATACAAATTTTCATAGCAACAAACAAATGAAATACAGATGCTAATGAATTCAACAAGCAAACCTGGTTTGGGTAGCGAACTAGTTGCATTGCAGCATTATCAACATACATGTGTGAGAGCTCAACATCAGGATATTCTTGTGCTACTGCTATAACTCTTTTCCTCCAGAACATTGATGCCTGGAGAATTCAAACACAGTTAATATGCAGGAATTGGTACTAGAGTGTTGGTAGAAATTTGCATTTCTCAGCAACATAAAAACATTACGTGAATGAGTGTTACCATATTTTATACTTACATTAACTGAGAAAGTTTTTGGGCTACCTAATCTAAACAAAGCCTTAAATGGTCAAACAACTGAGATATTTTCCTTGCCACATGATTGAATTTTCCCCAATTCAAGTTTAATCAATTTATGGCATGTGGCTTGAATATATTGTAAGAAGATGTAGATTAGAACGATCAAAACAAGGCCAGCATCATCAGGAAGCCATGAACATTTATTCTGCACATAGCTGCAAAAAGAGACACGTGCAAAGGGCATGACAGGGGACACATCCGCACTAATCATGAACAAGTGGTGATAACAGAAGGTGACCAAATTGGAAGGGCCAATGATGTAAGCCCAGACCTAAGAAGGAGCACTAGGGAGAGGGGAAATAACCATTTTCTTGAGAATTATTTGATGAGGCTCAATAGCAAATATAAGGAGAAGGCCGCTCAAGGAAATCTGGAAATGGCATCTTGAATGCACAGTAAACCCTCAGCCCTCTCTGACTAATTTTCTTCCTCTCTGCATAAAATTCCATTCTGCATCTGCTCTGCATAATTTTGCCTTTCAGCTAGATGAGTCTGTGGAGCTGAAGAGGGATTTCTAGATCCTTAATTACATTACTGCTAATCTGCTATGTGGTCTTACTTCTCTGTCTTAGTTACAAGCTTCAGATATATATTTTTTTCTTGAGTTGTAATCACTGCATCACTGCTGTTTCATTGGGATAACTAGCCTTTTTGTTTCTGAGGTGTGGTTTCATTGCAATAGCATACAACATATAAAAATTCCACAAAATTACAAAATTCTCATAGCTTAATCCAAAGTACCTCTAATACATTGGCTTTGTCAACAGAACAAAGTTTCCCTCGCCGCTTCCGAGCAGTCTCAAATGCAACACGAGCTATGCGATCAACCTGTCAAATCATTAATTAGAGAATCAGAGATCCATATAAAATATAGAAAATGCCTATAGAGACATAAAAGAAACAATTGCTCACAAGAAGCTACTTCGGAAAAAACTGAAAAATGTAAATTCTATGTATAACACATTCCCTTATGCCTTACCTGTCCCTCCTACACAATGTCACCCCAGATAATTTTAAAAACTCTTCCAAGAAACAAGCTAAAGATCTTATGGAAGCCCTAGCTGTCACTACTACTAATTGGTTTAATCAATTATTTGAAATGATAGCATTATAACAAAAACTCTTTTCAAATCCTTTAGATGAATTCTCTTCCACAGAAATATTTAACCAAGGTCAACAAACTTCACAAAATCTGTTGCAACTTGCAACCATATCTTTTACAGCTCACTCGTAAGAATGACATATTTAATCTAGAGAAACCATCCTCTAATAGTAAGATACCTCATGTGCTGCATAAATCTCGGTATTAAAGCCAGTCTCCTCACCATTTTCATTGGTACCAAAGCCCCTGGGTTTACCAAAATATATACCTGAATAACAACAGAGCAGCAACAAGACTTAATCCCGTAAACTAGGGGCACTTGAGACTTCAATATTTTACGAATAAGAAGACAACTGACCTCCAGTGAGTTCCCTCACAACCATGAGATCAACCCCTTCAGCAACCTCTTTCTTCAGAGTTGAAGCATCCACTAACTGCAGAAGAATTAACACATATTAAAAGCATGCAAAAGGTAAAATGTAAACTATTACGGAATAGCAAGGAAATCAATAGCCTCCCTCTTCATTTGTGAGGTCTATCCCTAAGATTTCCCTGATCCGTGATCCGTTTCAACATTCTTGCACTTTTCTCTCCGTGTAAACTCATAGCGCATATATGCAGTTTATTTCCAAGTGAGAATAAGCAAGGATAGGTATGCATTTTCCTTTTGCTCTGAACCTTTCTCATTATGAATTATCATTCAAAAAAACCTTTATTCATCATAAATAGCAAACGGCTTAGTGAAACTAATGAAGTAGAAAGTTGAGAATAAATGAGAACAAGTTTGTAATGGTAACCTGAGGGAAAACAGTTGCTGGTCTGAGATTTGCAAACACTTGAAGGCCAGCCCGTAGCTGAAGTAACCCAGTCTCCGGCTTCAAGTGTTTCTCGTTCTTATCCCATTTATACCTTAAAACCAATCAAATACAACGAGCACATACAAACAAACATACATAACGATGGCTATCACTGGAAAGTAAAGAGAATCGAAAGAATATAAAGTGAAAATGGGGGGTGCGTAGGTACCCTCCAATGGCACCAAGTAGAACAGCATCAGATTGCTTTGCAACAGAAAGGGTCTCGTCGGGCAATGGGACTCCAGTAGCATCCAATGCAGCTCCACCCAGGAGCATCTCTCTGAACTCGCATTTGATCCCTGTACACACGCAAGAGAAAAATAAAAAGGGTTGGAAGAATTTGGGGAATTCGAAGAGTGAAGCAAGGTGGGGCAGTTGGAGGGGAGGGGTTACCTTCGAGGGAGCCGGCGAGGACAAGAACGTCCTTTGCAACAGAGATGACTTCAGGGCCGATGCCATCGCCGGGAAGGAGAGTGATGCTGTAGGACCGTTTCGAAGAAGAAGAAGGAGCGGCGCCTGCTGAACACCTCACGGAAGTTGTTGGCCCCCGCGTGGGGCGGCAGGAATGAAACGGCTTGACTCTGATAGCAGGATGAAAGGGTTGCACAGAAGCTGCCATTTTCCAGATCTCAGAACTTCCGCTCAACTCTTTACTTCACTTCTGCTCTGTCTGACTGCTGACTAGTAAACGAGAACTCTTGGGCCCGCGAAAAGAGGTGCCAGGGCCCAAATTCGGATGTATATATATGGTGTTGTTGGAGCACTAAACTGAACTGAGCTTCCTCAGAAGCACAGAACCGAACAAACAATGCGTTCCCTGATTTCAATTTCAACATGTGGCTTTCGACTTCAATCCTCATCTCTTCTCCGCGTTAGTACTACCTTGTCCCCCGAATTCCACTCCGAACGCAGTTTCCCCCATTTGGATGAAGAAACCGTCCGAGAGACCCTCGCGTCGTTCAACAACGACTGGAAGCAGGCCTTGGAGTTCTTCAACTGGGTGGAGGCCCAACTCCAGTTCTCCCACACGACCCACACCTACAACCACATGCTCGACATCCTCGGCAAGTTCTTCGAGTTCGAACAGTGTTGGCACCTCATCCGCCGCATGCACCTAAACCCTCGCTCCTTCCCCGACCACTCCACCTTCCGCCTCATGTTCAACCGCTACGCCTCCGCCCACGCCGTCAACGACGCCCTCGCCACCTTCCACCGCCTCTCCGAGTTCAAACTGAAGGACCACACCTCCTTCTCCAACCTCGTCGACGCCCTCTGCGAGCACAAGCACGTCCTCGAAGCCCAAGACCTCGTTTTCGGAACAGCCAACAACGATTTCGTCGATGGTGTTGGGCGCACCAAGATCTGCAACATGGTTCTTCGCGGGTGGTACAAGATGGGTTGGTGGAGCAAGTGCCGCGAGTTCTGGGACGAGATGGATACAAGAGGGGTTCACAAGGATCTTCACTCTTATTCCATATACATGGATATCTTGTGCAAGAGTGGCAAGCCTTGGAATGCCGTGACGTTGTTTAAGAAGTTGAAGGGACAGGGGATCGAACTGGATGTGGTCGTGTACAACATTGTCATTCGTGCGATTGGTCGCTCACAAGGTGTTGATTCCTCGATCAGGGTTTTTCGTGAGATGAAGGAGTTGGGGATTAACCCCACTGCGGTCACTTATAACACCATCATGAGGCTCTTGTGTGATAGCTATAGGCATAAGGAGGCACTTGCTTTGCTCAGTGCCATGCGTAGGGATGGTTGTTATCCTAATACTGTTTCCTATCATTGCTTTTTTGCTACCCTTCAGAAGCCTAAAGAGATAATTGACTTGTTTGATCGCATGATTGGGAGTGGAGTTAGGCCCAACATGGATACTTATGTGATGCTGATGAGGAAGTTTGGGAGGTGGGGGTTTCTGAGGCTGGTTTTTGTGGTGTGGGACAAGATGGAACAGCTTGGGTGCAGCCCTGATGCTTCTGCTTACAATGCTCTGATTGATGCACTAGTGGAGAAAGGGTTGTTGGATATGGCTAGGAAGTACGATGAGGAGATGCTGGCTAAAGGGCTCTCGCCTAAGCCCAGGAAAGAGTTGGGAACAAAGCTGGTCACTGAAGAAGAAAAGCAACAAGAAGCCGAGTGCTGATCAATAAGACAATAGTTGTGCAATGCTGCATAAACCTATTTATATTTGTCATGCTCACGCACTTGAGGATTTCATAGGCATATGGCATACAGCCTCACACGAGTCGTTCCATTCAGAACGTATTGAAGTGGGATCCGGTTCATGTTACATTGCCATATAGTCTCTTACTATTATCGTGTGTATTGTAGAAAGACCAAGTGAGATGCGTATAACATTAAGTCCCCTTTTCCCTTCCTTTTTTGTGCAGAGATTTTGGGGAGTAATGTCATTCCTACAGTTCTACATTTCAGACTGAGATGTAGTTCATATTGGACTGATTAGCTTCCAATTCCAACTTGATACAAGGCCTATCAGTTCTTGTCACGAGTACACAGAGCAGTCTTGCCGCAGCTGAGGAGGTGGTCGTAGGTCAATACTTCCTTCCATAATTAAGTCACTGCAGCTTGTTACAGGATCTTTGATATTGTGTTTGTTGTATGTGTATCTTTTATTGTTCAGGAGCAAGTTCCATCAATTCATGTAATTTCAGTGACCAATGGGTTCGCATTCTACCAGAAAAAAAAAAGGTCGGGGCATGTGAGACTCCTAGTACCATTGTGACTTTTGTTTGGGATCAGATGCTATAGGAATCAACCGCGGAAGCACATCAAATGAATAACTGCCACCAAAGGAAGCTTGTAGTCGGCAGTTTGACCTACTTCAGAAGCTACAGCCCCTCTACTCCACTTGATCATCCAAACTTCACAGCCATTGACTCTGGATAACAATGTTTGCACATTTTAACATGCAGAAGACAGTGTAAATAGTCAAGACTAGGCTCTTCGTTGCAAATGCCTTGATGGATTACTCATTACTCTCTTAGTTATCCATGCCATGGAATAAGGACTGCTCTCACCGTGAGATGTACGAGCTTTCAAGAAAAACTTTTGCCTTATTTTGGAACCTACAGCATGGAAGTAATAGACAAATTGGATTGTACTTGGGAAATAAGATGGCGGACAAGATAAGATCTTTCTTACTTTGGAAGCTTTTTCCAAAATGACCTGCCAACCACAGATAATTATTTTGTGGAGGAAGAATACTAAGGTTGACTTGTCTCGCCCAATATGTGATGAACCTTGATGACCTAACTTTAACCTTACCTTATTAGCAAATGCCACGAGGCTGGGACAATTTGGAACAAGCAAAAGAAGCTTATAGTTTAGTTATAGATATCATCTGTTGCCATCTTTGTAAGAACAGTTATCATGTATAAAGTCATTTTTTTTCCGTGCGGTTAGAGTAGCTAGTAGCTTATTTGTTACTGCTATGAGCAAGGGTACATATTCTAGCTCATAGCCCGTTAAGAGGTGATTGATGTTAGCATAGACTCGCTGTATATAAACGTTGAGGCTACACTTTGTTGAGTGAAAATCTGATTTTACAGCCTCTCCGGTTCTCCCTCCAAGTTCTTGTTTCTTGTTCTTGGCTGCTGGAATTTCCCTTGTGGGGAGCAGGTTATGCTAGGTTTTGACTTAAATAGATATGATTTGTGTTACTAAAAGGTAGCCTAAGCTTTGGGCATGTTATTTAATATAGGTCTTTTTCATGACCTTAATTTAACTTTTTTAAAAATCTGACCTAGTCCGTAAACCTATTCTAAAATCTCTTTAATTATAAAATTTTTAGTCAAGTTATATTTATTTCTCTTGAGATATGGTAAAATTCACCATACCTTCATTATATTTATTTCTCTTAAGTTATATTTAACATTACTAACCTCGTGCATTGTTCATTATATGACAGATGAAATGTCAATATAATTATTTTACAAACTCAAAGAAAGTCAGTGTAATTTATGTAATTTTTTTAAAAAAATCAAAACATTTAACTCTTAAATAAGTGAGAGGACTTTTAAATATATATAAAAGTTATTTTTAAATAATTAAAATATTTATATTATCATTATATTTTTTAATAATAATAATATAAGTAGGTTAGCTTGTTAAACCTAATAAATTATTTTTATTATCTAGAGTATGGCCTATTTAGCTTAAAAAAATTTTAAAAAAATCTAAATCTAGCTTATTTATTAAATAGATTAAGTGAAATTAGACTGACTTAGACTAGGCATCCGACGAGCAACCTAAGCTATTTCTACCCACCACCCCCCCCCCCCCCTTTCTTCCTCTCTTCTCTCTCTGTTGATTGCCAATTTCGATTGCTATTTGTAATTGTTAAGTTCCGGTGCTTTTTCACTGGTAGCTTAATAGCTATGTATAGTTTAATCATTGGAAAAAAAAATTGGATGTAGTGTGTGAAAAATCAAACACGTTAAAGTTAATTATTTTTACAATTCTAGCGAAAAAAATCAAAGATAGTTCACGTTAAAAATAAATAAATGTTCATTAAAAATAAAAACAAATAAATGAGCATATTTTTTCACACGATTTTTTTTAAGCGATTTTTCATGCAACTATTATTGTTGTTATATTAATTGATTGATTGATTGATGTTTGATGACACGGTCTCTATTTTTATCTTGAAATAGAGTTAATGCTGATTTTACTTCTTAACAAATTATTATACTAATTTGAGTCAAATTTATTATCTTTAGAGACTAATTTAATAATGTAAATTCAAAACACTGATATGAATTATTTATATCTCAACATAACTTCTTTTTTTTTTTGATGAGGACATAACCTACATGTATATGGTTTATATTACAAACTGAGAGATTAATAATCAAATTTCAAGATTTAGATATGAAAGGGTGACTCAAGTATGTAATATCAGGACCAAAACTGCTTTGACTCCTTGAAACATCTAAGAGATCTCCGTGACTCTCGCCGGTGAATAAAAAGGCCCATACTTTAGTTGTTTAGCGGGTGCTGCGTGTGGTGTGAGGTGAACAGAGGATAGGAAAATCAAGCCTTGGACTTGGACTTGGACTTGTGGGTCCCTGAGCTGTCGTTAATTTGTCATCATTCAACAATTCCCCTTCTCCTCTCTTCCGATCTCAGCTCGCGCCACCCATCATTGAAATCATCATCATCGTTGTTCTGCAAAATCACCATTTCCTTATAACCCTTTTTACTGCTTACCTATCAACATTCAGGTTAGGACCATCCCCTGATCATATTGCTATTGTCTATTGCTGACCAAAACTTTGGTTTTAGCTCTTGATTTAACTATAATAAAGGATTAAGCTTTTAGCTTTCTGGGGGCATCTCTACTTATTCATGTTATTGATTCCCCCTCTTCCAATATACATAAGTAATTTCTATTGGTTGACTACTATATAGTGTTTTATTTATGTACGTGCCCTGTCCATCACCCTTGTATATGTTTTGTTTCTAATGTCCCATTTGATTTGATATGTTGTAGTTTTGGTGCCTCAGTTGAGTTGGACACAACCAAAACCATCATGGATACAAATAATTGGAGAGGTCAGCTGGGTCCTGAAACCCGTCGACTCATTCGCATCAAAATGTAAGTCAATGGTGGTGATTATAATGGATCATATCTTCTCTTCAATTCATGCTGTTGGTCAATGCCTCCATGAATTACAGTAGAGCTGCAAACATGCTACTAATTGTATGATTGTAAACACAATTGTAGTCAAGCGCATTTTCCTGCAATTATTTGCAGCTTTTGTAATTGCGATTCACAAGTGGACTGCAGTCGTAATCACAATTTGAAACCATGTTATGTTCCTAATATTATTGTCATATGGTTGTACTTCTTTGTGCTTTATGTCTGTCATGAAGGTGAATTGAGTCCTTCACGGTCTATTTGTAGTTTAAATCATTATTTGTTGCCTATGTATCTATTGAGAATGCTAGTGGGTGTTTTATGTCTTCTTGGTGTTTACTTTTTTGTCTTATCTGGGGAACGTCTAATGTTCTCATTCCTCAATTGCTCGAAGATTTGCTTCAACTTCTTTTTTCTTTTTTTCCATTTGATAGTTTGAAAAAATTAAAGGCAGGTCATCGTTTTGATGATGGTGAACTTCTTGAATTGCAAAAAATTGCACAAAGTGTTGAGCAGAAAAGTTATGCTGGTGCCACAAGCCAGGTAGGCCCATAATGTCACCTGCATGGATAAAAAAACCAGTATAGAAGACTAGCTAAGCATGTTTAATGTGGTTGACCCTTTTATTTCCATTTCATGGATTGGTTTGATACTAATTTTTTTATGCTTCTAATTTCAGTCTGATTATTTAGAGAAAAATGCTTCCAAGATGTTTTTATTGGAGAGTAAGTTTCAGAACACTATGGTCAACTTGATGCTATCAAATTCAATTCCTAGCCCATTTCAGTTTTTGGAAGTTTCTTTATCATCTGATTTTATGCTAATACACTATCCATGATGTACATGTGGCGTACCAATTTCTGCCAGCTGCTATGGTTTACATATGGATTTGTCAGATATTTTAAATATTGTTCATTTGTGTTTGGATTAATTTAATTACCAAATTGCTACTTTCAGTCTATGGAAAGTCAATTATTTCTGCTGATTACCTGGATAATGTTTTTTCACTTGTACCTAGTCCATTAAAATGTATCTTTTGTCTGTTCTACTGTCCAGAATGATTTAGATATTTTACCATTGGCACCTCAGTTAATGTAAATTTGATGGATACTGATAATCAGAGCCTACTCATGTTGGCCAACCCTTTGCAGAAGCAAGAGAAAGAGAGTGGAAAAATCAGCAAGACGAACTCTATCAGAAGGTTATATATTACTTTCTTATCACTTTTATTTCTTCAGTTAAGTTGGATACAACAACTCAAACGAACCTTTCATTAAGCAATGAAGATTGATGGCCTTTATTCTGAGGTATTCACTTAATAGTAAGAACATGGAATTCTTCACCAGTCTTGGGTTTAAAAATAAAGAAAACTTTCCTTAAATCCATACTGTTGAATATGTGAATGGAACAAATCCTTCACATAGGATTTGTGTTGGATAAAAACTTAACTAGCACAGAATTGCACTCATCTGATTTTAGACCCCAAATATTACCTTTAAATTAGATGATTTGCACTAAAGAGGGTATTCAGGTCTTTAGAGAATGAGGTCCTCAACTAACTATAGAAAGCATTGAGTAAGAATAATTCAACATGAAGAGCTAATCAAAATAAGAATTTTCATTAATGAACGATGGAAAATACAAGCGATAACTGAAAGCTAAAGGGAACAATAAAGTTTAAAACATAGCAAATGGTGTGACTTGGAATCTGATTCTCTGTCTCATGATCCACCCTTTTATAAATGTCCTAAAATTATGGAAAATCACAGATCATGGCCTCGGCTAAACTTTGAGGAACATAACGTGCATGCCATGTTCTTTTGGTTGTTGATACTGACTTCTCCATGCAATTGGGCCTGTAAATATTCTCGGCCCAGCATTGATTTATTCTCTTCAGCTTCCTTCCATTTGGGCCTTTTCTGTGGATAACTCTTTCTCCATGCCACTTTAAATTTGGGCTTAGACCAGTCATGGCCCAATTCTCTTTTGCCACAACAATTTGAAAATGTGTGCACTGCACTGCAGCAGTGGAAACTACTGGTGTTTTACCCTTAACAGGAATTTTGTCTTCAGTGAATACCTTTTATTACTACCTTTTTATCCTCACTTATTTGCTGGCATCAAGAGGGGTGCTTCTTAATGATTAATCTGAATCTGTCCTGATATGAATGGCATTGCTTCAGTGCAAAGATGATGTTATTGTTTGGTGACTTCTAAAACAGTTTCTGATTCAATATTCACAGTCATGGTCTCATGGGTATACATTCACATGATGTACATACTCTGAATTCAAGCATTGAAGTAAAGCTTGCAATTTGTGGCTTGGTGGTTGTTGTTTTTCATATACATATTATGCTACATTAATACAGATGTGATTCATGTGAGAGAATTCAAGGTTTCTAGTGCAATAATTCTTTAATTTTTGATGATTTTAACTTTCCAGATCAAAACCATGAAAGAAAATTACTTTTCAGATTTGAATAAAATGCACCAGAAAATTTCTGCTAAACTTCAGCAGGTATGCTGTGCTGCTTCTTTTTTTCCTGGTACTATGTGTTCTTTTGTTACTAGGCAACTTTGTAACAGCTGCTATGGATAAATAATCCTTTTCCATTATCTTGGCAAACCCTGGAGTTTGCATTCTGTGCTAAGCACTATCGAGTCATCACCTTATTTACATATTTATTTATGACTTACTATTGCTGTGTTTCACCGTGTATCTTCTTTTCTCTATCAGAGTGATTCCCTTTGCCAACAACCAAAGACAGATCAGATTGAAAAGCTGAAGATATTTAAAATGATGTTGGAGCATCTTATAACATTTCTAGAGGTTTCTAGGAGCAAAATTTCACGTGATTACAAGGGGAAAGTGGGTCTATATGAGAAGCAGATTATAAATTTTATTAATACATATAGACCTAGCAGAGTCATGCCTTCACTTCGGTCAGGACAGCTTCCCCTAAGTCATATACACTTTATGTCACAGCCACAGCCACAGTCCCAAGTTACTCAGGTGCAATCTCTTGAAAACCAAATGAACTCTCAGTTGCAAACAACAAATATGCAAGGTTCTGGATCAACAATGCAGCAGGATAACACGACAAGCATGCAGCACAGTTGTATGTCTGGTGTATCCACCACACAGCAGAATATGATGAATTCAATGCAACCTGGTACCAATTTAGATTCAGGACAAGGAAATGCTATAAACTCCCTGCAGCAGGTTCCTGTGGGCTCCCATCAACAAAACCCTGTTAGTGCTCCTCAACAAAGTAACATTAACTCCTTATCTTCACAAGGTGGGGTAAATGTGATCCAGTCGAATCTTGGTTTAACTCCACAATTCGCATGGCGCCATGGCAGTCCATGGCAGAAATGGCGGGTTTAACTTATTTTTTTCTTGTTTTTTTAATGTTGGGTTGGGGACATTTTTGGGATTTTGTGATGTTAAAAGCAACGCTATTCCCTAATGACCACTTGGGGCCCCCTAATCCTTCTTGCCCCTTGGTGGCTAGTGACTGAAACTTCAGGTTCTCCTTCCCGTTCCCCTTGGATTGCTTTACCAATTTGAATTCTTGAATTTATCTTATTACAATATAAATTTGATTTACGGTTTTAAGGATGGCTAGGTTGGCTTTGTGGCAAATCCATAATTTCTGTTATCTTTTTAATGCCTTATAAATATATATTCTCTTAGTATATGTTCCTTTCAAAGTCTGATTTGATAAGAATATTTTTTTAGTGTTTCACTTAGTTTTAATTTGATGGATACGAATAATTGGAGGCCTAATGAAGGCTCCGAACCCAGTATGGATAATGGTGATTGGAGAGGTCAACTGCAGCCTGAGTCACGTCAAAGAATAGTCAACAAAATGTAAGATTCAGTTTTAATATTGTATCACTGATGTGATTTGTAGTTTTCAACCATGCATGGCAAAAGAAATCATTGGTTAAATAGATTGACAAAATTTCCTTGAGGACTCTGGTCGTCGTCTTCAAGAAAAAGGAAAAAATGTGTGGTGAAAGAACATAAACAAATACACAACAGCGTGTGATGTTCTGCTTTTTTGTTTTTATCATGGGTATTCTGGCTCCAAGACAAGCTCTGCAGCTTATAAACCATTTCTGACATCCATTCTAATGATCACACGATCTCAAGTACTTGTATTATTTAACTATTAAACCTTTTTTTTTCCCCTTGGTAGAATGGACACCTTAAAAAGACAACTTCCTGTATCTGGTCAAGAAAGATTGCATGAACTTGGGAAGATTGCTCAAAGGTTTGAAGGGGAGATTTTTACTGCTGCAACAAGTCAGGTATACGTCTAGTTAGGATCCTCATAATTACCGCGTTCATTTATTGTTTACCTATGAAAAAATATACGATATGCAAGATTGATGATTAATTATTTGATGTGCTATTCCCTGATTTCAGTCAGATTATATACAGAAAATATCTTTGAAGATGCTTACGATGGAAACTAAATCCCAGGGTACATTGGTCAATAATTTACCATCAAATCAAGTTGGCCCTAGCAATAAACCTCCTGATCCATGTTAGCATTTAAGAGCATTCACATGGTTATGGTGTTCTGATAGTATTCAACTTTCTGAAATGTTTTGTGTTTTCGGTTTAAGCTGTTGGGACTGTATAGTGTCTTATTGCTTTGCAAATCATTGATATTTTAAGTTCTTTTGCTTGTCTTAATATGATTCTTTTCATTTGTCTCTCTTTTTTCTTTTACATTTTTACATTGAAATCATTATTGTGTGCTTAACAATTCATATTCTTAATTTTAATTGTAATTCTTTCTTTCTTTTTTTTTAATCTGACTCGGGCAATTATTTATTAATTTGAACTACACTATTTCTTTATTTTTATTTTAATATTCCAAATCCCCAAACCCTTAAAACACTCATAAATACTGAACCCAACAAAAGATAAAAAAGAGAAGAAACCTCTCTCCTAGCTAAGGGAGCCAACTCCTCCTGCCAAAAAAAAAATCCGCAACACTATTGTTTATTTTTACAGACCCTTATTCCTCTTCATCATCCTCTTCTTCCCCTCTTCAACCCACTCAAACCTCATCACCTCCATCTCCATTCCTTTCAAACAAACCACATGCTAAGAGTGAGAACCTCATCCTTTGGCTCAAACTCACAACAACCTGCAGGCATCATCCTTCAAAGAGCTCAATCTCCACCCATTTTAGAGCAAATTTGGCCTTGGCTTGGAAGAAGCAAAGGAGTATTTTTGGTTGATTTCAACTCTTTGTAACCTCTAGAAACCCATTCTCATATCATACTTCACATTGAGTAAGGATTTTTTCCCCTGAATCTCATTATTTGGTTACAAGTCCAAGCCCTAAAATTTGAGTTTTGTGCAAATTAGAATTTTATTTCAATGTGATGCTTGAAAATGATTTTGGGTAGTGTTTAATGCAATGTTCGATGTGGGTTGGTGTTAGAATGAAGTTTTGATGTTAAAAGGAATGATGAGGGTGGTGGTTTGTGGAGAAATTAGGGTGGGGTGGTTTTTGAATTTTAGGTCTCTTGGAAATTGATCATTGGTGAAATTGATAAGCTTGGAAGTGAGAATTTAATTTGTTCAAAATTGTTTGAGCATGGGTTCTTTGGTTTTTACAAGGGAAAAAGAGGTTTTGTTATTGTTTTGAAACCTTGGTATTTTAGTATTTTGGTTTTGTTGAGAATGACTATTTGGAAGTGAAGAAAATTGATTAGTAGATGGTATGTATGGGGTTAGGGTCCGGTTTTGAAGAAAAATTGGGGCTTGGGTTGATGTTGGTACTTCAGTGATGGAGGGCTTGAAAGGGTTTCAAATGAAGTGTTAGAACCTAGGGACTCTCCCCTTTTTTTTTTCCCGGACAAATCTTTGTTCATGTGTGTGTAAAATTTGGTTTATGTCATGAGACTTTGAGGATTTTTGGTTTGTCTACACGTTTTGACAAAATGAAAATTGTTTGTGCTTAAACATAAGTATTAGCACCAACAAAAGTGGTAGGATGAGATTAAGTTATTGGGTTTAATTTTGATGCATTGACAATGTAAAAGAGTTTTACACTGTCATCTAATCACATCTCTTCTTTTGTTTGACTTTTCAAGTAGTGAGGGTTAAAAGTAATCATATTTGCTGATGTGTCATTATATGATTGGATGAATATGTAAAATTTCTTTACACTGTCAGTATTCCAATTAAATCCTAAGTTATTTTGTGTTGGAGAGAAAAATTTAAAGCTTTGCTGTTTGGGCTAGTGTATGAATTGGCCGTAAGGCCTCTTTTGAATGCATATTGGTATAGTTCAAGTTTTAAAGGATTGAATTGGTTATGCATGTATGTTGCATGCCTTGGGGACTACCAGAAAGAATTACAAGGCACATCATTGATCTAATCCTTTGCAAAGGCAGGTTTATAGCAAAGGAAAAGGTTAGGGAATGGTCTTTTAAATCTTGCATCCCAAATGTTGGCAACTTGATGGAGAATGTAAAATGCTACATTTTAATTATGGAGTAGCTTGACGTGTGTATAGGCCTCATGCCATTTATGAGATTTGATGAGAATGATGTTTTTGGAATTGTTCCTTGCATATTGAAAATGAACTGTAACTGAGAAAAGTTGTGGACTGTTTATTTTTTAATGCATATATTAATAGTTGGAAAAAAAAATTTCAGGGGAGTTCTGATTTTACCGAAATTCTGCCAGAAGTTATGCAATGATGAATTATGCTGTGTTTGCATTCAACAATAGGATTTATTGTGACACAAACTCCCGGGTATGATCCTTCTGGCCCTAGACGTGCTCGGAGACTTAGATGATTTGATTTGCTTATGTTTTGGACCTGGTTATTTTTGAGAATGACTGCACCAAAGACCAGACCTTCATTGGCTGGCATGCTATTTGTGATATTCATATTGATACTCATGTTATTTATGAGTATTTGGATAGCCACGGAGACTTTATCGTCTTTATGTATGTTGATAATGATATTTGAACTATATCCAGGAGATTGTTTGATTTCATTGTTATGAGTGTGTATTTGACATAAGGATGTCTCATGTTGTTATTTCGGTTTTATGTACGATTATGTTAGACAAGTGTTATTTATTGATTATGCCTATTCGCAAAAGCTCTTAGATTTTGAAATTCTATATATATATATATATATATATATATATATATATATATATATATATATATATATATATATATATATATATATATTATTGTTTTAAAGAACCAGAAATAAAATGAGATTAAAACTTAATGACTGGTAATTAGTCGCATATGACTTGAGAATCGTGAATGACGGGCAAATCACATTTTGGAAATGGTGGAGTGACTTGGTGGAGGAACATTCTGGAACCTGTTAAGCTTCTATTTCTGCTAGTCTCGTGGCTTTCACTTTGTGGAGAACTAGCACTGTTACCTGTGCTATGCACTGCTGACATTTTCGCATATAAAAGGTCATAAATTATTAATTGGATAAATGATATTGATCTTTTTCTGGGATTTCGTGAATTTACATTGGCTTATTTATATGTTTGGAAGATATTGATTTCCTCTGAATACGCAATTCATTGGGCAATAGAGGAGGGTAGTGTTTAATGATTTTATAAACTTATGATGGTTCTCTATAAAGATTTTACAAATTCAATGATCTCATTAGAAAATTTTATAAATAGAGAACAGTCGAGTTAAATTTCACTAAACCTATAAGAGACTAGTGTAGCCCATTATTAATGTACATGATTTCTTTTGTATAAAAAAAACTAGGGTGAGATGATGGCTTATGTACATGAATATATAAGTACACACAAATAATATATAAATATTAAAATAATTTAATTTTTATACACTTACAATGAAAATATTGATCCATTTAAACTAATTTGTTTTCAACTTGATCCATTATATTTAACCTACGGGTTAAACAATTTATAGCCGGCCCAATTTGTTGGGTTGAATTTTTTTATTCATTTATTGATTTTAAAAATTTAAGTTTTACTACTTTACAAATTACAATATTTAAGCTAAATATCCACTTTTCACTTATTTTTACATTTTTTTTTTGTAATTCTAATTTAAAAGCTTGAATGTTTACTTTTCGTTTAATTTTTTGCCTTTTTTCCGTTGTTTATTGTTTAAAAAAGGTTAAATGGCTGGCCCATTTAAGTCCATTGACCAATCTTAAATGAGTCAAAGTGCTATTATAATGTCTCGGTGCATTTAGGCCCTTCCATTTAATTTACAGGGCTAAATTGATCAGGCTGAAAGAGTTTGTTTCTTGCTAAGAGCTATAACAACATTATAAACAATTCTAATACTTCCAGAGCTTGTATAACTTTTTTCATATGTTTCGTAGTTGTCTATGTAAAATAACTCACCAGAATAATGAACAAAATTGAGTCTACTAACACACATAAAAATTAATTGAGTCTACTAACACACATACCTCTTTACCTTGATTTTTATTTTTCTAATCAACTAAATATACAAAATGCTAGTGATATTCATCATACGTTAATTATTGGCCATTAAAATATTTTTCTTTTGTATCCTTTCTGGGTTTTTTTGAAAAGTAATGGTCTTGTGCAATATCGACAAGGCATTGAGTGATCTAAGATGTTTTGATAGGGAGTGATGTTAGATAATAAGCTCAAGTTCTAAAAGAGGATTGTTTGGGCTAAATAATATGTGCCATTACTCTCATGTTTTATCCTAAAAACATTATCATCTGTGTACCATTAGTTTCTGGTTTGCTCAGTGAGTTTGTGTCAGAAGCATTCGCCACACAACGCAGCTGCAGGCCGATTTAGTTAAATCAATGTTTTGTGTTAAAGAAGTGTATCTTTCCGTGGAGCAAAAATGTCAATGTGGATTCCTTCTGGAGATATGTTTTGTTTCATACACTCTGAGGGTTCCTGTTGATTGAGGATGATGATGAGTTGTGTCTTTGGAAGATAGTATTTAGCTACATGAGCTGGATGGAGAGATCATGAATCATTCACTACTCTCTTTTTCTTGGCCCTACATGTTTCAGCATTATTTCTTGTGTGAAGTTTAAATGTGATTGGTGTTCAATAGCTGCGATGTGATGGGAGGCACAGAAATAGCTGTAAAATGCTTTCAGTATTAAAAAAAAAAAAAGAAGTGAAAAGGTGAGGTAAAAGTAAAGAAACAGTAACTTTTAATACATTTGATGAGCTCCGAAACACGGAGAGGATGGCACTTTTGTGTGAACAGAAAGTACTACAGTGGATATAGAAACCGTTCCCTTGACTAATGTATACACAGATGTGGTTAGCAAGGAATGACAAGATCTTTGGAGGTAAAGCGTCCGAACCTCGAGGCATTTCTTATATCAACTAGAAGTTTCATGATGAATTTTGAAGGGCTAATATAGAAATTTCATCTCTTTCTTAAGAATTTTCTCAGTTTTTTATTTCCATCGTGTTGGAATTCCCGCACTAGATCTTGGTAAAATGCAATTACATATCTTTGTCTTTAAAAAAAAGAAATCAATCATAAGTAATTTTTTAAGTATTTGATGAAGTTGGAAGCATTTTTCACATATATAAAATAAAATAAATATGATATTGTATAGATCATTCAATTGTAATACATTTATATATATATATATATATATATATATATATATATTAATTTTTATGTAATAGAAATTGATTATAACTAACTTCTATATAAATTTAAAATTTCATAGACTACTACAAAGAAATTGATTATAATCGACTTTCATATAAGTCTTCAACAGTTACATTGAGTATTTGCACGTGTGTTAAATAGTATGAAAAGTTAATCATAATCAACCTCAACTCAATAAAAAAATCAATTATGATCAACTTCTGAAATCCTCTAACAGCGTATGTGTCGACTTCTATATTAATTTACTGTATACTTATTGCGCCTCATGGGATACGCCTTGATTTTATGTAACCAGTTTGCTGTTATTGCTCCTTAAATGTTTTCTGCTCAAAGTAATAGTAATATTGTTAAGTGGAATTTGTGTTCAGCTCCGTCACTGTAAACTTGGATGGACATATGACCCAATGTTGAATCCTAGGTTTTTCAATTTTGGTCTCTGTCTGTGACTATTATCTATTTGCACGTGTAACCATTGCACGTATTCATCTTTCTATTATTTCGGATTTGGGTGTGGGTGTGTGAAGCTAAGCTTCATTCTTCTTTGGCTTAAACCAACCGTGGAAGCGTGGAAGGTCGGGGCATGTGAAGCTCCTGCCATTGTAACTTTTGGATAGGATCAGGTGCTACAGGGATCAACCGTGGAAGCGCATCAAATGAATAACTGTCAACAGAGGAAGCTTGTACTCGTCGTTAGTTGGGCCTACTTCAGAAGTCAGAACCCCTCCACTCCTTTCCACTTCACTTGATTATCCAAAGCTCAAAGCCATTGACTCTGGATAATTTTGTGTGCACATTTTAAAATGCAGAAGACAATGTAGATAGACAAGGCTATGTATGCTCTTCGTTGCAAATGCCTTGGTGCATTACTCTCCTAGTTAACCTTGCCATGGAATAAGGTCTTGAATGCTGCTCTCACCGTCAAATGTATGCCCTTTCAAGAAAAACTTTTGCCTTATTTCAGAACCCACAGCATGGACGTAATAGACAAATTGGAGTGGTCCTTGGTAAATAACATCACTGACAAGATAAGTTCTTCTTTCTTTGGAAGTTTTTTTCGAAAAATAAAAAAAACCTTTCGCGTATAATAAAATTGTATAATAAATATATACCATACACTTTTATTATAATTAGATATGATATGTAATATTCACTTATTCCGCTCACTTATCACATCTAATAATAATAAAATATATAATATATATATTTATTATAAAATTTTATTATATCGACGACCTTGCTTTAACCTTTCCTCATCTGTTGCCATCTTTGTAAGAACTGTTACCATGTATAAAGTCATTTTTTTCCATGCGGTTAGAGTAGCTCTTTTGTTACTGCTACGAGCAAGGGTACATATTCTAGCTCATAATCCGTTAAGAGTAGGTGATTTATGTTAGCATAGACTCTCTGTATATAAACGTTGAAACTACACTTTATTTATTGAGCGAAAATCTGATTTTACAGTCTCTCCGGTTCTCCCTCCAAGTTCTTGTTTCTTGTTCTTGGCCGCTGGAATTTCCCCTGTGGGAAGCTTCTTCTGTTTCTATCGAATTGAGTTTCTACAAGAACAAAAAGATCTCAGTGTGAGTGAGAAGACTAAAGAACAACAATACTGGCCCCTTTGATCGCGCCGAAATTTCAACGCCAATTTCGACTGCTATTTGTAGTTCTTTAGTTTCGGTGTTTTTTTCACTGGTAGCTTAATAACTGCATATAGTTTAATAATTAAAAAAAAAAAACTAGAGATAGTGTGTGAAAACAATCTCAAAATCAAAAAGTTAATTATTTTTACAATTTGAGTAAAAAAAATCACAGATAAGTCACGTTAAAAAATAAATAAATGTTCATTAAAAATAAGAACAAATAAATGAGCACATTTTTTTACACGAATTTTTTTTGACGCGGTTTTTCATGCTATTATTATTGTTATATTGATTGAAGTTTGATGACGTGGTCTCCATTTTTATCTTGAAATAGAGTTAATGCTGGTTTGAGTCAAACTTATTATCTTTAGAGACTAATTTGATTTAATAATGGAAATTCAAAATATGAATTATTTATGTATCAACATGACTTATAATTACATGGTTTATATTACAAACCCAGAGATTAATTAATCAAGTTTTAAGATTTAGATATGAAAGAGTGACCCAAGCGTATAATACGAGGACCAAAGCCGCATTGAGTCCTTGAAATATCTGAAAAATCTCTGTGAGACGAATAAAAAAGCCCATACTTTAATTGTTTAGCGTGCGTTGCGTGTGGTGTGAGGTGAACAGAATATAGAAAAATCAAGCCTTGGACTTGGAGTCTTGGACCTGCACTTGTGCGCCGCTGGCCTGTTGTCAGTTTGTCATCATCCAACAAGTCCCCTTCTGCTCTCCTTTGATCTTAGCTCGCACCACCCATCATCATCATCATCATCGTTGTTATGCAAAATCACCATTTGAGGTTTGATAATTACTGCATACCCATTAACATTTAGGTTAGGACCATCTCCTGATCATATTGCTGTTGTCTATTGCTGACCAAAACTTTGGTTTTAGCTCGTGATCTAACTACAAAGGATCAAGCTTTTTGCCTTCTAGGGGCATCTCAACTTTTCATGTAATTGATTCCCCCTCTTCCAATTTACATATGTAATTTCTATTGGTTGACTACTAAATAGTGTTTTATTTGTGTGCGTACCCTGCCCATGACCCTTGCATATGTCTTGTTTCTAATGTCTAGTTTGATTTGAATGTTGTTGTTTTGGTGCCTCAGTTGAGCTGAGTTGAGTTGGACAGAGAACCAAACCATCATGGATACAAGTAATTGGAGAGGTCAACTGCACCCTGATACCCGTCGACTCATTGGCACCAAAGTGTAAGTCCACGTTTCTTGTCCAAACATGCTACTGATTGATACCCTGGTTTTTAATTGCGGTTCAATTAGAGCAGGAGTATTGCGGTCTCGCAGTATCCGCAACTGCATTGTAACCACAATTGTAGTCAAACGCATTTTCCTGCTATTGCTTGCAATTTTTGTAATCGCTATTCACAATTGGACTGCAGTTGTAATCGCAATTTGAAACCATGTTCCTTATATTATTGTCATTTGGCTGCACTTCTTTGTGCTTTATGTCATCCTGGTGTTTACTTTTTGTGTTATCTGGGGAAAGTCAAATGTTCTCATTCCTTCGGAGATTTGTTTTAACTTCTTTTTTCTTTATTCCATTTGATAGATTCGATAAATTAAAGTCAGGTTATTGTTTTGATGATGATGAACTCCTTGAATTGCAAAAAATTGCTCAAAGTATTGAGCAGAAAAGTTATGCTGGTGCCACAACCCAGGTAGCCCCATAATGTCAAGATATTTCATACTTATCGTGATCATCTATAGTCACCTGCATGGATAAATGCCAGTATTGAAGACGGGCTATGAATGTTTAATGTGGTTGATCCTGTTATTTCCATTTCATGGATTGGTTTGATACTAATTTCTCTTATGCTACCTGATTTCAGTCTGATTATATAAAGAAAATAGCTTCCAAGATGCTTTTATTGGAGAGTAAGTTTCAGAACACTGCAGTCAACTTTATGCTATCTCCATTTCAGCTTTTGGAAGTTTCTTTATCATCTGATTTTATGCTAATACGCAATCCATGATGGACATGTGGTGTACCAATTTTGACCAGCTACTATTGTTTACATATGGATTATTTTAAATATTGTTCATTTGTGTTTGGATTAATTTAATTAGTGAATGGTTACTTTCAGTCTATGGAAAATCAATAATTTCTGCTGATTATCCGGATAATGTCTTTTCACATGTACCTAGTCCATTTAAAATGTATCTTTTTTCTGTTTCAGAGTCTGGAATGATTTAGGTGTTTTATCATCTGTACCTCAGTTAATGTAAATTTGATGAATGCCAATAATTGGAGCCTACTCATGTTGGGCAACCCTTTGCAGAAGCAAGAGAAAGAGACTGGAAAAATCAACTGCCCCCTCATTCCCGACAGAGAGTTGTCAACAAAACGTAAATTCCATGATATGTTCTATTTGGTTTGCTGCATTTGCATATCAAAATAAAAAAGCAGTCATAAACCATATTTCCATGATGAAATGTTTCCCATTTTTGTCTTATGAAACTAATTTGATCACAAAGCATATGTCTAGTAGAGGAACTCAAGAAGACATAGAGAGCATTAGATTGTAGTTTATAAACAACCAGCTGATGAGCAATAAGTGAGCCAAACTTTTGGTACAATGTGCAATATTTCCTTAATTTTGGTCCACTTGGGTGGAGGCTTACTTCCACATTTCCGTGGATATCTCTTCAGATAAGCATCTACTTTGGGATAAGATTAAGTTTTTGACTTCTATTTGGTAGAAAACACATGGCCTTTTAAAAGGGGGGTCCATTACAAATATGTTGAGGGATTGTACCTTGATTTATTTTGTTCTTTGTGTGTTGTTTTTCTTTTCTTTAACTTTTAGGATATGTTTGGTTGGGCGATAAAAATACGGTGTAAATTTTTATGGATGGGCTCTATGTCTAAAATTACACATGAACCTCATTTATAGAAAATTTACCCCTATATTTACTCCCCAACTAAATATATCCTTAGGATGATTTCTTATCCTTCTTTCCCTTTGTATTTTGCTTCTCTTTGTCTGAATACATGCCTTTTTAGCACAAACAAAATAGTAATAATAATAATTAAAAAAAAAAAACAATTGATCTAGACCAATGCTTAGAATTCTGTTTGATAGATCACAAAGTATAATGAACTCTTTTCATTCTCTGAGCTTTAGCAGGCCAGTGTTGCTCATAGTTTATGGTGGGATAATCATGTTCTGTCATTTGGGGATCTTAACATGTCACTCACTTGGATTTTCTAATTAATGAACTAAACCAACTGTTCTCATTTTGTAGAATGGAAATGTTAAGAAGACATGTTCTTGTTTCTGGTCCAGAGGGATTACAAGATGTATGGAGGCTTGCTCAAAGTATTGAAGAGAAGGTTTTTACTCTTGCAACCAGCCAGGTACATACTAACGACAAGCTTCAGAGTTATCAGTTTTCTATACGGGTTACCTATGCAAACACGGGTATGAAAGATTGAATGGATGTGGTATTCCCCCATTTCAGAGTGATTATCTACGGAAAATATCTTTAAAAATGCGTACACTAGAGATGAATGCATCCCAGAGACACCATGGGCAACCATCAAATCAGTTTGTGGTAGGCCCTGATAATGAGCCTACCAATTCAGGTTAGCATGTAAGAGCCTTGGCATATGATAGAATTCTGATATGGTTTCAAAGCCTATTCATGTACTCCGAAACTTGCTTAAATCTTCTCATCATGATCTCGTAGTAAGCATTTTGACTTTCTTGTTATATGTTTGGATTTTCTTTAGAACTCCAACGCTGTGGTTTGAGCAAAAGCTGCGAGCGAGTAGCTTTTACCCGAACCATGGTTTGGACTTGGGAGTTTTCTAAATGGAAAACTAGACATATTATTATTAGTTGTTTTGTCACTTGTGTCTAACACTACAGCTATCATTAATATTTCATATTTTTCATCCACTAGTTGATGTGAACCTGAGGAAGCAGAGTACCAGAAGCAGAAAAAGTCCAACCTGGACTCGCGACTATCAGATGGACTAGCTGAGATGGATAAGCGGCTGAGGCAATTGACATTTATAATGTTTAGAATGGTTATCTGTTGTTTGTGTGTTTATAATTATGGTTCTATCATTAGCCTACATGGTACAACTACATACCAATACTAGAACAATCCTTTCCTTGCGCTCACTATCTACTTAAACAATGCTGACGTTTTCTCAGTTGCTTGGTTGTTATGGACATTGGTTTTTAATTATTTGTCCCTTGAGATGCAGTCTCGTGTTCATGGCCAAGAGCTGCTGTGTGTTGCATCCTTAGAGTGCCTTTGGTTTACTCATTTTCTATTTTTATTTTCAGTAAAAACAAAAAATATAGGTGAAAATGTTTTGAAAATACTTCCGGAAAAGGGGGTGATTTTGAAAACACCAATTTCACGTGCTCTGTGTTTTATTTTGTACTGGTTGGAAATATTTCCAACTGAAAAGGCAGTGGGGAGGTTGTCATATTAAGGAGAACTGTTATTTGTTACTACATCAATAACCTATATTAAGAGTTGTGGTTCGCGATAATTTCATCTTTTTATTCCATCCATGTTGATTCTTCGTTATCTCTTCTAAACACAGTTCAATTAAAAAAAAAAAAAAATAGGTGCCCCAACTATGGGTATGATGAATCGGTCCTTATTCACTTTTGTTATATCCAAGCACACGTTTATCAAAGATCAAAAACTATATCCAAGCACATTGCACTTGGCCACAAAAATAGTTATATTTGGAGCTTCCTTTTTTGGTACGATAATTTAAATTCTTTTTTTTTTGATAATGTATATTTAAATTCTTTATTAGCTGTTTTGAATATATATACATATATCATAAGACAAAATTATATTGACTTTTTCTCGATATTTTTCTATTTTATTAAATTATCATTTATCTCCCATAAGATTTACTAAGATTACCCTAATTTCTCTTCTAAATACTTATTCATTTATTTGAGTGATAAAAAAGATAATTTATGACATTTTTTCTGGTGAAAGTTTTCTTTATAGTTTATAGTATTTAATCAATGTTACATCATGCATGTAATATCTATGATTTTCACTTTAAATTAAAAATTTCTAGCAATTTTTTAAATAAGCAATAAAATTATACTCATTACAATATTTAAATGCTTGTGTACTTACAAATTAAAATATAATAATTGATGATTATAAAAAAATTCAAAAATGAGACATTTATATTATTCTTAGTGCCATTTTTTTTATAGATTTTAGATTTTTATAAATTCTCACTAGTGGATGAATCAATGCAAATCAAATTCTATAAATTTTATTATTTAATACCAAATATAATTTTATTATGTTAAATTTGATTTTGAGCATTACATTTTGAAAACAAACAAACTAAATATATTTTTATTATTTTCACTTTCTAAAAACAAGATGTAGTTTTATAAACCAATTGTGTTTCCAAATTTGAAAATCTAAAAATGAAAATCCTTTTCAAAAAATGGATACAGAGAATAAAAATAGAAAATATTTTCACAAACTAAACACCTTCTAAGCTTTAGCATGAAAACAATGGTTGGTTCTTAATGGATCCTGTAGATGTTTGAAACCTATTTTAGCTTTTATTAGCATATGGGTTTCAATCTATTTTTCTTTTCAGGGAATGCTTGTGAGTTGAGATTTTGGAGGTGAGAGAAAGACTTATAATATAATATTTTAAAATTTTATTGTACAAACCCTCTATTTTCTTCTTTTCCCTCCAAAACCAAACTCGCATGTGTATCCTTAGGTTGTTGCTTATTATTGATTGCAATATGTGGATAATATTGTAGGTAAATTTATAAAATTGGATAATTGAGAATTACTACTTAATTACTCCATATTTACCGACCAATGCATAAATCAATCTACCATGAGTTATTCTAGCTTAATTAGAAGTCTTAGGGTTGAGTTTTGGGTAAGTTAAAACTTGCAAAGAAAAGTTTTATTGCCCTAGTGGTTCTATCGACTCGAGTAGGATTGTATTTGGTAAGAGATTGCGTTTGATTTTGAAAAAAATAAATTAGTCCATATTCAAAAGATATTGCATATCAAATAACTCCTCACTTATAGTTTCTTTTTTTTTTTATTTCCATGCATAAGGATTAAAGATAATACTAAACAAACTTGGATGGGAAAAATTTTAAAAAAATGTCACTTAGCTGATTAATTTTTGTTCTCTCAATTCATTGGTCGTGAGAATAAAAAATAAGGCTAAAGCTAGCAAAATGTAAAGCAATATCTTTTTGGGCTTGCCACTCTTTTCTGTATCTCCACTTTTGAATATCTTATAGTCCTTAATTATCTTTCTCTTTCTTTCGTGTAATTAAACTAATAATTGTTATTTTTAGCTTATGTCATTTTCAATAATATCAACATTTTGCTTCAATTTTTTGTGTTTCGATAATCTTTTATTTTATGAGAATCTTCACCTTTATTACTCATTTTTCTCATGAAATTTTTTAAATTTATTTTTTTACATAAGGACTACAAATTGATTCTGTTAATCTGAAATAGTGTCAGCATATATGATCACACTATCATGTAGGAAGGGCCACAGAAATGCATAAGACAAATTTATATATCGTAACTTGCAACTACAAAGACCATACCATTTATTTGTTCACTTTTTTAAAATTATTTTTGAATCTAACATACGTACTGCTATGTATTGTAGATAATTATTGTAATATAAATTTTAAAAGTAATTTAGCATTTATATATCAATAGTTAATTAAATAAATTAATTTAAAAGACCTACAATATTTAGTGGTCCTCTGCCAATAAAAATTATAATCAATATTAAACATTTTGAAATAAAATTAATTATTATTTAATAAAATTCATATAAAATTATTAGGATCATGTTTTTTTAAAAAAAATAAAAACACAAACAATGGTATATTAAAATAAGATTTATTTAATGATGTCAATAATAATGACTTGAATTGGAACAAAATGAGTTTTATAATATAAAAGTGATAATAAATTATTAGTTTAACGATGAAAGAGATGGAAGGGCATTTTAGGATAATTATGTAAAAATTTATTAAATTAGTAGTAGAGATAGACAAAAGGAAAAGACAATGGCCACTCCCATCACTTTGATATTCTCAAATCTATACTATTAAAAATTAGTTGTTTGACCCGTGCGATACACAAGGAGATAATAAAAAATAGTTTATTGATTGTTATAAAAAATAAATAATAATTTATTCAAATATATCTTATAGAAAATTGAGTATATAAATTTATCTTAAAAGTAAGTTAATAGTTAAATAATTAAATAAATAGATAAAATATAAATGTGTCCTTCTATTTTATATTTTATATTGAATATCATGTTTATAAGGTTGAAAATATCTCGATAGATGACTTATAGCTAACAATAAAGAGTCTATTTTATGAAAATTTTACATATTTCAAAAGTTGAAATTGTTGAATAAAGAAAGAGAATAAATGAATAATTTTACTATATCATGAGCCATTTATAAGGATGATAATGAGTATACATGAAAAAGGGGACATGTCCCACACCTTTTGTTATTATTTAGAATTTTGTCTCACATTCTCATCCCTATCCCCTTTACAGATCCCCAATTCTAAATTCTCATTTCCTGTGGGAATTTTGAATTCCTATGGTATTTAGAGGTTTATTAATAAATTTCAAAAAGAGAAAAATTTTAAAATATTTTATAATTTAAAACATAAATATCCATAATAACAAATATTATTAATACAACATAATTCAAAATAATCCAAATTAAAATTAAAAATATATACATAATGTAAATACAATAAAAATTTAACAAACGGGGATTTAGTCCCCATCAATCATTTCTATGAAAACAAAATATATCCCAATTTATTTCCCTATTGTGAGTAATTCTCGCGTGTACCCATTGTTAATTTTTTTATCATCTTTAGCCTTTATATCTTTTTAGTAAATTAAAATATTTAATTTATAAAAATATGAAAAATATATTTTCTAATTAATAAAAATAATACATAAATTTAATTTATATGATTTCAATTACGCTTTCTTTCCTTGTACATTCTTTTATTAAATTAGAATATTAATTTTAAATAAATTATAATTAACATATAATAATTAGTAAAAAATTATATATAATTATAATTTATATAATCTCAATTATTAAAGTAGTATATCAATTATAATATTATTTTTAATAAAAAATAATATAATTATTTATTTTTTAAAAATCAATAAATATTTAATATCATTATCAAAGAAATGTAAATTGTGGAATTGATTTTTTAAAATATTTTAGTATTGAAAAATTGAAAAGTTTTTTTCAAACAAATTGGTATGAAAAACTTATGGAATTGATAGATTGGAATGTTCAAGTTGTAAAAAATTAAATAGGTTATAGTAATACATATAGATAGATAATTTTTTTTATTATGATTTTCAAAAGTTCTAGATTTAAAATTGAAAATTTTTTCTCTAGTGTTAATTTTATTTAGAATTTTACCTCCATTCTCATCCACATCCCCATCATAGGTCCTCATTCATCATTTCACATGGAGATTTAAATCCATATTGATATTTATGGATTTATTAAAAAAATTCAAAAAGAAATTTTTTTAAAATACTTTGAACTTCAAAGTATAAATATCTATAGTAACAAATACTACTAATACAACACAATTATAATAACTTTGTTATCATTAATACTATAATTATATATATAAAATTTTTATGGTATAATATATTGAATTATAATTTTATTTATATTTTTTTTTATTTTTTATATTACTTTTGTTAATAGTAAAGAGATATAAAGGTATGATTGGAAAAAATAATTAATAATTAAAAAATAAATTAAATTCAAAAACTTACTTTAAGTGTTAAGATTATGAAAATAATGGGGTATGATTTTTCTATAAATAACATATTGAAGATTTTTTATATAATAGGTCTTAAATATTAGTATTATATCAATTATTATCATATTTGATTAAGAATAAATTATTATATTAGTATTATAATGAGTCTTAAATATTTGATTAAGAATAAATTTGGTAAAAATTTAATTTTGAATTATTATCATATCAAAATTAATCAATTAGCAATTCATTAACAATTTAATCTATTCATTTTCTTTTTAAAAAATGCTAATTTTAAAGCTTATTTATTTTGAAAATATTTTCTTTATAATTTTTTATATTACCTTCCTAATGTGAGATTATTAATGGTTATTAATTTAATTGTAGATTGTAATTTTATTGACATAGGTTCTTTCTTAGTGCAAATTATAATTTGTAATAATTGTAATATTTGATTTTATTTTATATTAAAAATAATTAATAAGTAAATTATAAATTAAATTTAAAAAAAATTTAAACATAAAAGTTAAGAAAAATGAGGCATAAATCACTGTATAAATGATATGTAAATCCTAAATAACTAAATAAATGACACGTGTAATAATTTGCATAAAATGAGTTTGAAATATTAGTATAATTGATATATACAATCATTAAATTTTAATATAAAATTTTAATCATTAATAACTTCTAACTATAAATAAGTTTATGATAAATCTCTATATATTTTTTTTTCCTTTTTCAAATCTTCTCTAATTTTTAAAATTTTTTTAAACACTAATTTTTTTTTGAAAAAATTCATTCAACGCGAACAGCCGAACACCCTAACTCTCAATAAATTGTACCCTTTGATCGAATTGAGTTTTATCAACGCGAACACCCTAACTCTCGCCGTCGCACCACTCATCATCATCGTTGTTCTGCAAAATCACCATTTGAGGTTTGATATACTTTTCCTTTCAACCCTTTTTACTGCTTACCTATTAACATTCGGGTTAGGACCATCCCCTGATCATATTGCTGTTGTCCATTGCCGACCAAAACTTTGGTTTTAGCTCTTGATTTAACTACAATAAAGGATTAAGGTTTTTAGCTTTCTGGGGGCATCTCAACTTTTCATGTAATTGATTCCCCCTCTTCCAATTTAAATACGTGATTTCTATTGGTTGATTACTATATAGTGTTTTATTTATGTACGTGCCCTGTCCATCACTGTTGCATGTGTTTTGTTTCTAATGTCTAATTTAATTTGAATGTTGTTTGTTGTCTTGGTGCCTCAGTTGAGTTGGACACAGAATCAAACCATCATGGATACAAGTAATTGGAGAGGTCAGCTGAACCCTAAAACTCGTCAACTCAATGGCATCGAAATGTAAGTCAATGGTGGTGATTATAATGGATCGTGTCTTCTCTTCAATTCATGCTGTTGGTCAGTGCCTTCATGAATTACAGTGGAGCTGCAAACATGTTACTACTAATACCATGGCTTATAATTGTGGTTCAATTAGGGCCGCAGTATTGGGGTCTTGCAGTGTCCGCAACTGCATTGTATGATTGCAACCACAATTGTAGTCAAGCGCATTTTCCTGCAATTGTTTGCAGCTTTTGTAACTGTGAATCACAATTGGACTGCAGTTGTGATCACAATTTGAAACCATGTGCCTAATATTATTGTCATATGGTTGTAGTTCTTTGTGCTTTAGGTCTGTCATGAAGGTAAATTGAGTTCTTCACAGTCTATTTGTATCTCAAAGCATGATTCCTAGCCTGTGTATTTATTGAGAAAGCTAGAGGGTGTTTTATGTCACCCTAGTGTTTAGTGTTTACTTTCTTTGTGTTATCTGGTGAATATCTAATATTCTTATTCCTCAACTGCTCGATGACCTGTTTTAACTTCTTTTTTTCCTTTTCTATTTGACAGATTGTATAAATTAAGGTCAGTTTATCAGTTAGGCGATGATGATGAACTCCTCGAATTGCAAAAAATTGCTCAAAGTCTTGAGCAGAAAAGTTATGCTGGTGCCACAAGCCAGGTAGGCCCATAATGTCTAAGTATTTCATACTTATCACGATCATCTATGATCACCTGCATGGATAAATGCCAGTACAGAAGATTGACTAAGCATGTTTAATGGGGTTGACCTTTTTATTTCCGTTTCATGGGTTGGCTTGATACTAATTTCTCTTATGCTCCCTAATTTCAGTCTGATTATTTAGAGAAAATAGCTTCGAAGATGGATTTATTGGAGAGTAAGTTTCAGAACACTACAGTTGGTCGTTTATATAGGCTACAATGCCCTATGTCTTCTTCCATTCCTCTACTAGGTGTATGCTTTGTGATCAAACCTTTCTTGATCTCCTAAATATCCGATTTTATGCTAATACACAGTCCATGATGTGCATGTGGTGTACCAATTTCAACCAGCAACTATCCTTTCCATATGGATTTGGAAGATATTTTAAATATTGTGTTAGGTCTAATAATATTTCAATGGGTAAGGGGTTTCGTAACTAACTCTGCCACCTAGGCAGAGAGAGAATATTCTAATTAGTTGGGGGAGAGCCTATATAGGTAAGGGGAGGGATATTGAGGGGGGCATATGGGAATTGGAATTGGAACTTGGGAGAGTTTCAGAGTCTCTCTAATACTCTGAGTTATTTTACACTTTCAGTTTGTTCTCAATACACACATAATATTCACTCATATGGCTTTGTACCTATCAAATGGTATCAAAGTCCCGGTCTTGGGAACCCTATGCTAGAACCCATGCCAGTTGCTGCGGCGTTGAAGTCTAAGTCAGAGAAGATGAAGCAGATGAAGAAGATGGAGCAGGATCTGAAGAAAATTAAAACTCTAGTAAGAGGCCGGGATGAACGGTGTCGTCGAGACTCTGTTTGGGAAGGTGATGAAGATTGGTGGTGGAGGAGAAGAAAGAGATCCACCATGGCCGATTGGCCTCCTAATGTTCGAGCGTTTTTTCAAAGCATGCAGAATGAAGTGGAGGAAGAGGATGGAGATGCTACACCAGAGGACGTTGATGATGAAGGTAATGATACGCATCAATCTGAGGAAGCATTGGAGCTGGAGATCGTGAACGAAGAAGAACCATTGAAGGAGGTCAAGCAGCTGATGGGTGAATTTTTCGACCGGAGCGAACATGCGATGGAATCCCACGGGTGAGCAGCAGAGGGGAGAAGAGCTCATAATTGTCGGAAAGCTCTGGCCTCAGGAACAATCGGCCAAACTCACGCCGCCAGAGCCACTGGTGCCGCCGGAACCACCAGATCTGGTGGTGAGGATGGCCGCTGAGGACATTGCAGAAGTATTGAGGATGGCGGCCAAGCTTCCATCGCTGGAAAGGCAAGATCTCGAGGCCAAGCTGAACATGACGGCGGAGGCACAGCCAAAGACGACGGCCAAGCGAACCTCCACAGGCGGCGACATGAGGGAGAAGAGAAGGAAGAGGAGGCAATTGTAGAGGACTTGTGTGTGGTGACCATCGAGCCGCCGCCGGGGGTGAACCGATCAGCGACAGAGGACACTTCTCGGAGCAGCTATGAGGGAAACAGATTAGGGGTTGCGACCAAGACCAAGCTCGGGTTGGTGTACCTGCTGAAACATCTTCCGCCGCCGTAGTCACCTGATTCGAAGGCCAGCGCGATAGCACTGGAGGTGGCCTCTTCGACGATGGTAGCCTTGGCAGTTCCCTTGAGCTGCTACGTGAAAGAGAAAGACAAATGGGAAACAAGCAGGGCATGCAAGAGCTTGGGTCAGCTTTTTGACCTAATGGGCCAAGCCCACATGTGGAAAAAGAAATATTCCTGGTCTGAAGAATGGCATTTAATTGTGAATTTATGGAGCCAAGCCCAACTCATTGAGGAGAAGGATTGGGATGCTAATGGAGTGTACTTATCGAGGGACCAAGCCCAAAAAGGTGAGATATCATTTATTCACCATTCTGAAACAAACACAAGACTTGGGCCTCAAACCCCAGAGAAGATTGGAATAGGAATAATCTCAAAAATTGGACTGGGGCTTTATTTAAGCTTACTGTGGCAGGTCGAATTTTTAAAGGGGCATAGTGTGAATGGCATCTTAGAAGTGGAGTTATTTCCTGAACCAAGGCACCTAGCCAATACATATTTAGAATTGTTTGAGCCACACAATACCAGGGGCAATCCTGTAATGGGTGCTACCAACAAGATGAGGCTACAAGTACCCAAGATGCTCCTCGGTAGGGTCGGGGGCCTTAGTCCTTCTCTAGAGCTCTATTCCAACAGGTTTGAGGCCACTACTCCGATTCTAATTATATTCATACATGAGCATTGTTCTAATGCAAATGCCTTAAGGATGGGCGTGGTGAGCTTGTTCAACCAAGCGGGGCCCAGTCCTTTGAAACCTGGACTATGGTATTTACTGCAAAAAAGGGATGTTACCAAAATAGACCCAGTAATTTTTATGAGAGTTGACATTGAGTGTGCATTCATTCCTTTTGTTGGTGGACTTTGCGTGTCCATTGTTACTGCTTCAGCAAGTGCAGCAAGAGACAATGGTGATGTGAAGCCTGGAGTCAGTAGCCTCATGGAAAAACTGGTTGTAAAGGTTGCTGTCAATGGAGGTATGATCCAGGGAATTGCTGTTAATCAAGCCATAAGGCCTCTCTGGTTGATCTCTTGGGTGCACCTAGTGGTAGAACTAGCATCCAATCCATGGGACCCGAGAAGACAACTTAACAATGCAATCTCACTTTCCTTATTTTTCAAGATATGGGACCCAGGAGGAGGCCTTTTATTTTTCAACACTATTGTTTTCCTTTATGTACATCACCTTGAGGACAAGGTGATATTTTAGGAGGGGAGTATTGTTAGGTCTAATAATATTTGATGTTAAGGCTATTAGTCTCTATATGTATACACGTTACCTAAAGGAGCTGCTGATGTATATGAGCTATGGATAAAGGGTTTTTGTAACTAATTGTGGGCAATGGGTAAGGGGTTTTGTAACTAACTCTGCCACATAGGCAGAGAGAGAATATTCTAATTAGTTAGGGGAGAGCCTATATAGGTAAGGGGAGGGATATTGAGGGGGGCATCTAGGAATTGGAATTGAGACTTGGGAGAGTTTCAGAGTCTCTCTAATACTCTGAGTTATTTTACACTTTCAGTTGGTTCTCAATAGACACATAATATTCACTCATATGGCTTGGTACCTATCATATTGTTCCTTTGTGTTTGGATTAATTTAATTAGTGAATGGCTACTTTCAGTGTGTGGAAAATCAATAATTTCTGCTGGTAATCTGGATAATGTTTTTTCACATGTATCTAGCCCATTAAAATGTATCTTTTTTCTGTTTTACTGTCTGGAATGATTTAGATGTTCTATCATTTGTACCCTAAATTTGATGGATACCAATAATTGGAGCATACTCATGTTGGCCAACCCTTTGCAGAAGCAAGAAGAGAAAGAGAAAGAGAATGGACAAATCAGCTGCCCTCTGATGCCCGACAAAGAATCGTCAACAAAATGTAAATTTCATCTTATGTTTTATTTGGTTTGCTGCATTTGTATATCAAAAGTAAAAAGTAGTCATAAACCATATTTTGATGATGTTTCCTATAGTAAAAGCAATCACTGGTTGAATAGATTGACAAAATTTCCTTTTGGTTTCTGGTCGTCATCTTCAAGAAAAAAGGAGAAAAATGTGTGGTGAAAGAACATAAACAAACATAGAACAGTGTACTGTGCAACTGACTTTGTGTGTGTGGAAGTGCGAGGGGGAAAGGGGGGTTGTGTGCAATCTTGCCCCTGAAAAGGAGATGCTATTTCCAGCATATGAACCCATGATCTTCACATCACAAGGCAGCGACCTTATCGTTGCACTGAGACTTAGCCTTGTACTATTTAATTGTCTAATTATTATTTATTTGTTAAATTTGTGTTCAAATTTTTATTTGATTTCTAGTTAGTAATCCAATTCAAATCTATTCAATTCTTCTGCCAAGCAAATGTTTATTTGGCTGTAGACTGAATATTGAATTTTCAATTTCATTTCACGGTCCATGCATGAGTTTTAGCATGACAATGTTATGCATACTTATGTTGGTGAACAGGGCATAACTATACTTGAGCGTTAAACACTGACATATAACTTCAAAAATTTTCAATCATTTGGTGTTCAATTGCACTATATGCTGGAATGAGCTTTTGGCATCATTGGTGAGCATCAGGTATATATATGTCCTTAGAAAAATCAGCAATTCTTGCTTATTCATTTTAGATGCCTTCAGGGAGGATGAACAAGCTTTTTTTGGGCCATTTTCTATGATTGCAAGCATTGGTGTGTTTAATTGGAGTTTGATAGCTATATTTTTTAATAGAAATGTCTGTCCTTTCTCCATACTGGTTTAGGGTGTGTTTGCGGCCTCTGTTATGCTCTGCTTTTGTGTTTTTGTCATGGGTATTGTGGCTCCATGACAACCTCTGCAGCCTATAAACCATTTCTGACATGTACTCTAATACCCCTTTTTTGTAGGTGGGTTAATAAGATTGTCTTGATGATTTCAATAAGGACTTTTTACTTGATAATGATGTTATAGCATTTGAGAATTGTCTAATGATCACAAGATCACAATAACTTGTATTATTTAATTATTAAACTTTTCTTTTTGGTATTATTTAATTATTAAACTTTTTTTTTTTTGTAGAATGGACGCCTTAAAAAGTCATCTTCCTGTTTCTGGTCAAGAAGCATTGTATGAGCTTTGGAAGATTGCTCAAAGGTTTGAAGAGAAGATTTTTGCTGCTGCAACAAGTCAGGTATATGCCTAGTTTTAGGATCCTCACAATTACCGTGTTCATTTATTGTTTACCTCTGCAAAAATATATGATATGCAAGATTGATGATTAATTAGTTGATGTGGTATTCCCCTGATTTCAGTCAGATTATCTACGGAAAATATCTTTGAAGGTGCTTTCGATGGAGACTAAATCCCAGCGTACATTGGTCAATAATTTACCATCAAATCAAGTTGGCCCTAGCAATAAACCTCCTGATGCCGGTTAGCATTTAAGAGCGTTCACATGGTTATAGTTTTCTGATAGTATCCAACTTTCTGAATTGTTTCATGTTTTCAGTTTAAGGTGTTGGGATCATGTAGTGTCTTATTGCTTTGAAAATGATTGATATTTTAAGTTTCTTTGATTGTCTTACATATGATCCTTGTCATTTGTCTTTATTTTTCTTTTACATTTTGTTAGAGATAAATTCCCTGAATCATTGAAGGTTTACAAGAAGAAGAAAAATAAGGGTAGTTTAGGAATTTAGATTAAGAGTTAGTTTAGGAATTTAAATTAAGTATGTTACTTGATTTGAGAGAAACTTGGGTATTCTGTTAGGGGAAGGGATTTAATAGCTGAAAAAAGGGGATTTGGGGGGTAGGAAAAAGATTTAGTTAATATTAGAGTGTTGAGCTGCTTAATGCTCAGAACACTTCTCTGTTATTGTCTACTGCATTTATCATCTTTCTTAGATCAAAATACAGGATTCATTAGCATACCTCAGTGTCTTATTACATTTTTATATTGATATCATTCTTGTGTAGTTAACAATTCATATTCTGAATTTTAAATGTAATTCTTTTTTTTTTCATTTTTATCTGACTCAGGCAATTATTTATTTATTTATTTCAAATAGGACTTGTTATGCAGCCTCAAGTTCACAATACAGGGCAGCATTGTAATTTTCTGAAAAATCAGTAATGTCACTAAATTAAAATTATAAATTTAAAATGAGAGTATGACCAAGTGATTTAGGGTTTAGGACAATAGTCAATTCAGGTTAGCATGTAAGAGTCTTGGCGTGTAATAGAATTTTGATATGGTATCAAAGCCTATTCATGTACTCAGAAACTTGCTTAAATCTTCTCATCATGATCTTTTAGTAAGCATTTTGACTTTCTTATTATTTGTTTGGATTTCCGTTTAGAACTCCAATATTATGGTTTGAGCAAAAGGTGCAAGCGAGTGGGTTCTACCCAAGCCATGGTTTGGAGTTGGAGCTTTCTAAACGGAAAGCCAAACATATTATTAGTTGTTGTTGTCGTGGTATGTGGCTACCGCTACCAGCTTAAGCTATCATTAATATTTCATGTTTTTCATCCACTAGTTGATGTGAACCTGAGGAAGCAGAGCAGCAGAAGCAGAAAAAGGCCAACCTGGACCCGCGACTATCAGATGGACTAGCTGAGATGGACAAGTGCTTGAGGCAATTGACATTTATAATGTTTAGAATGGTTATCTATTGTTTGTGACTAGTTTAATTTAATCGCGCATCTGTTTGTATAGCTTCTGTTATTTGTTACTTGGCCATACTAGTACTTTGAGCCAGAGCTGTCCGAGTGTTGTGTGTTTAGAATTATGGTTCTATTATTAGCCCTACATAGTAGACTTGCATACCAATACTAATGCTATCCTTTTCCTGCACTCTCTATCTTCCTTACTTAACAATGTTTATGTTATCTCAGTTACTTGATTGTTTTGCATATTGGTTTTTAATTATTTGTTCCTTGCTTCCTTGGACCAGTGTTTCTTATTTTCAATCTGAACAGTCGTTGAGATGTAGTCTCGTGTTCATAACCAACTGCTGCTGTGCTTCAGCGTGTCGCATGCTAAGCTTCAGCGTAAAAACGATGGACAGTTCATAATGGATGACGTTGATATTTCAAACCTATTTTAACTTGTAAGATGTTATTTGTACTCATAAGATATGAGAGACTATGTTAATTCATATTTCATCCATCATTTGAATGGGAAGTGGACCCTATTTGAATGGGATCTATATCTCATTTAATTGTGGATGAGGAATGAATCAACACTGTGTCGTACATTTATGAGTACAAATAACACAACTCTTTTAATTTTTATTATGGGTGTCTGGTATTTTATTATGGGTGTGTGGTACTCTTCAAAGGTATTATTATTTTAGTTATTTATGAATAAGATTATCATGTGTCTCATTAATCAAGTTTATTAAAATATATAAAAAATAAAAATTTGATCACAATTATTAAAAAAAAAAGGTACAATTACGCAAGGCAAAAACTTTTTTGGGTTTTGATTCAATTTTATTTTTAGAGTATGGCTATGAGTATAGATTCTCAAGGGAAAAAAAATCATACAAAGTAATATTTTAAAATTTTATGGATAAATTATAGGAACTTTTGTCAAGGTTCTTTATAATTACATGTACATTCTTTAAGATTTTAGAATATCACAAATCTCTGTTAATTTAAAATCATTACAACTATCCCTATATCATTATTCTTTAATAAAAAACATTGATTGACAAAATTACCAGCCCACCCCAATAACCACCATCAGCGACCCCACAGACACACGCCACCACCCTTGTGGTTGGGAAGGTGTAGGGGTTTGTAGAGTCTAAACTAAATCCATAAATGGCAGTGCAATGCTTTTTTGGCCAAAATTTGTTATATATATATATATAATATGGACTAGTGGTGTCTTTGCTCTTCAACAACTTCAATGCAGAAGATCCTAGTTACAGTTTATATATCCGTGTACAACTGAGTAAAAATCGTTTACCAAGGATTTATCACATATTCAAAATCACCAAGTGATGGCAAAGATGGAGTAGATTATGTAGAAATATTCAAGGATAAAGATAGATACTGTTGTGTCCATGCATATTATATACAAGTCTAGATCAAAAGACAGATATATCTACAACTCGAAGCCAGGGGTCAATGGAAATCAGTCTAGTGGCTGAGAATATAAATATCAACCAAAAAATTCCTCCATGCTCTACAACTCCAGTGTTTCTTCTTCATCGTGGCGTCCCTCTAATTCCTGAATAAATCATTGTCCGGCCACCACCTCGGACGAGGGAAATCAATACCGCAAATTTTCACAACATCCCCATACTCCAAACTAGCATTTCCACCACCATTACCATCTTCATTGTCATCAGGAGTGTTCTCTGCCAGGAACTTCAACACATCAAAAACAAAGTCCTTCCTTTTCTTCTTATCTTCTTCTTCCCCAGACACTTGTCCCTCAAGTGTCCCCGAAGAACCAAAACCCAAATTTGGCTCCGAAAGTTTCAATTTGTTTTTCACCGGCAACTCTCCAACACACGGTTCCTTTTCGAAACCCTCAGATTCTTCAGTAGCAACAGCATCTCGCTTGATTCCCCGCGGGCTCTGAGCTACCGATTCTCCCCCAACCCCTTGCGATGGCTTATTCACATCCGAAAACCCTAACTCAGAATCCCTACCCAAATCGACGAACCCTATAGTTTCGTCATCGTCGTCGCGAGCATCAAGCTCCCGATTGATCTCGCAATGGTCCAACAGCGGCTGGTCGGCGGAGCTGGGAGCCGACGCCTTCTCCGGCGGCGTGTGGAAAACGTCCTCCTGCTCTTGAGTTCCGCTACCACCGGCAGCAACTTTTCCGGCGTTAACGAGTTCAAGGGAAGAGACGCAGATACGCAGGAGCTCCTCCTGGGAAGGCGAGATTTCAGAAGCTTCTACAAGGAAATCGAAGGGGTCTTGTTTCTCCATTTTCTTTCCTCCAGGTCCAAACGCAAACATCAACAACCTTATGTTACACATTTCCTCTAGAAGGCCCAAATGCTTTTATTTTCCTTTTATTTTTTGTGACCTTTTTCAAACAATGAGGCCTTGTGAGTGATTGTTTAAAAGGGTATTGAGCTTTCTATTGCATTGTACGACTTCCCGTCTTCCCAGTTCTTTTTCTTCTTGGGCCAAAGTCCTTTCCCATTATCATCACACCTGTTTCAATGAACCCTTAGTAGCCCAACTCAATTCAAGCCCGAACACAATGGCGATGGGGGTGATTATGCGCTGCAATTCCCTTCTTCTTTTTTCTTTTTTTTTTTGTCAAAGACATTAAAGTTAGGAATTATGTCTAGCCATTGGAGAAAGGGGACGGTAGGAATCGAACATGAGACCTCTTACTTAAAGGGTATAGGAAATAATCACAGCCATTAGGTTGTAGACTCAACCACGATTATGCATTGCAATTTAAGGAGAGCTTAACAATCAATATAAAAGATTGACCCAAAAATGCAAACAGAATAGACATAAGAGATTCTTTCAATACTTCCATATTTATCGACCAATGCATGAATCAATTTGCAATGAGTTCTTTTAGTTTAATCAGAAGTCTTGAGTTTGAGTTCTGAATATGCAGTTACATCAAAAGTAAAAGCTTGAGAAGAAAAATTTTGTTATCCTTATAGTCCAATCCAGCTTGAGTAGGGTTGCATTTGGTATGTGAATACATTTAATTTTGACAAAAATAAATTACTCCATATTTAAAGATTTTGCATATCAAATTACTCCTCGCTTATGGTTTTTTAAATTTCATGTGTAAAAATTAGAGATAATACTAAATCATGTAGACGAGAAAAATAAAAAAGTGCCTTATTTGATTAAATTTCTTTTTTTTTCTTTCCCTATGTTCATTAGCCGAGAGAATAAAAAATAAGGCTGAAGTTTAGGATTATCTTTTGATATCCTCAAATCTATGCCACTTGGTAAGTTTTGCATTTTGAAATTTAAAATTTTGAAAAAAAATTATGAATAGGAAACTTATGCCACTTGACAAGTTCTAAAGTACGTTGGAATTAAAATTTTTTAAAAATTTACTAAAAAATAAAACTATTCAAACATGTGATAAAAAATTACTTATTGATTAATTTTCTTAACAATCAATCTAATTTTTCAAATTCCAAATTTGTTCAATCTAAAATCAAAATTTAAATATTAGTTACAATAAAATTAGATTTTAGATAGATAATACCTATCTGATCTTTTTTTATCTTCATACTTTTAGTGTAATAAAACTAAATTAATTATGTGTTTTTTATTCTTTATATATCATTATCTTTTAATTAACATTCTATAAATATTAAATGATTTATTTATATTATTGACTTCAATCAGTTATATCATATCATATTTTATATATATAATATAATTCTAAAAGTGAATTTTGCAAGAAAAAAAATGATTGACTTATCATTTAATCAGAATATTTGGCTTCACGTCAATAAAAAACTAATTAATACACCAATTATATTAAGCAATCAATTTAGTATAATTTTCACTCAAACAATTATGATTATCAATCAAATAATTATATTCCCACTTATAAAAGTCTTCGGAAGATAGGGTATACATATATATTATTGATTATTGATTTATGTGTATTATTGATGTCGATTATTGATATATTATTAATTATTGATTTAAACCATACCCATCAAATCCATACTCCAATAAATTATATCCTTTGATCGAAGAGATTTTGATCAATGCGAACACCCTAACTCTCACCATCGCACCACCCACCATCATCGTTGTTCTGCAAAATCACCATTTGAGGTTTTCGTTTTCTGGTACGAAGGAAGATATCACCATCTGAGGTTTGATGTATTTTTCCTTTCAACCCCATTAACATTCACGCTAGGACCATCCCCTGATCATATTTCCATTGTCTATTGCTGACCAAAAGCTTAGTTGTAGCTCTTGATTTAACTACAAAGAATAAAGCTTTCTTGGGGCATATCAACTTTTTCATGTCATTGACTCCCCCCTTCCAATGAACATATGTAATTTCTATCGCTTGACTATTATTATGTGGTGTTTTATGGACGTGCCCTGTCCATGAGCAGAAAAGTTATGCTGGTGCCACAAGCCAGGTAGGCCCATAATGTCGAGGTATTTCATAATTATCATGATCATGTATGATCACCTGTATGGATAAATGTCAGTACAGAAGACTGAATAAGCATGTTTAATGTGTTTGACCTTCTTATTTCCATTTCGTGGGTTGGTTTGATACTAGTTTCTCTTATGCTCCCTAATTTCGGTCTGATTATTTAGGGAAAATAGCTTCCAAGATGGACTTATTGGAGAGTAAGTTTCAGGACACTACGGTTGGCTATTTATAAACTACAGTGCTCTGTTTCTTCTTCAGTTCCTCTGCTAGATGTATGCTTGGTAATCAACCCTCCCTTGATCTCCTAAACATCTGATTTCATCCTAATACACAATCCCTGATGTACCTGTGGTGTACCAATTTCGAACAGCAACTATCTTTTTCATATGAATTTGGTGGATATTTCCAATATTGTTCATTTGTGTTTGGATTAATTTAATGAGTGAATGGCTACTTCAGTCTATGGAAAATCAATAATTTCTGCTGGTAATCTGGATAATGTTTTTTCACATGTATCTAGCCCATTAAATTTTTTTTTTTTTTTCTGTTTTACTGTCTGGAATGATTTAGATGTTTTATCATTTGTACCTCAGTTAATGTAAATTTGATGGATACCAATAATTGGAGCCTACTCATGTTGGCCAACCCTTTGCAGAAGCAAGAGAAAGAGACTGGAAAGATCTGCTACCCCCTTATTCCCGACAAAGAGTCGTAAGCAAAATGTAAATTTCATCTTATGTTTTATTTGGTTTTGCAGCATTTGCATATCAAAAGAAAAAGGTAGTCATAAACTGTATTTCCATGAGGTTTCCCATATTTGTCTTATGAAAATTTGATCACAAAGTATACATCTGGTAGAGGAACTGAAGAAGACATAGAGCATTGTGCTTTATGAACAACCAACCGATAAGCAATAAGGTAGCTGAATTTTCCGTTCAACGGGCAATATTTGTTTAATTTTGGTCCATTTGGATGGAGGTTTACTTCCACATTTCTGCAGATATCTCTTCAGATAAGCAGCTACTTTAGGATAAGATTAAGTTTTTGTCTTCTATTTGGTACAAAGCACATGGTCTTTTAAAAGAGATGTCCATTACGAATATGTTGAAGGATTGCGTACATCGATTTATTTTGTTCCTTGTGCGCTTTTTTTTATCTTCTTTAATTTTTAGGAGGGTTTCTTATCGTCCTTTCCCTTTGTATTTTCCTTCTCCTTGTCTGAATATAAGCCTTTTTGGAAAAAACAAAATAGTAATAATAATAATAATGAAAGAAAAAAAATTGATCTAGACCAATGCATAAAATTGTGTTTGCAAGATCACTGTGATACCCGAGAGACTGGCCAGATGCGCTCGTGATAAATTTCAAGGATTTCCTGAGAACCACCGTCGGGTCCTGAATTTTACTAAGTCTAGATCCTACACCTCCTTGAAGGGCTATATGATAGAACCATATTCTTGGGATCAAAAGTCCCGATAATTGTTCCTTGATGGTGAACAAGTTGAAGGGTGATTTTTAATGAATTTTATGAAACCTGCAAATATTTTGTTGTTAACTCACAAGTTCAGAAAATCTAGGAAATTCCCGGATTTGAACTAAAACTCAAAATTTGGATTCTGATTTGATGGAGTTTTGATTTTTGTGATATTTTATTTGAATCCAAATGGGGGGTATTTCCTTATTTACATTTATGTTTTAAAGTTAATGTAAATAAGTGAGTGTGGGAACAACCCAGATGCCAGAATGACTGAAAAACACAAAAGTTGGGGATTTACACCGCTTATAGCGATCAGACCGCTATAGCGGTCACCAAAACATGTTCAAGTGGTGCAGCGGTCTGAGGTACCGCTATAGCGGTCCAAGCCGCTATAACGGTCATAAGTGTCTCCGTGGGACCATGAGACGCGGTTAGACCGCTATAGTGGTATATAGACCGCTATAACGGTGTCAGTGAGTTTAAAAAACCCCCAAATCGGACAGAAGGAAGCAGAAACGCGACTCTTTCTCCTTCTTCCTCCATTTTTTCTCTCTTTCTCTCAAATTCACTTAAATCCATCATTCCAAGCTTCAAGGTAAGTTCATGTTATTAGATTATGTCTTTATTTCTTCATAATCTTGGATTTGAACCGATTATTTTTCTCATTTTTGTCAAGTGGGGTTATTTCCCCAATTTTAGTAGAGTTAGAATAGAGCTCTCTAGAGATTTTTAGATGTTAATCTAGAGTTATGGTTGCTCCATGGTAGTTGTTGGTGCCATTCCAAGTTCTCCAAGTCAAGTTGGTGGGGCTCATATACTTCCGGCTTTAAACGGTGAGTGGGTTTAGATCCTACGATCCTTATGTTGATCATTAAAGTTAATTTCAATAAATTATAGCATGAGATATATGTTTTTATGAAAACTCATGGGACCATTATTGTTAAAGCCATTTTTATTAAAGAGCTAGAGTATATATTTAGAGATTTGTTAAACATTGTGATGATTTCTAGAATAGAGAATATGTATATGCTAGAGCTTGTGAACTCTAGGGTAGAAGATTTATAAAATATAGAGAAAAGATTTAGATTTCTGATTGAACTGGATAGTAGCTATAAAGAAACAGACTGTGAGTTAACGGCAGTTATTTCGTTAACCTTAGTATACCAAGTCGCCTTAGGGCTAGAGAAATAACAAACGGGACCTATTTAGGTGCCCTAGAGATTAGAGACTTTGTTATGTTATGCATAACTAGAGATTTGTTATGTCACATGCATTGGGCATAACCAGAGAATCCTGTTTTTTTGTTAGCATACTGTGGTTTATGATTTCTACAGAATATTGATTTTAGAATTATTTGTTATTCCTATGAATACAAACTTTAGAATTATTGCATTACCTGGTTTGATATATATATATATATATATTATTTATTTCCCTTGACTGTCCCATGAGAGGGTTATGGGTGGGGACTTATTCACTGAGTTTTAGATAAAACTCACCCCTCTCTCTTCTTCCATTACAAGTGCAAAGAGACGCATGTTCTTCTCTTCCATCTCCTCCCCCGCAGTAGAGATTTCCCAGTTGGTGAGTTCACTTTGTGAGTGAAGTACTTTTGGTATTCTGTTTAGAGATAGAGTGTTCCAGTGTGCATGATGGCCAGGGTCCCGGACCATAGAGATAGACTGATATATTTTTATCATGAATATTTTGTATTTTGATGATTACGAGTTCTATGGTTTATTTTGTATTAAGAGCAACTCATGTGTTTTGTATCAGATATGTATTTATGTTTTGGAAAAGGATTTTATATTAAATTATGCATATAGAGGGACTCAGAGATCACGAGTCTTACGTGAGAATGAGAATTCCTCACGTGCCGGTCATGTGCCCAAGTCGGGTCGTGACAAAGTTGGTATCCTGTGGGCTTTTGAAATCACGATGTGTGTAAACTAGTGATCCATTGAGCATGATTTCATAGCCATAATTATGTTAAAGTCAAATTTTTAATGTTATATGAATCTAGAGCTTTCAAAGTTTTCTAAGTTTTAAGAGTTTTCAGAGTTAATTGATTTATGCACAACTAGTTTTAGACAGTAACTATAAAGAAACAGATAGCAAGTTAATGGTTGTGAAAGATCATTAGTCTTGGTACCAAGTTATCTACCAGAGGATAATCTCCCCCCATAATATTCATAGAATGGAATATAGTTAGGTATCCAATATCTGACATTATAAGGACCCACAGAGATTAGAACAATTTCAGATATTATTATTGTTAGGTGGATTCTCAGGTGCCAAAGGCAGTCAATGCTTATGGTGCCCAAGGAGAGTTTATACCATCACCACCGCTCACTCACGTCCTTCGCACACCACCAGTGTAAAGCATCTCAGCCTTCTTGCAACACCACTGTCGACCCCTTTACAAGCCCGCCTCCAGTTAGACCCATGCCACACTCGCTATCATCTGCTGATGGGGTTGCGCCGCTCCCCTACATGCACCCTTTCATCTACAACAGTGGCTCTGCTCTCTCAAAAGGAAACCCCAACTTAGAATCTTATCCCCAAATTCGAGGTGGAAGGTGGCGGAGGAGACACAGTTGAGGTGGACTGTGGCGGTGAAGGGAGTGGGAGTAAAATTGTCGATGGGGAAGGCAGCGGAGGGAAGCACTATGAGCTAGCAGTGAAGGGCTTGCTGTTATTGTATCATTGTTGTGGAACAATTGCCGATGTCATGGACCTTCTTCGCTGGCGCTCCATTTCTGATGGACAGGATGAGGAAGTACTCCTTGCCGTTCACCGACAGCGGGAAGTCGCGCTTGTTGTGGAGGGTGTGAATGACGGCGGCGGCTGCTGTCACGACCCGACTTGGATCATGACTGGCATGTAGGGAATTCGGTCCCCACGTAAGCCTTGTGACCTCTGTGCCATACTATATGCTTACTTTAGTTCATAAAACATGATTTAATCATAAGTTAACTTAACTAATAAACCTTGCTAAATTTAGAAATGACCTCCTCTTGATAAATAAATAGCATAACTGTTGCTACAAAATACATTTCAACTGAGTTACTCATATACAAAATATCTATGGGTGATATGCTGTGAAGTATAAAGAATCATAGTATAAAATCAAAATGCAAAATAAATGATTATATGCGGTCCGAGACCCTGTCCGTCATGTCATTGGAACTCATTTACCATGAACAAAAGTACTAAGACTTCACGTCAAAGTGAAACTCACCCAAACTGAAGAAAACTACTGTTGAGGATGTGGATGAGGAGGATCCTGAGCTATGTCTGTATCTATGGAAAATGATGAAGAGAGGGGTGAGTTCTGAAATCAAAACTCAGTGAGTGGATCCTCACTCATAACCATATATGGGACATGGAAAACATAATACATAAATGATGGTAAAATACAACATTTATAAATAGTGCTATTTACTTTACATATTAATTATAATAAAAAAAACTCAAGAATCACGCAAGCAAACAGAGTGCTCATCAACTGTAGGGAGGGTGCTAAGTCCCTGGCGGACAAAGCCCCTGGCTAAGGTGATCTCTTCGGTCCCTAGCGGACAGATCTAATTCAAGGATGAATTGCCCCTGGCGGGCCTTGGTATACCAAGGTTAATGGAATAACTGTCGTTAACTCAGTTCTGTTCCTCTCAATAACTCTCTCCATTCTAAAACCTCTGAAATCACAAAAGGAGAGTTCTATGTTTCTAGGTCAATATTTCTCATTACTAGCAATTGTAAATTCTTAAGTCTCAACTCATAAATCACAATAAATCTCATTTATTCATAATCAAATCAATTTGCGAATTAAATCATATGAAGCTTTTTATAAAATAAATATGGTCTCATGCAATTCTAAAATCATATTTTTATGCATAAGTTCAAACGGAGTTTTTCTAGTGAAATATGCATATTTTTCATGAAGGCATATCGTACTAGAATTCATTTTAAATCCTCTAAATACTCCGTAATGTTAGAAAATAATAGTGTAATGACCAAACTAAGGCCATGAGCTCAAACCACTCACCTGGAAGGGTAGATTGTGAACCGCCAACTCCGCGGGGACTCTAGAGAGGAGGAATGGCACCAATGTCTGCCATTGAAGTCATAAAACTCTAGATTAGTCTCTGTTAACCTCTAGATTACTCAAACACAGCTCTAACAATATTGGGGGAGTACCCCCACTTAACAAAAATAGAGACAAACCACAACCCAATCACCAAGATATAAAATGGGAAGGAAAAGAACAATAAATGCCCATAAATCTTACCTTTGATCTCTTTGGGGGGAAAGAAATGGAGTGGCTTTGTGAGAAAGGAGTGAGAGAGGGAGTTTAGAGAGGTAGGGCTCGGAAATAGGGGAAAATTTCCGAGTTGGGGTGTTTAAATTGGGGTTGGGGGTCTTACTAACGCGAAACGACTCGTTTTGCACTGTTTGTGCATTGTTCACACCGCTATAGCGGTCCCCAGGGAGTGAAAAACTCTGCCGCCCCCATACATGACCACTATAGCGGTCTCCAGCACCCTCAAAACCTTCTCATGACTGCTACAGCGGTCTCCTGGAGCCAAAAATGCACAACCACCCCTCTATGACCACTATAGCGGTAACAGTTCACACATTAGCTGTACTAAGGGTCCTTCAGGCATCCCGGGGCCTTTCTGACAACACAGGTGGGTCCTAGGAGACCCCGGGGCAAAACGGAACTTATCCACTGCCACGTATACACTAGGTATCACAGCTGCTAGGTTGTTCACGACGAGTCTACCGTCGACGAATGTGAAGCTAAGGAGATTAAAGAGCCTCGACGTTGCTGACTTGGCGCAGCACACCTTCCAGAGCTCGAAGGTGACTTGGTTAGCACCATTATTTCTTCATTTAGCTACATTTTAGAAATATGGTTAAATGTCAATGGCACTATACGCATTGACCGCCTTTAGTACCTGAGTAAGCACTTTATATGTATATATATATATATATATAGAGAGAGAGAGAGAGAGAGAGAGAGATTACTATTTCTCTAGTATTTATCGCACCACGCGTTTAAAATGACAGGAATACAGAAATTTTCTATCCCTCCAAAAAGTAGGGACAAGATTCGGAAACAGAAATTTAATATTTTTTCTTTCAATAACACCCTTATACATATTTATTATTTCACAATGTCTCCGACCTCCGGTGACCTCCAACGGTGGTCCAACGACCTCTGATAGTGATCGAACGATGGCCTGGCAACCTCCAACGATGTTTCTGTGGTAGTTTGGTGGAGGTGCGTATGTCTTTTACTATGTATTTATTGTATTGTTCCCATGTTTCCAAACAAAATATAAAGACAATTATTATATTCTGTACTTTACAACTAAACACGATACAGAAACAATGTTTTTTTATGTCTTTATCTCCATTATCTCTATTGTCTTTGTCTCCACTGTTTAGAGATAGTTACCAAACATTACCTTTAGGATGTAGCTTGTATGGATTTGCTTTGTTGAACTTGTCAATCCAGATGTAACGTTTGATCATCATATCTCATGTTGCAATTCGCCTAATGCTCAATGAGAATGTAAGAATGTCTTAGGGAGAAATCCAAAAAACAATTAAGGGCCTGTTTGGCAAAGTTTTTAAAAACTGTTTTTTGTTTTTAAAATAAAAAATGAAAATACTTGTTTGGTGGGATGTTTTCTTCCCATTGGTTTTTAAAATCAAAAAACAAGATGTGTGTTTTAAAAACAAGAATAAAAAAACACTTTGAAGTTGTTTTCTGAGTTTCAGTTTTAAAAAACAATCAAAAACATGGTGGCATATTTGCAAATATGATGACTTATTGTTCTCCTCTAGCCTTCGATCCTTGTTGCTGTTGGTTTCATGTTATTTTTGTTTCACTTCATCCTTTTCCATAGGCCATCCAACAGAGACACATACTTGAGACTCAAGCTCACCATAATCCATTCGCGAGCTCACCACACCACAATACCTGAGACCCGAGCTGCCCCCTATTCCCTGGAGAGCTGCTTCCCCTATCGTCGGTGAGTTGCTCCCCCATTCGCGCGGTGAGTTGCTTTACCATTCATGCGGCGAGCTCCAGCTGCGACTAGCTCCACATTCAAGACCCAGCGCGGCAACCAACTGCTTCACCGTGCTTCCGACACCCATTCGCAGGCGGACACAAGCTGTTTCACCGTGTCTGCTTCAGAGACCGAGCCAGGGCACGTACGCGAGCTTCCCCCACTAGATCGGCCTTTGCACGGAAGCTGCTCCGCTAGATCCGAAACCCAGCACTGGTGACCAACTCCACCAAATCCTACCCCGCCAGATCCGCCTCCGCACTTGCACTGGCTACCTTCTCTGTCAGATCCGAGACCCAGTGCCAGCAAGCTACTTCGCCACCAAATGACAGTGAGTCCTTCCCTCTTCCTTTCTTTCTCTTTCGTTTTGTGTTTACCATGTAAAACTCTAGCTTGAATTCCCAAACCAGTCCCAGAAGTGACCATGACAATGGATTTTTAGTTCTTTGTTTTTTTTCTTTTTTTCTTCTTTTTTAACCAATTCCATTTGATGTTCTATTTAATCTGGGTGAGCAGATAGATCCCAGATCCCTGTTCTGTTTAATTCCAGCTTGATGTTCTGTTGATCTCTCTTGTTGCTGAGTGTTGATCCTTCTCTTGAGTTAATTGATTAATTGGTGGAAATGGAAATGGGTTCAATTGGAATTGGTGGATGGAAATATTGAGTTTATGTGTTAATTGATTCATTTAGCACTATCATGGAAATAGAGTTTATGGGTTTATTTAGCACTATCATGGAAATGGAAATGTGTTAATTGGTGCATGTTTTGTTGAGTTTATAACTAGTTAGTATTGAGTTGTTTTGGAAATGGGTTCATTACTTAGTTAGATAAGATTTTGTACTATAGCTATGTTTTGTTTCATGTTTTTGTTGTTTGATGGTGAAAGGCTTGATATTAACTGTGTTTTCTAGTGAATCTGTGCTATTGCCAAGTCGTATTCAAACAATGCAGTAGATGTGGAAGGCATGGATTGCTTCACAAAGAGCTTGAGTTTTTGATCTTGAATAAAAGAAAAATATGATGCTCAAATATCATACTCAAAAGAGTTTTTGATCTTGAATGATTGATGCTCAAAAAGAAAAATACGATGCTCAAATTGTTTTGCTTAGGTACATATGATGAAGAAATCTCAATGAACAAATTTGATAAAGCTGGTATATATGATGTTCAAATTGTTTTTCTTCCTTCACTTTAAATAAATCCACACATATATTTCCTCTGAATAAAAGGTTCCTTATTTAGTTTGGGTCACTTTGGTTTGTAAGGTGTTCTCTTTTGCTGCTTATGGTATCAATTTTAGGCAATATGTATTGATGAACCACTTACCTTGTCTTGCTTGCTTCTTTTCTTTATTTCTATGTTATTATTAGACTGGATATAAAATTTTCATTTTAACTATATGGTGATTTTTTAGTTATACTCCCCTTAATATCTTCTTATTTTTATATATCCTTTTTTGATGATTTGTGATCATCATTGTAGATGGAAAATAAGAGAAAAAAGTCTTCATTTTGGCCCTCTTCATTTGTCAAAATCTTTATAGACATTATGGTTGATGAGGTTAACAAGGAGAGTATGAGGAATAACGTGTTTTCATCTAAGATGTGGCAAATCATCGTACAAACCCTTAATCAAAGAACTGGGCGTGATTATGATATGAAACAAATTAAGCAGAAATTTAATAGGTTAAGGCAACAACATGGAATATTTTCTCAGTTACTACAACAAACTGGATTTGGATGGGATGCTGAAACTAATACTCTCACTGCTACAGAAGAAGTGTAGTCAATTTACATTCGGATATACTTTTAGATAGAAGTTAGCATGTTTATTCATATTTATATATTTTTAGATTTAGCGTACATAATTTCTTAATTTTCTTATAGGCACATCCCAATGCTACACCATTTAAGAAGAAAGATTTGGACAATTATAAACTGTTGGGAGTGATTTTCAATAAAAGCAGTGTAACAGCGGTGCTTCATTAATCATCTACTCAAGATCCACCCAACACGGAAGATGAGTTTGAGCTTGATGATAAATTTTTACATGACGGGGTTCATGTAAATCTAGATGATGATGAGGAAGATGATAGCCTAGAAATAGAGATAGTTACCCATAGTGGTAAAAGAACAATTAAAGTTGCTAACCGCAAGTCAAGGAAAGAGAGTAGGAGCATCCAAGTGGAAGATGCACTTCAAGCATTCATTGAGTCATCTAAGTTGAAAGCAGAAGCTATGGTTGAAGCGTCTAACAAGAAAGCTGAAGCTTCAATGGCTAGAACCGAGAGGTATAGGGCAAAGGGTGTAGAAGTCACTAGTTCTACCGTTGCATCAGCTGAGTACACTATGACTAGATATATAAGAGCTTGAAAAGATGGATGATATCTCAGATGACTCTTATATGAAGGCGGTGGAAAGATTCAAAGATGCTGATTATCGAGAAGCTTTTTTAAGTATGATTGGGCATAGTAGAAAAACATGGTTGAACAGGCTTGAGTGACTACTTTTATGTATAAATATGTGTTGATAATACTTATAATGTATGTGTTTTTTAAATTTATGTGACTGGTTTGTTTTGACATATATATTTCGTTGTTTAGAACAATATGTAATGGTTAATATTAATACTTATTAAAATGAATGTTATTTTTAATGTCAGGTTTAAATGTGATGGAAATTGATAATTATCCTTCAAACAGTGAAAGTATTGCAGAAGATACTCTTGAAAGATCTTCATCCCCATCTTCATAGATGAGGTCAACAAGCTAAAACCCCTAAGACTTGTTTGGAATGATTTTTATTTTTTAGTCTTTCAAAACAATTTTAAAAAATAAGTTTAAATTCAATTTTTTGAAAAAAAAAAAAACAAAAACATTTGTTTGATAATTATACTCAAAACAGTTTTTAAATGATATAAAATAAATAAATTGTTTGAAAAGTTGCTTTTAACAATAACGTGGTGGTCAGGTGGCGGCGAGACAAGAACATAAAGATCTAAGCAGTGAAGCAGTTTTGAGCAATAGACGCGAGACACCATAAGTGGCGATAATGCAAAACTTGTCTTGTCTTGGGGTAGCAGTTTAGCTTGGTTTTACAAATTAGATCCAAGTTTCTGTCCGAACTAACAGTTTATGTAAAACAAGATTCAATCCAATCCAAACTTTTGCTATTTTTATTGATTTTTTTTAATTTGAATTGGATTGGATTAACAATTTAGATTGGACTAGATTTGAACATCTTAGCAATATACCATGCCAATATAGCATACAGTTAGGCATCTTTGCTTTTGCAAGACCGCAACGATCAATTTATTTTAGGCAAAATTAATTAATTCATCCTCTAATTTATAATTTGTTTTGAAATTCATCTAGTAGGTAATAAACATTTTAAATTTGCCCTCTAAATAATAAAATTGAGCACATTTAAATTTGATATGTAACTTTTTAAAATTGAGCACATTTATTTTCTTCGTGAACATCGTTTATTGCATTAAAAGTTAGATTTGAAAATAAAATATATTACTAAATATGTCATATATAATATTTTTGCCAACTTGTGTTAAATATGATTTTTTTCGTCAATATAATTGGCATTATTTATAAAAAGGACAAACATGTTCAATTTGTAAAAGATGGTGAATTTTAAACACATTAATTCGAGGATAAATTTTCAAAAAAAAAAAATGATGAGGAGAGATTAATTAATTTTGCCTTTATTTAATTTGCCAAAATTGAATAAAACCTTTATAAATATACGGTGATACAAAAGTCGGCGTTGTGTTTGGCTTCTTCTCTTCGCTCCGTTAGCGTCGCCGCAGCTCCTCCAGCTCCAGGTTTCCTCCCTCTCTCTATCTTTCTCTCCCTCCCGTTAGTCGTAGATTTATCTGGTTCCGGTGTTTAATTTTTTTGATGATGAATAAAATGTTTGGATGAATGAATAACCCTATTTCGTGTTTTTCTCTTTTGGTCTGAATACGGGCCTTATTCGATTAGCATGAAAGCCCGCAAGTAAAGCTCCAAAGCTCATAACAATTCTCGTTATCGTGCCTCCCTACAGCCATAGAAAAGAAAGCGTGCGTGCGTGGTGTGCCAAATCTCCTCTTCTCGTCTCTCTCTTCTCAAATTCAAACTCTTCTTCATTGGATTGGATCTAAAGAGCACCCTCAGTCCCCAATCGTGCTTCCAATTCGTGAGTCCCTTTCCCCCTTCTTCGCTATCTCTCTCTCTCTCTCTCTTCAAGTTTTTATTTATGTTCAGCTCCATCACTGTAACTCGGATGGATCTATGACCCTATTTTGAATTCTAGGTTTCTCAGTTTTGGTCTCTGTCTGTAATTATCATCTATTTGTACGTATTCATCTTTCTATTATTTCCCCCATTTGGGTGTGGGTGTATGAAGCTAAGCTTCATTCTTCTTTGGCTTAAACCAACCGTGGTTCATTACATGCTATGTTGTGTTGTTGTTAGCCGATGGATTTTGTGGCCTGACCCGTTGATATCGCGTGTGGTTTGTCTTTGACGACGTGGGTGGGATTTTGCGTTTGTCTACGATATTCGCTTTCACCCCTCTTCTTTCTCGCTCGCTAAAGGGAAGGAAGTCTGCATTCCGCAAAGCCTGCAGAGCAACCACGGCACAATTTCATCAATAAACATCGCAACTTTCATCTTCTAATTGAGTCATATGATGATGTTGTTCTGTTCCTTCACGTTTTCTCAATATTTTTTTTTTCCGGGAAACCCTCAATCAATTTAATAGCATGTTGGTTGAGCAATTAATAATACAACAACAAAAACAACAACTAAGCCTTGTCTGTTAAGTGGGGTCAGTTATATGGATTAAACCTCACGATAATGCTCTATCATTTATCATATTTATGTTCGACCCATTAACATTTAAATCCCTTCTAATTGTTTCCTCTATAGTTTTCTTAGGTTGTCTTCTACCTCTAGTTATAGTACCATTCCTCCATCCGTTCCATTCTCCTTATTGGGCCGCCTCTACAGGTCTCCTCCTAAGAGGTGATTATACCATCTACTCTGTAATAGGCACTACCCCAGTTCTCTATCCAGTGCACTCATTCTAATTCTATCATGTCTAATCTAATGTGATCATTCGTCCGTTGCAACATCGTGGTCTTTGTCACACGTAGTTTATTTTCATGTTGATTTTTTACTGTCCAACATTTGGTCTCATACTTCAAGGTCAGTTATATTGTTGTGTAGTTACATTTACCTTAAGTCTTAGTGATACTTTTTAAGCACAATGCGCTTCTCCACTTTGACCATTTCTCGGTGTGGCAACTAATGTTACAATATTTTGAACCTTAAGGGCAACTATGAATTTATTATGATAATCATTTGTTAATTAATGCTCTCATTGATTTGTTTACCATCTGTGGAATATTCTCAAGTTGCTGGGAATTGATGTATTATTGGCATCTTTTGTGCATTAAAGATATGCAGCTGGTCATATTGCTTGCAATACACCACTAGAGGTATAAACTGTATGATCTTTCTCACTAGTCGCCCCTTTGTCCATCTACATTATATTTAAATTATTTTCTTTTTGGGGAAATAAAGCAATAGCTTGCCCAATGGTGGCTAGTGACTGAAACTTCAGGTTCTCCTTCTGGATTGCTTTACCAATTTGAATTCTTGAATTTATCTTATTACAATCTAAATTTAATTTATGGTTTTAAGGATGGCTAGTTTGGCGTCGTGGAAAATCCATAAGTTCTACTGATTATCTCTTTAATGCCTTATAAATATATATTCTCTTCTTTTATGTTCCTTTGAGAGTCTGATTTGATAAAAATATTTTTTTTAGTGTTTCAGTTAATTTTAATTTTATGGATACCAATAATTGGAGGCCTAATCAAGGCACCGAACCCAGTATAGATAATGGTGATTGGAGAGGTCAACTGCCGCCTGAGTCACGTCAAAGAATAGTCAACAAAATGTAAGATTCAGTTTTAATATTGTATCACTGATGTGATTTGTAGTTTTCCACCATTGTCGCATGGCAAAAGAAATCATTGGTTAAATAGATTGACAAAATTTCCTTGAGGACTCTGGTTGTTGTCTTCAAGAAAAAAGGGAAAAATGTGTGGCGAAAGACTACAACCAAATACACAACAGTGTGTGATGTTCTGATTTTTTGTTTTTATCATGGGTATTGCGGCTACAAGACAAGCTCTGCAGCTTATAAGTCATTTCTGACATCCATTCTAATGATCACAAGATCTCAAGAACTTGTATTATTTAACTATTAAACTTTTTTTTTTTTTTGGGTAGAATGGACACCTTAAAAAGACATCTTCCTGTTTCTGGTCAAGAAGGATTGCATGAGCTTCGGAAGATTGCTCAAAGGTTTGAAGAGAAGATTTTTACTGCTGCAACAAGTCAGGTATATGTCTAGTTAGGATCCTCACTATTACCGCATTCATTTATTGTTTACCTCTGAAAAAATATACAATATGCAAGATTGATGATTAATTATTTGATGTGGTATTCCCTGATTTCAGTCAGATTATCTACGGAAAATATCTTTGAAGATGCTTACGATGGAGACTAAATCCCAGGGTACACTGGTCAATAATTTACCATCAAATCAAGTTGGCCCTAGCAATAAACCTCCTGATCCAGGTTAGCATTTAAGAGCGTTCACATGTTTATGGTATTCTGATAGTATTCGACTTTCTAAATTGGTTTATGTTTTCGGTTTAAGCTGTTGGGACTATATAGGGTCTTATTGCTTTGAAAATCATTGATATTTTAAGTTCCTTTGCTTGTCTTAATATGATTCTTTTCATTTGTCTTTTCTTTTTTCTTATACATTTTACATTGAAATCGTTCTTGTGTGCTTAACAATTCACACTCTTAATTTTAATTGTAATTCTTTCTTTCTTTTTTTTTTAATCTGACTCAGGCAATTATTTATTTATTTATTTATTTCAAATAGGACATGTTATGCAGCCTCAAGTTCACAATACAGGGCAGCAACATGCTATGCCTTTGTCTAATCAGTCCCAGCCACGCCAACCGCTTCTGTCTCAGAACATTCAAAATAACATCGCATCTCAACCAAACTTGCCACCAGTTTCTACTCTAGCGCAGACTACCATTCAGAATGTTGGCCAAAATACCAATGTGCAGACTATACCTGGACAGAATTCAGTGGGGAGCACTATTGGCCAGAATACCAATATGCAAAATGCGTTTGTTGGTTCCCAGAGACAGCCAGGAAGGCCGCAGGTTGTTCCCCAACAACAGCAGCAACCACAGAATTCACAGCAGTATCTGTACCAACAGCAACAGATTCAACAACAGCTTTTGAAGCATAAGCTTATGCAGCAGCAGCAGCAGCAGCTGCAATCTCAGATGCAGCAGCAGCAGCAGCAGCAGCAGCAGCAACAGCAGAACCTTCTACAATCAAATCAGTTGCAATCTTCTCAGCAATCCATTATGCAAACATCATCTGTCATGCAGCCTCCAATGATCCAAACATCATCTATATCTAACATTCAGCACAATCAGCAGTCTAATAATGTCCAACAGTCAACACAGTCCATGATTCAGCAACACCCACAAGTCATCAGGCAACAGCAACAGCAACAGACATCCATTATTCATCAGCAGCAAACATCAATGGCACAGCAGTCAATGATGGCTCCACAGCAGCAGCAGCAGCAGCAGCAGCAACAGCAACAGCAACAACAGCTTTTGGGAACTCAAACAAATGCAACCAACATGCAACATGCCCAGATACTTGGGCCACAGAATAATGTTAGTGACATGCAGCAACCACAGAGGTTGCTTTCACAGCAGAATAATCTTTCAAACTTGCAACAACAGCAACAGTTAATAACCCAGCAGAACAACCTATCAAATATGCATCAACACAACTCATCAGGCATGCAAATGAGCCAGCACTCTGGACACATGCTACAACAATCAAAGGTTCCCATGCAGCAATCACAGCAAAATGCATCAAATTTGTTACCATCTCAAACACAGCAGTCACAGCCACAGGCTCCGCAGCAGCAATTGATACCACAGATTCAATCTCAGCCTGCACAGTTGCAACAGCAGCTGGGTTTGCAGCAGCAGCCAAATCCCTTGCAACGAGATATGCAGCAAAGGCTTCAGGGATCTGGCCCTTTACTTCAACAGCAAAGTGTTCTTGATCAACGAAAGCAGTCATATCAATCACAGAGGCCCCTTACGGAAACTTCGTCAAGTATGTAGAAGTTTAACTGCATGTTTTCCCTGTCTTTTATTTTCTGTATATTGATGGCTTCCATCTTTTAATATATGGTCATAATAACCTTAAAATTACAACTAAAATATCAATAAGCTCCTACTGGAAGAGATTTTTTTAATACCTGTGATAGTTTTAAGGTACGTTACTTTTCATAAATGAGAGTTTATTATCTAACTATGAATCCTGCTGCTTAAATTTTTTTTAACATTTTAATTCTTTGAAAAAATAGCACACATGACTTAATATTAGCCACTAAATCTTACAAGTACAGGTATCTTTGAAAAAGTTGAGGTACCAAAGAACCCCCTTCCTCTTCGAAATATGTAGTAGAGATAATGCTGTAAGGTGGTCTAAGCACTATAATAAAATGGTGGTCTCGAGCTAAAGTTAAAGATCCCAACATTTAATGGGGAAAAAAATGACATTTAGGTGAATTGCAAGGGTGGGCAGCAACATTGTAATATAACTAAAACAGTGCAATGGCAAGGAGTGGGCAGAAAAATCTAGTAGAAGAGACCAAGTCACTGAACCACCGTTACGAGGTTAGGAGCTTGGGCAGAATAGCAGGTTTGGGCGGTTTTCAGGTTTGGGCTAGGTTTTATCTGTATTGCTGTGATTGGGGAAAGTGTACAATCCCTGTGATTCTACATGCTGGGATGCAATCCCTGTTTGATCTCAGTGGAATAGTTTTCTACTGTGATCAGGGTTTCTACAACCTTCCAAACATTCTATGTAGGAGAGCGTGATTTTGACATTCTTGGATCAGGTTGTCAAATGGCAGCCCTGGCATGGCGGCTTTTATAGAAACTGCCATGACAACCTTCGTGGCGTGGCGGCCTATGGTGACCACAATTCGCATGGCGGGCAAGGTGGAAATGGCGGGTCTAACTTTTTTTCCCCTTGTTTTTTTTAATGTTGGGTTGGGGACATTTTTGGGATTTTGTGATGTTAAAAAGCAACCCTAATCCCTAATGACCACTCGGGGCCCCCTGCATCTTTCATTTTCTCATCTCCTTCATTTTTCCACCTTCTCCACCCACCATTTGCAGCTCCAGCGTCTGCCGACGGCTGATTCCGGTGAAGCCCCTTCTGGTGACAAGCACCAACCAGCGGCGGCGGCAGGTTTCTCCTCTGTTTCATCTTCTTTCCTTCCTGTTATGTCTTCTGTTTCTTCTTCTTTTCTTCTATTTTGCCCTCTCCTTTCATTCTTCTGTTTCCTCCTTTTTCCTTACTTTTTCTTCAATTTCTTCTTCTGTTTCTTGGGTTTTTCTTTTACTTCTGTTTCTTGGCTGAACCTTTTTTTTTTCTTCTGGACTTCTGGTTTTAATTTCCTTTGTGAGCTACAATGGCAAATGAGGGTCAAGTTTCACAAAGCCCAAGGGCTTCCACTAGAACAGACACAGGTTTTTGTCTTATTAGTTCTAATATTTAGAAGATATTTTTGTGTATATATAAATATTTGTTGCTAGTCTTATTAATTTTTTTGACAAAAAATTTATTAGATATTTTTTTATATATAATTACATGTTTTTAATTTAATTGTTCTTGATATATGTTATTTGTCTCACTCGTTTTAGTATTATTATTTGTCATTACAATATTAATAAAGATTAATAAAGTATTATTATTTGTCATATTTAGAAGTTCTTGTGGATATTTTTTTGCATATCTATCAATATTTTTCGGTCCGCCATGGTATCCTCCATATCTGCAACGCCATCTGCCATATTTCCATGGCAGATTTTTGGCTCACCGCCATGAGTCATCATTTGCCATTGGCAACTATGCCTTGGATAATCCTTTAATGCTGCCATCACTTCTTGGAAAGCAATGTCAAATAAAAAACAAAAAAAATACAAAAAAAGGTCAAAAGAAGAATTTAGCATATTTTTGTGTGCTTTCTTTTCCATGTTTGATTTTGGTATTTCTCTTTTGTGCGTATCCTGTTTCTGTAGATTATGATAATCATCTTATTCCTTGTGCCTACCTTCGTAAATTTCTTGCCTTGTCTGAATGCTTGTGGCCAGTCTTCAGAAATTCTGTGGTGATGCCCCTGCCGTGTACATGTTTCTACTTAAGTTTCTCATTCATAGAGTACAACACCTTTATTTTGAACCTACAGGTCAATAGCCCATAGGATAACCCCGCACTTCTTGTTTCCATGTGAAAACATAGGGTATCGCCTATTTCATGGTGATGTATGCTGTAATTGATAGAATAATGTTCTATGAGCTCACTGCAATTGCCTTACCTGTTTTTTTATATTTTTTGAAAAAGCAAATGTCTGCATTTTTGTTGTTTGCTTATGCGATTTATATTATAACATCCATTGTAGCTTCTATGGATTCAACTGCACAGACTGGACAGCCAAGTGGAGGTGATTGGCAAGAAGAAGTCTATCAGAAGGTTATACATAACGTTCTTATCACTTTTATTTCTTTAGTTAAGTTGGATACAACAACAGAAACTAGTCAAATTACTCAAATAAACCTTACATTAACCAATGAAGATTGATAACCTTTAATTTGAGGTATTGACTTAATAGTAAGAACATGGAATTCTTCACCTGTCTTTGGGGTAAAAATAAAGAATACTCTTCTTAAATCCATACAGTTGAATATGTGAATGAAACGAATCCTTCACACTGTATGTAATCGGCTAAGAATTGCACTTATCCGATTTTAGACCCCCAAGTATTACCTTTAAATTAGATGATTTGCACTAAAGAAAGTATTTGGCTCTTCAGACAATGAGGTCCTCAACTAACTATTGAAAGCATTGAGTAAGACTAATTCAACATGAAGAGTTAATAAAAACAAGAATTTCATTAATGAGCAGTGGAAAATACAAGAGATTACTGAAAGCTAAAGGGAACAATAAAGTTTAAAACATAGCAGCTGGCATGAGTTGGAATCTGATTCTCTCTATTATGATCCATCCTTTAAATGTCCTAAAATTAAGGAAAATCACAGATCATGGCCTGCTAAACTTTGAGGAACGTAACTTCCGTGCCATGTTCTTTTGGTTTTTGATACTGACTTCTCCATGCAAATGGGCCTGCAAACATTCTCGATCCAGCTTTGATTAATTTTCTTCAGCTTCCTTCCATTTGGGCCTTTTCCGTGGATAACTCTTTCTCCATGCCACTTTAAATTTGGGCTTAAACCAGTCATGGCCCAATTCTCTTTTGCCCCAACAATTTAAAAATGTGTGCACTGCATTGCAGTAGTGGAAACCCTTAACAGGAATTTTGTCTTCAGTGAATACCTTTTATTACTACCTTTCTATCCTCACTTATTTGCTGGCATCAAGACAGTTGCATCTTAATGATTAATCTGAAGCTGTCCTGATATGGATGGTATTGCTTCAGTGCGAAGATTATGTTATTATTTGGTGACTTCTAAAAAAGTTTCCAGTTGAGTATTCAGAGTCATGGTCTCATGGGTATACATACACATGATGTACATACTCTCATTTAAGCATTGAAGTAAAACTTGTAATTTATGGCTTGGTGGTTGTTGTTTTTCATATGTATATTTATGCTACAGTGAGATTTGTGTGAGAATTCAAGGTTTCTAATGCAATAATTCTTTGAATTTTGATGATTTTAACTTGACAGATCCAAACCATGAAAGAAAATTACTTTTCAGAGTTGTATGAAATGGACCAGAAAATTTCTGCTAAACTTCAGCAGGTATGTTGTGCTTCCCCCTTTTTTTTTTTTTGTCTGGTACTATATGTTCTTTTGTTACTAGGCAACTTTATAACAGCTGCTATGGATAAATAATCCTTTTCCATTATCTTGGCAAACCCTGGAGTTTGCATTCTGTGCTAAGCACTATCAAGTTATCACCTTGTTTACTTATTTATTCATTTATTTATGACTTACTAGTGCTGTTTCTGACTGTGTATCTTCTTTTCTCTGTCAGAGTGATTCCCATCCCCAACAACCAAAGACAGATCAGATTGAAAAGCTGAAGGTATTTAAAATGTTGTTGGAGCGTGTTTTAACATTTCTACAGGTTTCTAGGAGCGACATTTCACCTGATTACAGGGAGAAAGTGGGTCCATATGAGAAGCAGATTATAAATTTTATTAATTCAAATAGACCTAGGAAAGTCATGCCTTCACTTCGGTCAGGACAGCTTCCCCCAAGTCATATGCACTCTATGTCACAGCCACAGCCACAGCCACAGCCACAGTCCCAAGTTATTCAGGTGCAATCTCATGAAAACCAAATGAACTCTCAGTTGCAAACAACAAATATGCAAGGTTCTGTATCAACAATGCAGCAGAATAATATGACAAGCATGCAGCACAGTTCTATGTCTGTCGTATCCACAACACAACAGAATATGATGAATTCAATGCAACCTGGTACCAACTTAGATTCAGGACAAGGAAATGCTATAAACTCCCTGCAGCAGGTTCCAGTGAGCTCCCTTCAACAAAACCCTGTTAGTGCTCCTCAACAAAGTAACATTAACTCCTTATCTTCACAAGGTGGGGTAAATGTGATCCAATCGAATCTTAATCCCCTTCAGACAGGTTCTAGTATGCTTCAACAGCAGCAGCTGAAACAACAGCAAGAACAGCAGATGTTGCAGAGTCAACAATTCAAGCAACAATATCATCAGCGGCATATGATTCCGAGGCAGCAGATGCTACAGCAGCAGCAGCTACACCAGCCAGCAAAGCAACAGCTGCCTGCACAGTTGCAGACGCAGCAAATGCAACACCTTCACCAAATGAATGATGTAACTGATATAAAGACGAGGCAGGGAATTGGTGTTAAGCCAGGAGTCTTTCAGCAACATCTTCCCTCGAGTCAACGTTCTGCTTATCCCCATCAACAGCTGAAACAAGGGAGTCCTTTTCCTGTTTCTTCACCCCAACTCCTTCAGGCTGCATCTCCTCAGATTCCACAACATTCATCCCCACAAGTTGACCAACAAAATCATCCTCCATCTCTCACAAAAGTTGCTACCCCTCTGCAATCCGCCAGCTCACCTTTTGTAGGCCCCACTCCATCACCCCCCTTGGCTCCATCTCCTATGCCAGGAGATTCTGAGAAGCCTATTTCTGGTGTCTCATCCATGTCAAACGCTGCAAATATTGGACTTCAACAAACAAGTAGTGCAGTTGCACCTGCTCAGTCCCTTGCCATTGGAACTCCTGGAATATCAGCCTCTCCTTTACTGGCTGAGTTTAGTGGTCCAGATGGTCCTCATGGTAATGCTTTAGCACCAACTTCTGGAAAGCCAACTGTTACTGATCAGCCTCTTGAGCGCCTAATTAAAGTGGTTAGTCTAGCTGATCTTAAGCTGGCTTGATGGGTAGCTATGACCTTTGAATTTCTTAAAAGATGTGACAAAAAGTTTGCTGTAATTATTCTACTGTTTTAGTTTTGGAGTTATAGATGACAAGTTTATGTCTGACCATGATTCCAGATGAAATCAATGTCATCCAACGCATTGAGTGCTGCTGTCAGTGATATTGGTTCAGTTATCAGCATGAACGATAGAATAGCAGGGTCAGCTCCAGGTAATGGATCCAGAGCTGCTGTTGGCGAAGATCTGGTCGCCATGACTAATTGCCGTCTTCAGGCTAGGAATTTCATCACCCAAGATGGTGCCAATGGAACCAGGAGGATGAAGCGCTATACTAATGCTACACCCCTGAATGTTGTATCATCTGCTGGTAGCATGAATGACAGTATCAAGCAGTTAACTGTTATGGAGGCTTCTGATTTGGAGTCAACTGCAACATCTAGCATCAAGAAGCCAAGAATTGAGGTACTAAATTATGCTTTCTTTAATTGCTACAGTTCATTTTTACAATTATATATATCTTTTTAATGCCAGTGCCTTCTTTTTCTTGCTGTTACAGTTAGTCCACATGGAATATATATGCACCAAAACATTATGTACATTACTCTTTCACCCTTTTATTCAATTAGAATCCATTTTGCAACTAAAAGCTCTAGTGAATCTTGGTATTTACAAACTGTGTTGAAATGCACTACGGAATTAACCAGCCAACATAGGGATTTTGAAGTCTAAATTGCACAACTAACAGGGCATTTGTATGACAAGGGGAAAGGAGTAAACGCACGGTGGGATTGTTGAACTAAAGTATAATTTTATTTTGTGAAAGTTATTTACTGCTATTGGTATTTTGTACATTCGTCAAATGAAGGGGGAAAAAGTTACTGTCATGTGTGATGTATTCAGGACAATGTTGTATGGTCGTTAATGTGTCTAGTTAAAGATCTGAGGTAGGAATTACTGAATTATATATTTTTTCTTTTGATTTTAGTTACATAAATTTATACATAACCTCTCTTTGCGACTGTAACAATAACAACATTAGTGGTTACAGTGATGAAGGTTGTTAGTTTTTAATTATTATCATTATTAATTTGTCTTATTTTGCAAATATCCATTGTACTCCCCCTTTTGAACAATAAATCAATACTCAAGGGTGACGTTTAATACCTATTTGCTGTGTGTAACTGTTATTAGATCTTAGATTGTTGTCTGTTGACTTTGACTGTCAATTGGGTTCATTATATAATGACTAGAATTTTGTATCATCTACATTTTGGCACTGGTTTCGTTAGAGAATGTTGATTCATCGGATAATAATGTTTAAAATAATTCATACTTGGGGTTTGAGCCATCTCAACATAGTGAGAAGAGGCTTTGTTTTTGTTGGCATAGCGAGGAAATCACTTTATAATTTCTGAATTTGATCTGGACGATATGCCATATTGGTCTTCGGTAGCTGATAAGAAATTTCTTTGACTTATATGGCAGGCTAACCATGCTCTTTTGGAAGAAATCAGGGAGATTAATCAGCGACTTATTGACACTGTTGTAGACATAAGTGATGAAGAAGTCGATCCAACTTCAGCTGCTGCTGCTACTGAAGGGGCAGAAGGGACCATGGTCAAATGTTCCTTTGTTGCTGTGGCTCTTAGTCCAAGCTTAAAATCCCAATATGCTTCAGCACAAATGGTGGGCTCATCGAGCTCTTAAACCTTATACATATTATTTGTTTTTTTTCCTTTTGTATAGAACTTGGTCTTATTTGTGTTTTATTACCATGCAGTCACCAATTCAACCCTTGCGCTTGCTTGTTCCTACAAATTATCCTAATTGTTCCCCAACACTCCTAGACAGGTTTCCAGTTGAAACCAGGTGAGAGAATGAGCATTGTGGCATCTTATGTATGCATTTTTTTGTTTTTTTTATATGAAAGATGAAAATCCTTTATTCTCGGCAAATGATGAAGTATCCTGATGAACATGTTTTGCTTGATTTTATCAACAGAAAGGAGAAATCTAATGTTTACACATCTTACAAAACTTTCATCAATTATGGAAAATACTCCACTTTTTTTTTTTTCTCTCCTTGTGCATGGAACATTTGTTGTATTGTTTTGGCCGAGTGGCATAATTATGCTGCAACTTCTCTTATTGCAGTACCCCTGCCATGTGGTTATTGATGTGTCAAGTTGCTTCTTTATTCAGCTGTAAATTCATTCATGTGCCATAAAATTGAGCTAGCATTTCTAAATAAATGCATCAAAGACTGACTGGTGTACACAGATTCTCAGCAGTGTTATAAGTATGCTTGAAGTTTGTCTGTCAGTTCCCCCTACTATCAAGTTATGATTAATTTGCAACTTGACATGAAATTTGTATTTGTTGGCTTTCTAAAATATTTAATATGTGTTGGCTTTCTAAAATAGTTAACCTTCTCTTCTTTTTTTTTTGTCATTTCATTTTTTTTTTTTTTTTTGTGTTGGTGGGTTCCTGTAGTTTTGATTTTCTCCCGCCTTTAATTTCTTCTGCTTTCATTGATTAAATTCTATTTGGAAGGCAGCGAGAGAAGTTTTGCAGTGAGACACATCTACATCTTAATGTGCTTAATGAGACTGACCCATTTAATCTTAATTGTTTTATGAAATGTTTGCTTATGCCCCTTCTAGCGATGATCAACACAATGCATGTCTCATATTTCCCTATTTCCGAAGTTTATCTTATATTTGCTGAGAAATCTTCTGTTCTAATAAAAGAAGTGATCTTGGATATTTCTGGCAGCAAGGAGAACGAAGATCTTTCGGTGAAGGCAAAGGCAAGGTTTAGCATATCCTTGCGAAGTTTATCACAGCCTATGTCTCTTGGGGAGATTGCAAGGACTTGGGATATCTGTGCTCGCACAGTTATTTCTGAGCATGCACAACTGAGTGGTGGAGGAAGCTTCAGCTCTAAGTATGGGACTTGGGAGGATTGCTTGACCAGTGCAGGATGATCCTTGCCCGGATTTTGCAAACCTTTTTTCTTCTTTTTGCCCTAGTCTTGGGCAAACCTTACGTCAGTCAATAGTCATTTTATGAGCAGTTTTTGGGTGTAAATGAAAGCCTAAATACGGAATTAAGTAGCATGATATCAAATACGTCCCGTTTCGGTGGAATTATTTGACTGCGTCATCGTGTATGAACTGTAAAATCCGTTTTTCTGATTTTGTAAGGTCCCTTGTGTATAAGTACGAAAGCCTAAGATAATGTATTAAAGTTGTGACTTAATCAGATTGCCAGGGCCTTGTTCATAGCTTAGCATCCCAACAGTTATGCCTTCATACAAGTGGTATTTGTCGAAGAATAGCTCTTCCAAATGCTGGAGTCCTGATGTTGAAACAATAAGTCCGAAAATTCTAATATCTGTGTTTGAATATAAGTTTAGTGGTGGACTTAACCAAGTTTTCTTTCACTATAGTTTTTCATGCGAGAGCTTTTTGAGTATATATATTTTTTTGGTATGGAAAGTGTGAGTGTATTTTATTGTCTAGTATTGATAATGTGTTGAACTTAAATGTTTTGGAAGGCAGGCTTGGAATGAACGCATTGTTTGGTTATGAAGTTTCCGAATTTATGTAGCTGACCTTTTTGGTTTATATATGTTACTGATAACGTTATAGTTTATTTTGTTTACATGACGTTTGTGAAGGATTTTATGTCCAAGGTATTTACGTCACTGATGATAGTTCTACTCCATGAGAAATAGCAGAGTGGTTGGAACGAGAGAAGAGAGGAGAAATAGTGCAAAAAGTAATTTTTAATTTCTATTTACCTAGATTGTAATAATGGATAGTTGTTTTTTATAATTTGTTATTTTAGTGAAATTTTATTAGTTGACCGTGTAAAATTATTTTACTTTCTTAATGTATACAAATTAAATTAGTCGAAAATATATAGTACTCGCGTCTTGAGTTTGGATTTGTACGTTTGTTTCGGGGAAGGTTGCACAGGTACTTCCTTCAAATAGATCGTTCTCTTGTAGATGTTGAATAGTCGGTTATATAAAGTGTTGATGCATAACGCATAACAGGCTATGACAAAACTAGAGACTGTATGTGCATTTTTTTTCATGTACACTTTAATACACACCCGTATGCATTTCAACTGTGAGGATTCTAAGTGCATGACTCAAATCTTAGGAGGCAAATCAATTATATTTTACCCCTATTGTGATGCGTCTTGAGTAGTGTAAAATATAAATTCAACTCATCATAGAGATTATCAACTTAAATGACGATACGATTAATTAATTTAACTATAGTAGTAACGCGTGGCAGTAATTGCCGACTGCATGGAATTTCAAGCTGGCACGTCAAATCACGGAAACAAAGTAACCCACAATAAAACCAAAAAATATAGTAGCAGGGAGGTGGTGGTCTCGGTGGAAGGGTTTAGATCCCTTCAAGCTCTTACGTTTGATGAATGATTATGTGTCTGGAAAAATAGTGTTTAAAATCCTCACTTACGTGTTTAATTATATTTTGGGGGATTAGTCTCAAACATCACATCTCATTTGCCGGATAACGAGATATTGTCAAAGAAAAAACTATAAAACATTACAGTAACAAACAATTTTGTCCACGCAAGAGTCAAAATGAAATGACTTATATATATATATATATTAAAAAATATAAATAAATGACAGCTTAATCGTCAAAGCGACCCGCAACAATCCCAACAACAACGTAAGTAAACAATGGGCTGCACGACCGCCCAATGTTTGTGAAAACAACAACGCTATCACACCACAAACCAAAATCACCACTTCATGTTTTTTCATCCACCAAATTATTTTTCCCATTAGTGTGTGGTTTTTATTTTTTATTTTTTATTTTTTATTTTTGATAAGCTATAGTTAGTGTGTAATTATACTTTGTTTCTTAAATATACGGCTTAAACATGTTTTTATGGCGGATAAATAAGTGAATTTGTTTATAATCTTTAAAAAAATTGATTTTGATCCAAAGATTTTTTTTTTAAAGTTATTTGATTTTAATCCTTGTTATTAGTCTAAGTTAAATATTCAGATGATTGATGAGAGATTATGTCATCCAATTCTATATAACAAACAATAATCATACTGTGACACATCATGACAGTCACTCTATTTTGATTATTGTCACTTTCACTCCCACTAATCTTTATTAAATTTTACCAAATTGTCCTTATTCTATTTTAACTAAAAGAAGAGCAAGTTAACAATTATTTATTACTCATCATATTGATATATATCAAAATTTATTGTTCTTAATTTAATTAATTAAATGTGTTTAATATTGACCTAGACACTAAATATTACAAGTATTTAATATTAACATCTCTGATATAATAAGAAGTTAGAATAAAATGTTATTATATCCAGATGTCATCTGCACTATTTCTTTTTTTTTGTGCCATCTGCACTGTTATTTATTTTTTTTTCCCGATTTTTAGCGCTCTTGGATCCATTCTATTCTGTGACAAATAAGAATTGTTCGGTGTACCTAAAAACAAAAAAAAGAAGTGGATCAGTACAGAAATTTTAGATAACACAGGCACAACACAACATAATCTTTCAAGAGCATAAACAATTAATAACTCATTTGATCTTTGGGACTAATTAATGTCTAGGACAAAACAACTATACTGTCGGGTCGTATGATCTTTATACGGGTTTATCCCAATATCACTTATCAGGACATCCAAGTGTTGAGAAAAAGCCATGGAATGGCTTCTCTGTGTCGATCGTTAACTTCATTGACTTCTTTTGCTATTTGCTGACAGCTGAGATGGCGTGGGTATGGCATTGAGGAAGAAAGGAGGAGAGAAGATAGATTAGGGGAAAGAGACGGCTAGTTGTGTAATTAGTTATTTAAGTAGCTCTAAAATATTCGCCATTATATTATTTCGATAACTATTGTCTTAACAAAGCTTTAGAAGGAATATTCAATATATGGATATAAATTATTGGATTTGGATCTAATTTCACTTTAGAGGGTAAAGTTGGCAATTTCATCCTTGGATTAATAGAGTGAAGAGGACTATACTTTTAATTTTATTGATCCAAAGGTAAAACCTCCTTACTTTACTCTATAAAGTAAGGATTTCACTTTAGAGGATCTTTATCCATAAATTATTATATTAGAGATGTTAATATTAAATACTTGTAATATTTAGTGTCTAGGTAAATATTAAATACATTTAATTAATTAAATTGTTTTTAATTAAATTAAGAACAATAAATTTATATATATATATATATATATATATATATATATATATCAATATGATGATTAATAAATAATTGTTAACTTGCTCTTGTTTTATTTAAAATATAATAAGGACAATTTGGTAAAATTTAATAATGATTAGTGGGAGTAGGAGTCACAATAGTGACTCCCCATAATCTTATGCCTAAAATCCTAGATAAAATGAGTTATTGAATGGATAAGTTGCAAAAGTCCAATGAATTATATGGTAAGAATTTTGATATTTAAGATTATGATATATATGATTAGATCGATGACATAGTCTTCTGCTATACAACTTGATATTTAACATAGATAGACTAATAATATGTTACAACCCGATTTGGATCGTGACCGGCACGTGAGGAAATCCGATCCACACGTAAGCCTTGTGATATCTGTACTATACTATATGCATACTTTATTCATAAAACATGGTTTGATCATAATTCAAATTACTAATAATCCTCAATACTTGTGAAATAAACCTCTTTTCATAAATAAATTATGAAACTATAGTTGTAAAATAAATGTCAACTGGGTTTTTCAAATACAAAATAACTATGAAGGATATACTGTTAAATACAAAAAAATCATAGTATAAACAAAATACAGAATAATCTATATTCCATTCGGGACTTTACCTGTCATATCACTGGAGCACATCTACCATGAACAAAATACTAAGGCTTCACGCCAAAGTGAAACTCTCCCAAACGGAAGAATGCTACTGCTAAGGGGGAGGAAGGGGAGATCATGAACTACACCTGAATCTGTGAGGAAAATGAAGAAGAGAAAGGTGAGTTTTGCATTCAAAACTCAGTGAGTGGATCCTCACTCATAACCATGCATGGGACAAGAAAATATTATGATTAAATAATAATAACAATGCAACATTCATAAACATTTCCATTTACTTTACATAATAATTAAAATCTCAAGAATTACATAAGGGAACAGAGTATTCGTCAACTGGAGGGAGGGTGTTTAGCCCCTGGCGGACAAAGCCACTAGCTAGTGTGATCTCAACGGTCCCTGGCAAGCCGTTTCCCTGGCAGACTGATCTAACTCAAGGATGACTTGCCCCTGGCGAGCCTTGATATACCAAGGTTAACGGAATAACTGTCATTTACTCACAGTTTTATTCCTCTCAGTAACTCTCTCTAATCTAAAATCAACTAAATTAGAATAGGGAGTTCAATATTTCTAGTTCAACATTCGTCAACTATAGCAAACATAAATCCTTAAATCTCATTTAGTAAATCATAACAATTCCAAATTGTCCTAATCAAATCAATTCGTGAATTAAATTATACGAAGCGTTTTATGAAATAACTATGGTTCTATGTGTTTTCTAAAATTATAATTTTCATGCATAGGTTCAAACGGAGCAATTCTAATATAACATAATTTTTACATAGTATAATATCATGTAAGAATTCATTTTCAATCTCTCAAAACACTCCGCAATGCTAGCAAATAATCATATAATGATCAAACTAAGGCCATGAGATCAAACCTACTCATCTGGAGGGGTAGACTACGAACCGCCAATACTGTAGGGACTCCGGGGAGGAGAATAGCACCAACGTTTGTCATTGAAACCATAAAACTCATCAACAACCTCTGGGAAGCTTTAAATTACTTTAAACATATACCAACAACTTTGAGAGAAAACCCCCACTTGACAAAAATGGGAGAAATAACAATACCCATACCAAGAATGTGAAAGAATAAAGAGAATGGAGACATTATCTAACAATATAAACATACCCTGATGATTTGGGAGAGTTGGATTGAAGAAAAGAAGATGAAAATGGAGGTTAGGGTATGTATGAGTGTCTGTGTGTGTGTGTGTGCGCGCATATCTGCTTCTGATTCTGCTGGGAGGGGAAGGCCCGATGGGTTTTTATTTTGGCCGAAAACAAAATGGCGTCATTTCACTTATACTGTGCTGACTCGGGTTTCTCGCTGCAGCGAACTTTCCTCACTGCAACAAGCCAAAGAAAACTATCACTCGCTGCAGCGAAGATTCCTCACTGTAGTGAGCATGTAGGCTCGCCTGTTCGCTGCAACGAGTAAAACTCGCTGTAGTAAACCTGTTCTACATAATTCTGAAAAACTTAGTTCAACAACTCGGTTCTGGCCTCTGAGGCCGATCAGGCTACTCGGGTGGGCCCCGGGGGACTCTAGGTGTGATACCTGAGGTACACGTATCCGTGGGCAAGTTTCGTACTGCCCTAAGATCCCCCAGGGTCCACCAAGTAGCCGAATCAGTCTTGGAACGCAAAATTAAGTTGCAGCCCAGGTTTTGTAAAATTATGCAGAACAGGTTCACTGCAGCGAGCAGGCGAGCCTTCATGCTCGCTACAGTGAAGAATCCTCGCTGCAGCTAGTAATGGTTTTTCTTAGCTCGCTGCAGTGAATAAAGCTCATTGTAGCAAGTAACCCATGACAGCACAATATCTGTAAAATGACGTCGTTTCATTTTTGGCCTCTTTAAAACCCCATCGGGCCTTCCTCCCAGCAACAAAAGAAGCACAAATAGAAACCAAACATCCCAAACCCTTTCCCTCTCCATTTCTCACTCTTTCTTTCAATCCCACTCCAATCTAGCTTCCCCAACTCATCAAGGTATGTATATGTTATTAGATTTAGTCTATATTCTCTTCATTCTTTCATGATCTTGAGTTGGGTATTGTTGTTCATCTCTTTTTGTCAAGTGGGGGTGCTCCCCCAATATTGTTAAAGCTATATTAAAGTTGTTTAGAGATTAGCGGAGACTAATCTTGAGTTAATGTTATTCTATGACAGTTGTTGGTGCCATTCCATACTTCGGAGGTCAAGTTGGTGGTGCCTATATACTCCCACCTCCAAACGGTAAGTGGGTTTGACCCTATCACCTTAGTTTCATCATTATGATTATGTTTGATACATGATAATTGCGAAATATGAAATTTGAGATGAGAAAAAATATATAATATGATTTTATATGATTATGTCAAGCTAGAAAAGTTATGATTTATGATGATAGCATGAAAGAATGAGTCTTTCAAAACCATAGGACCATGATTATTATGTTGTATGCTTTAGAAAAATATTTTACATGGTTAAGAATGAATTTATTGAGAAATATATGTTATAGCAAATCTGCTTTTTATTAAATATGTTTTATGAGATTACGACACTATTATGTTTTCAAGATTTAGATTTCAAGCTATGTTTTGAATATTCAATTAAGATAGTCATATATATATATGTGTGTGTGTGTGTGTGTGTGTCAGAGAAATGTGAATAAGAGTATGACCCAGCTGTAATACCCAAGGTATACGTGGCGGCGGATAAGTTCTGTACTGGCCCAGGGTCCCCTAGGACCCACTCATGTGGCCGGGAAAGCCCAAGATGCATGAATGACCCTTGAACTGGGTTTTGTGATGAATTGTCACCGCTATAGCGGTCACAGTGGGGTGACCATGGCATTTTAGGCATCAGGGCATCGCTATAGCGGTCTAGGACCGCTATAGTGGTCATAGGGAGTGTAGCAGCGTATTTTTGGCTTCTGGGGACCGCTTTAGCGGTCATGTGGGTGGTGCAGCACGTATTTTTGGTTTCTGGAGACCGCTATAGCGGTCGTAAGAGGGGGGTAGACCACTATAGCGGTCATAGACCGCTATAGCGGTGTCAGCAGTACCCAAACAGTCCAAAACACGTCGTTTCGCATTAGTGAACCCCTCCACCCCTTTTTAAACCCCAAACTCGGGAATTAACTCCCAAAATCCAAACCCCAACTTTCCCAAATGTTCTCCAACCCTTTCTCTCCCAATCCATCATCAATCTTTCTCCTTCCAAGATCAAAGGTGAGTTTTGTTGTTGGTTTATGTTAGTTTCCCTTATGTTCTTCCTTCCTCTTGTTATGGGTCATTGTTTTCTCCATTGTTGTCAAGTGGGGGTGCTCCCTCAATATTGTTAGAGCTAGATTAGAGTTGTTTAAAGATTAGCGGAGACTAATCTTGAGTCCATATTGCTCTATGGCAGTTGTTGATGCCATTCTATGTCTCGGAGGTCAAGTTGGTGGTGCCCACATATTCCCGGCTCCAAACGGTGAGTGGGTTTGACCTCATTACCTTAGTTTTATCATTATGATTATGTTTGATGCATGATATTTGTGAAATATGAGATTTGAGATGAGAAAAAGTATAGAATATGATTTTAAATGATTATGTCAAGCTAGAAAAATTTGATTTATGATGATAGCATGAAAGAATTAGTTTTTCAAAACCATGGGACCATGATTGATGTATAGAGTGCTATGAAAATGTTTTACATATATTCATGAAGAGATTTAGTGCAAGATTATATGTTTCAAGACTAGAGATTTTAAAATATGATTTTAGAGTATCAGTTAAGATATTTTGGCAAAGAATATAGAGTAGAGATGTTTCACTATAGTACTAGAGATTATCTTGAGAAATGAGATTTTAGAAGTTCAGTTTTGTGATATTCCAAAAAGATATGGAATTCAATATAATTCATAGTAACATGTGAGCTTGGAATCGGAATGCCTACAAGCGGGTGATCCCTTGGGCATGATTTCACAGTCACAGTTATACTAAAGTCAAGTTGTTAGAGTTGTACGAGTCCAGAGCTTTTAGAGTTTTAAGAGTTTTCATATGTAAATAGTTTTATAAAGTGCTAGAGTATGAGTATGATTATGTTTAGAGATTTTATGAAATATCTTGATGATTTTAAGAAATAGAGTAATTATGTATGAAAGAGTTTGATTCCTAGATTAGAGTATATAACAGAGATTTAGAGAAAATAATATGTTTATTGAATTAGAGACTAGACGGTAGCTATAGAGAAATAGACAGTGAGTTAATGGCTGAACCCGATCGTTAACCTTGGTACCAAGTTGTCCTGAGAGGACAATCTCATAGAGTAGAGAATGGAACCTATTTAGGTGTCCGCATTAGATCCCAATGGATTATAGAGATAACATTTTCAGTTCTTAAAGAACCATAGAGCAGAGATTCCTGTTTCTCTAGTAGAGTACTGTTGTTTATGTTTTCAGATAGTATTAATGATTTTTCAGAGATTATCAATGTTTTAAGAGAATATTTGACTTAAGAGATATTATACATATGAGAAATGATTTTCCTGTTGAAGTAAGAATTTAGAGATATTTTTCTTTGAATTTACATATATAGAGATATATTTTCTATTAGATTATATATAAGAATATCAAATGGTTTGTAACAGATTATGGTTTAGAGGTGCTTGTTTATGAATTCACGGCATGGAAGTGTTTTTCCTCGAGAGTAGCTATGTTATGTAAATATTGGAAATGTTTTTCTAGTGCATGTATATATATATATGGTTGTTGTTGTCCCATGTGGGTGATGGGTGAGAGCTCACTCACTGAGTCCGTTGACTCACCCCTCTCCCTTCCTCCTCATAGTTGCAGGAACAGATGTAGCCCAGACTCTGGTTTGACAGACGCGGTTGTTTTCAACGGTAAGTCTTACTTCAGAGTAAGGCTTAGCTTAGAGTTTGTTAGAGTAGAGTGCCCTGGTAAATATGCAGGCAGGATCCGAACCATGCATTATTTTCAGACTATGTATTTAATTTTAATATTTGAAACAGTGATGTATATGTTTCAGTTCGCAAGCATGGACATGAAATTGTAGAGTTTGATTAGAGTTTATGCAATAAACCTGAGAAGTATTTGTAATTCAGATCACATTTTCGGAATATGATTAAAAGGTTTTCAGAGTTTTATATGTCAAGTATTTCGGTTTTATATTTCCAAATACAAAGACTAAATAGAGTTTTAATTGAAAATATGATTTCAAAATGAAAAATATGTCATTTTATGCATATAGAGAGACTCAGAGGTCACAAGGCTTACATGGGGATGAGGATTCCCCACGTGCCGGTTACAGGCCTAGGTCGGGTCGTGACACCAGCTTTATAGATAAATATGTTAAATGATTTTTGAGTTTTATGATTACGAATCCTAGTACTTTGAGCTATGATTTTAGATTATCAAGTAAATGGAAAGTTATGATAGTTTAAGTTTTGAATTTAGAACTTCAGTTTTATGGTACCAAGAGGTACATAATTCAATATGATTCTTAACAACTACCAAATACATATTCTGTGGGCTTGAGATCGGGTTGCCTACAAATGGGTGATCCCTTGGACACGATCCTCACAGCCACAGTTATGCTAAAATTAGATTGTTAGAGTTATATGAATCCAGAACTCCCAGTGTACTAAGATGTAGGGGCTCTATTCACCAGGGACAGAGTACCCATTTTTCAGCTGTGGATTTTGTCAAACTAGTTTAGATGGTAGAGATCAGGAAACAGACAGTTAGTTAATGGCTGTATAAGATCATTAACCTTGATATCAAGTCATCCGTCAGAGGACAATATCACCCAACAACAGATACAAAAAATAGGACCTAGATAGGTACCCACATCTTGTCTGCTAGGGACTATGTGACTTTATAGCTTCAATTATTATATAAGTATTTATTCAGCTCAGTAGATCTATTTCCCTAGGCTCTGCCGCACTTTAGTTAAAACAATTTCATTTTGCGTGTGAGATTTCAATTGTGTGTTCATGAATTTATAAATGAAAAATGATTTTCTTTTACATGGTGTTTGGAAAGCTTTTAAGAGATAAAATTGAATTGAATTCCATCAGGAGTTGAATTCAATTCTTCTATTTGGAATGAGCAAGTAAATAAAAGAATTGAATTGAATTTCTTAATTTGGAATATATCTAAAATGAATTGATTTGTTTATTTTTACAATTTTTTCCTCCATTAATAAAACTTAATATTTTACTAACAACTTCAATTATTCATTAGAATACATGACATAATCAAAATCACACAAAAACACACTATAAAATATGAGTAGCCACTGGTGCAGGTGAGATAAATATCAAAGCACTAGCAAGATGGCGTCCAATTCTTCATATTTTTCCTACCACGCACATAGCTACAAATTGAAAACTATAGGGAAAAAAGGAGATTCAAAGCATAATTGGAGTTTAAATGAGAAAGCAAGGTCTCCACACTCGTTTAAATGAGAAAATGTTTTAAAACTTTATAATAATTTTCGATTAGATAAAATTAAAAGACTAAGGAACCAAGAAAAGGAAAAAGAGCGCAAAAGCATAGCAAGCTTGGGAAAACAGAGTTACAGAGGAGTGAGGTGACTGCTTCAATGGCGGACATTATTGCAAAAACATAACAAAGCAGGTCGAGAATAATATGCAGAACCAGGGCATAATGGGTATGTCAATCTTTAACGTCAAATCCATTACCAAATCAGACCTATTTTGATCTAATTTACTTTTGGGGATTTTAGAAGTATTGAATTCTATTTGGAATTGAATTCCACCATATTAGTTGGTTCCCAAGGAAGGAATTGAATTCCAATCATTGAGTGAATTCAATTCTAGGGGTTTCCAAACATTTAATTAGAGCAAGAACTCAGAGATGCTTTTCTACAAATTTACAAACACAGAGATATCTTTTCTATATATAGTTATGCATATGAATATCAAATGATTTTGAATGTTGCATGCATGATATTATATGTATATTCCTTGGTTGTCCCATGTAGGTGATAGATGAGAGCTCACTCACTGGATCTGTTGACTCACTCCTCTCTCTTCTTCTCATAGTTGCAGGTACAGGTTCAATCTCCGTCCAGTCTAGTAGACTCAGTAAATTCCAGTGGTAGGCTTTATTTGAAGTGAGACTTAGTTTAGGATTATGTTAGTAATAGAAGTGCTCCAGTAGGTGTATAGGCAAGATCCCGGCCATGCACTTAGTTTCAGAGTTTGTATAATATTTCAGTACTTGAGATAGTTATATATATGTTTTCAGTTTACAAGCATAGATTTGAAATGGTAAATTTGATTTGAGTTTATGTAACAAGCCATAAATGTACTTATGGTTTAGTTTCCAAGTATTAAGTTGATTTTCAAATTTAAAATTTAGATCAAGTGATAGAATAGTTTATGTTTTCATGGTTTACATATTTATTAAAAATGTCATAAAGCTTTCTATATTAAGTATTTCAGTCTTGTGAAATTGGATATCAGATTTGAATAAATATTTGGATAACGATTTAGAGGAAATTATGTTTTCAGAAAGTAATTTAAGTATAATTTTATTATAAAGTATGTATTCATAGAAATACGACGCCTAGAAGGCTTACGTGGGGATGAGATTCCTCACGTACTGGTCACGTTCCCAAGTTGGGTCATGACACTAGAGCAGTACAGAACCTAGCTATGGATACGTGTACCTCGGGTATTACATAATAGGGTCTAAAATCAATAATTGTGAAAATATTTGGATCAAAACAAACATTTAAGGACTAAAACCAAAGTCTATTTGTTTTACCGAGACCAAAACATATTTAAATCTAAATATATTATTAGCACATAAGATTATGACATGTTACATAAAATTACCAAGTGACACATGAAACCGAATGACTTGACTTTCTAGTCAACACAACATTTAATATAGACAAACCAATAATAAGGACGAAAATTAAACCAGACAATTTTAAAATTATTTGGATTAAAACATAACAAAACAAAATAAAAATTTATTTGAACTACCAAAACCAAAATTGGCTTATCTTTAAAATAAAATTAAAATAACAACTAATTGTCATTAATTATATTTTTATTTCTTAAAGTATTTCCTCACCTGCTATATGAGAGGCTAATCTTCTAAAATATAATCAGACATATAGCAAAGATCTCTCTCATCAATATTTGTTCCACACACTAAATCCAGATGTCAAACTCAAGACCTTATATTTAACAAACTTGAGCCCCTTGCACTCGATGTATTTGTTATTTTAGTTTGATATCAATATTTGTTATTTGAATTTCTTTATTATATTTGGCTAATAGATTTTAGCTAATAGGAATTTAGAGTGCATATAAATTAAATCTATTTTTATAATAACTCTATATACAATAATAATCAAATTAAAAAGGAATTAAAAAAAATAAATTAAAATTGAGTAATATACAAGATTACAATTAGATATTTTAATTTGAAAAGTTCATTGTATTATTAATTTCAAATAGACTAAATACCCAAATAGGTCCATCAGGTTTATATTGGGGAACAAATTAGTTCCTCAGGTTTTAGAAATTCTAAATTGGTTCCTCACATTTCAAAAATGGGGATAAATTAGTCCCTCCGTACACTGTATGGAAGTACCAATTTATCCTTTTTTTTTAAATATGAGGGATCAATTTGAGATTTTTAAAACCTGCAAGACTAACTTATCCTCTAATATCAATCTAAATGATCTGTTTGAGTATTTTGTCTTTTAAATATCAGTATTTAGACAAAACTCATCTTAAGATTACAAATAGATTGTAGCCTTATGAGGGGTGATATTTGTACTCACCAAAAAGGTGAGTCCATCGACTCACTGAGAGAGAAGATGAGATTAAAAAAAATAAGAAAAGGAAAAGAAAAGAGAAAAAATCAAGGGAGGGGGGAAGCAACACACAGGAGTCACTGTGTGTGTCGATACACTGCGTTAAAAGTTCATTTCCCTAGCCTTATTCATCTTTGTGGTATGGATAAGTGGGGTAATTGATATTAATTAATTAATATAATAATATGTGGGTGGCAGGTGGCACATGCACATCCCAATTCCGAAAGTGCATTTGGCCTATGCAATTACCGTTCTACCCCCTACTTTCTGGACCTATATAAATATAATGCTCACTTGAGGCTTTGCTCAACTGATTTCCGTAGACGACGCTTCAGAAGCCAACCGTCTTAACAAACTTCCAAAAACCTAACAAACCCTCTCTTTCTCAGCTTCTCACCCTAAAGAAACACACACACACACATTGTCTCTCTCTAGTCTCTATTGCTTCTTCAATCAAATCAAATCAACAATGGCCATGGCTTCACCTTCTTCAAGAAGCCAAACGACATCCTCCTCTTCCTCCACCCGCTCTTACTTGTCACCGTTCGCCTCCTACACCTCCGCGAATTTCGCCACCGGAGCGTCCTCTTTCGCCGGTCGCTCCTCCTTATCCTCCTCATACGGCCACCATCACCGCTCGTCGCCGCCGTCTCCGACTTTGTCGGTGCGGTTCTCGGTGGATCAACGGCCGGGTTCCCCCGGCCGGAGATCGATGACGGTGACAAAGAATCAGAGGAACAACGGCGCGGTGTCGTCCTCGTCGAGTCATCATCAGAAGAGGACGTGCATGTGTTCCCCTACGACGCACCCTGGCTCATTCCGGTGTGCCTACCACAAACGCCTCGCCAAACGGCAGAAAGAACAGCAAACGGCGTCGTGTCACTCTTCTTCTTCTTCTTCTTCTTCTTCTTCGAGCAGTAATAATAGCAAGTTGAACCTTCGAAGATCGGCGATGAAGAACTCGCTGGTGCGGATTGGGGGTGTGGAGGGAGAGCTGGTAAAGAGAGCTCTGACTTCTCTCATCAGACCGTCTTCGCACCACCAACGCCGCCGCGAGGCCTTTCAGCCAAGGCCAAGCCGCCTCTCCGTCATGTCCAAAGGACAAGACTCATCCTGATGAATGATAGATATATTCTCTTGAGACTTTTGTTCATATATAGGTTCTATTGTATGTTCTGAATCTCAAGTCTTTGGAACACTTTGCCTGCAACCTCTTTCTTTTTTGGTAGTAGTGCAAAGTTAATTAGGACAGAAATTATTTGTAAATTTTGGGCAACATCTGTGAGTAGTTTTTTCTTTCAAGCGAAACGACAAGCTAAGAGTTGTTCGCACCAATTGTTTATATTTTAGTTTTGGAATGGAAATATCTTTTCTGTATTTTGATGGATGAGTTGAGATGGGCGGAATTTATTTGTTGAAGGTGCGTTGAACTTGAAAAAAGAGGATTGGGAATCTATTATTAGATTTCTGGATACGTATATAATAATTACTGCCTGAGTTTTGTTATTCATTAAAATTTATTAAACTAAATTGGGTTCAAGTATCAGAAGTTTGATTGAGAATCTGATCTAGTGAATATGCACGTGCGGTTCATAATTTCTGTTCCACTAAATCCAACGTCTCTTCCAAGATCCTCATTGACGAGTTGTAAATATGGAAATTGCAGAGAACGAACGAGCGACTCCACTTTAACTTTTGTTCGCTTTATTATGTATATCGTGATCCGGATTCAACTTTATTGTTCTGAAACATAAAATAAATAATCCTTCAAATTTTATATATCACCAGCTGAAGTTTTTTTTATTTTTATTTTTTGTTCTTTTTTGTTTTTCATTCCAAACTTTTATTTTATGATGAGTCTGTTTATATATGTCTTAGATAAGAAGATAATTGGCCAGCAGGTTTGATATCTGTAATTTTAACTGTTATATATGTTTCGGATCAATCAAGTAATGATGATCCTCTTAACTAGATAAACATGTTAACCCTAAAAAGATATCCATAGTATTTATTCACCTTAAAACACTGCAACATTAGAAACGAGTGATGAGATTTATAGGAAATGTCAAATACTAGTGACTAGTGTACAGCTTATTATAATGATTTCCCACCGCAGATGCAAGTGTCTTCTTGTTAGCAGAGGCAATAAATGGTAAAATAATTCATACATATCCTCACATACCCATGCAATATCAATGAAAAGTAATATTCTAATACACATAGAAAATGACTTTATCTAGTGCCTTTAGGATTCTAGTTAAGGAATTAGAGATAGGAAATTTTGCATAAAAAATATGTACTTTTATATTTTTAAAGTAGAGGACCTATAAAAAAAAATTTAAATTTTTTTTTAGTATCCTTAATCAGTGCCTTAAGGATACATACTCGTTAACAAAACCCATAAAATATTTACTAAGTAATATTCTGATAGAATATTACATGCCAAATTGGTTGGAACGACAACGACTATTCCACGTTGCCCTTGTGCAATGGGATATGACATGCAATCTATGTATTGAATAATAAAGGAACAAACAAAGGCAATGCAATGCATAGCAATATCTCATGATTCCTTAATTTCATATTAATAGTTATTTTTTAGAAACTATACATTGAAAAGTTAATATATTTAGTTATAAATTATAGTCAAATTTATTAACTTTTTAATGTATCAAAATTATATAATTTTTTAAAAATAACTATTAGTATAGAATAAAGAAATAATATGTAGCATGTTGCGCCCGTCTCTAAGAGGAGGAGACATCTAGAATTGCTGTGTTGTGCCCATTATAGGGACGTCACCGGGCCAGACCACAAGACCACTTTGGAATTGGATTCGTTGAATTTCCTCACATCCACTACTGTCTATAAGTGAACCTCATCCTATTCCTCACTTCCAAGTTCCCAAATCCTAAATGCATAATTTTAGTATTTGTTATGTTGGACAATACCTTTACCTCACACGTAACTCTCAGTGGCCCAATCCCACCACTCCAGATAAATTCATTGATAATTCAGTAGAGCCTGTCTTCAGTGATTCACTCATACCAGTTTCATCAATTATTATCTGAAAATTCCTTATCTTAGGATTAGGCGGGTATTATTAGAGGTCCAACTACAAAAGCACAGGCTAATGGAGTTTTTTTTTTTTTTTCCTCTCCTCACAAGGGAAAGAGGTTGAAAAATCCAGAAATTGACTTCTCTGCATTCTACAATAAAAGAAAAAGATTGTTTTCCTTTATATAAAGCCAGAATTACAAACCCATTCATATAAGCTGAGAAAAAATGCTGCACTAGTTTAGTTCTCTTCTCTCTCTGGTGATTGACAAAACAAAATGATTTAGATACACTCATATTTAAACCCATTCGTATTTATAAGAAAAATTATTTGATTATATTGGCACAATTTTAACAACTCGTATTTAGAGACACTCATAATCATGTGTCTCTCTCTCTATATATGATCCCGCAACTTCTTTAACATAGACAAATAAGAAGAAACCAATGCTGCAACTAAACTATAGATAGGCTAGGCTTCTCTGATCCAGTAGGCATGGTAAGTATGTGATAAATCTCTAAGATTTGGACATCCAGCATCCTGGCCTATGAGCCGGGCCCCAGAGACCAGGGTAATGTTATTGGGAATAAAACATGCTTGTTTTTGGGTTGAGTTGCGTTGGGCTTTTAATGCCTTCACCTTAAAAACAAAAAGATAGTCTGATCCAAGAAGAAACAAGACAAAATAAAACTAACATAACAGCATAAGCACAATATGGTTGGGATGTTAGGTTTGGACTGTCAGGTAATACCGACAGATAACTATAATTTGGGTCAAAGGCAGACAAGCAGGGCATAACATACGTAACATGAGGCATTTCATGATAACAACGTACGGGATAGATCGACAGATAGAAGTAGAACTATAGAATGGCAAACCAAAACACACTACAGCAATAGCATGGATGGCATTGCCATTTACTAGTGTTGGACATTTTTCACTTGGTGGCATTCATGATTATGGGTTACCACTTACCACTTGCCATAATCTTCATCAATTCTGTGGCAGCTGGCAGTGAAATCTCTGCTTTTTTGTTAGTACGCAGTGTATCTCTGCGCCTGATCACTCACTCAGTGCTTAGTCGTACCCCACTCTCTCATATTCAGTTCCCATCTTAAAATCACATCTATCCAATTTAACACTTGCAGCTTCTGTACCTTCCCCTCACTTTTCTTGCCTTTTGTTTCCTCCTCTCCTCCAATCCAGAACTGGGAACTGTCAAAAGCCTTGAAGCCAAAGCCACTGCAAAGTAGCAGTGGTAGTGGTATGGTATGGTATCTAAATCTAATTGAAGTTTGATAGGAAGAATGCCGAAGCCGGTGCTCAAAGCTGGGAGCAGACCACCGTGGGTGGGTCTTGCTGCTGCAGTTTGGGTCGAAATAGCTGCCGGCAATGCCTACAACTTTCCACTCTACTCCTCTGCCCTCAAGTCCGTGTTGGGCCTCAACCAGCAGCAGGTCACTATACTCGGAGTGGCCAATGATGCTGGGGAGAACGTTTGCTTGCTTCCTGGTATTGCCAGCAACAAGTTCCCGCCTTGGTCTTTGCTTCTTGTTGGTGCTGCCCTTTGCTTCTTGGGTTATGGGGTCATCTGGCTCGCTGTCACCCAAACTGTTTCTGGCTTGCCCTATGTGCTGGTAAATCACCTACTATCCTCTTTTGAGATATGTCTTGTTTTGCCAATGGATTGGGTGCTAAGTCTCCTGGAATTGAATCTTTAATTGAGCTGTTGTTTATTGTTTTACCAATCTCGTACTTGTGTTTAAGAGCCCAAGTTAATGAATCAAAAATAGAAACTATAACAAAGCCCTTCATTCATATCTTAATATATATATATATATATACATACACTGTGCTTTTGGCTTGTTGACACAGAAATTGAAGTCCAGATACCACAGAAATATAGCTGTTGATTATGTAGATAAAAAGAGAGAAAAGAAAGGAAATAAACTGACTGGTGAAGAAGAGTGTGTGTATGTGTGTTTTCTTTTTTCATTTTTTTTTTTTTAAAATGGGTGTAGCTAGCATAGCTCATATGTGATATGAAGCACCTGCGCCTGTGTTTGACTGTTACATTGGTTCCAGATCTTTATCCTGCCATTCGTGATTCTGTTCTTGCACGCATGAGTTTCTACAATCTCATTCTCATGAGTTTGCACTTGCAGTTATGGCTGGCACTTTGTGTTGCCACTAATAGCAGTGCGTGGTTTGGCACAGCCGTGCTGGTCACCAACATGAGGAACTTTCCTCTCAGTAGAGGCACAATCTCTGGAATTCTTAAAGGCTACGTGGGGATTAGTGCTGCAGTATATACACTAATATATATCATGTTGCTTAAAGGGTCTGCTTCAAATCTTCTTCTATTTCTTGCAATTGGAGTTTCCATTGTATGTTTGCTTATGATGTACTTCATTCGGCCCTGTACTCCTCCTTCTGGGGAAGACTCTTCAGTGCATGTCCATTTTATTTTTACTCAAGCTGCAAGTGTTTTACTTGCCACCTATCTTGTTGTAACCACAATAGTAAGCGACATGGTTTCTGTGAGTGATGCTGTTTCCTACATCTTGGTTGCAATAATGATTATACTTCTGATGACACCCCTTGCAATTCCTGTCAAAATGACACTATTCCCTGCCAATCCAAAGAAAAATGATCCACCGGTTGGTTCTTCAGATCAGTTGGTACTTCCAGGTGATGATGCTCCAACCCAAACAGATCCATTGTTGACACCATCTTCCTCAGCTGCATGTCTTGGAAGTTTTCATGAAAATGAGGATGCTTCCGATGTTGAGACACTTCTTGCAGAGGGGGAGGGAGCTGTAAGGAAGAGAAAGAGGCCTAAACGGGGGGAAGATTTCAAGTTCAGAGAAGCTATTGTCAAGGCTGATTTCTGGCTTCTTTGGTTTGTTTATTTTCTGGGAGTTGGTTCAGGAGTAACAGTCCTCAATAATTTGGCTCAAATTGGAGTTGCTTTGGGTGTAGAAGATACAACCATATTGCTGTCACTCTTCAGCTTTTGCAATTTTGTGGGTCGTCTTGGTGCTGGTGCTGTTTCTGAGCACTTTGTTAGGTATGCTATTAAAATATTTATAGCCTAAATAAAATATAAGTATTTTTAATTCGAAAAAAAACTTACATAAGTTCTTTACATATCTACTAGATCCAATTCTCAAATTGAAGAATGACAAGCGGAAATTTTTCTTAGAAAGAGCATTACGTACTTCAATAAAGATGTCTGTGTGTTATCATTTGATTTGAAAATTGGTAAAAATGAATATAAGGAACTTGATACAAGTCCTGTCCTTATAATCATCATTGAGCAGTTTTTAAGTGGTTCCAAACTTTGCATTCATCTTGAATTGCATGTTTGTCATATCTCCCTAGCTTACAAGTAGTTTTCTAATTACGCAAAGATTTCTGTGTAGTATTTTTCTTCTTTATGAACGGAATTGTAAATTCTGCATGATGTTAACCTTTTAGCACAATTTTCATTGTCTTGTGGTTGCTGTGACTATATTGATGAGATTGATTGTCATCATGACAGGTTGATAGCACTACCTCGAACACTTTGGATGACAAGTACACAGATAATTATGATCATAGCATTTTTCCTTTATGCTTCAGCTCTTGATGGCACCCTTTATGCTGCAACGGCTTTGCTTGGAATCTGCTACGGGGTTCAATATTCCATAATGGTTCCGACCGTCTCTGAGCTCTTTGGCTTGAAGCACTTTGGTGTTATTAGTGGCTTCATGATGCTAGGCAATCCAATTGGTGCCCTTCTTTTCTCTGTTTTACTTGCTGGCAGTTTGTATGATGCAGAAGCTGCTAAGCAAGGAAATTCCACATGCTATGGTGCCATTTGCTTCAGGCTCACCTTTCTGGTTTTGGCTGGTGTTTGTGGACTTGGAACTATCTTGAGTATAATTTTGACAGTTAGAATACGGCCAGTATATAAAATGCTGTATGCTGGGGGATCGTTTCGTCCGTCTCAGACTTCAAATCATTGAGCGTGGACCAAATTGTCTGCTAGGTACAAGATGTATCAAAATTCAGGAGCCATTCTTCAATAAGTGTATAGTAAATACTCCAGCATGTTGATGGCTTTTATGTGTCACTACTGAAAAATTCTGAGCCTTAGGTGGAGTTGCAATACGTAACAACTTTGGGGAATTATATTTTGAGACTCTCATCGGATGAGAAATAAACTTCCACACCGTTATGATTTAAGTACTTTTATGGTTCATGAGTATCATGTTGTGGTTCTTATAGTGCTATGAAAATTGCATGATTCACGTTCGAGTTCAAGAAGAATTCTCGATCACTAGGTGGCCTATAAACCGGGTATAAATCGTCACTGATATTAGCAGTTTGTTTTGACCTTTAAAACAAGATCCTATGAAGCACTAAAAACTTAGAATGGACGTAGTTCTTTTGTACAATGTTTCCTCTCCTCTCTGAAAGGATTATAATATGTAATAATTGAATTTTCAAGCCTCAATCTTTGTTGAGTTGTTTTCCTTTTCTCATTTCATTGGTTCTAGTTTTATCTGCTTGATTGGGTAAGGAAACTTATCATCACAGCCTATTCCCATTATATCGCCATGATTAAAAGAAAAAAGAGAAAGAAAAAGAAATGGAAGCATGACATGCAAGGAGCTCACAAAACAATAATAAACTCCAAATAAAAAGAAAAGTTCCTCACTTTTCAGTCCCTGGCTGCTGATGAAAGTTCCAACATCTCAAATTCTACAGAAGCTAGTTTTTGCAGATAGACATCATCTTGCCACATATTCCATCTCTTCTTCTCCCTTCCTTCTACATGTTTCAGGGTTCGGAACAGAGAGAGGATTTTGCCAAGGCTCTCCTAGTAAAATGAAGTAAACAGGTTCATTTGTTGGTCGAGAAAGAGGCTCAAGAATTCAGAGACACAAAGACCAACACAAAATCAAACATAATCTGTTAACCTGTTAATATGCACTGTCACCGTAAGGAATGGTACAATTCATAAACTCAAAGTCAAGCAGACTTGAACCCAAATGTCTGGGCTAAAAGGACTAAATGTCTACCTCATACTTGTATGCCCATAAATATGGTGATGTGATGCAAATTTATCACCAATCAAGGGTGAAGTACATGAACATACAACAAAAGCATAGGAGACAATTTCGAAACTGACACACACAGCTGCTAAACTAACCCACCATCTGTGTTACTCAACACTAATGGAAGACAGGAAGAGCAACAAAAACAACCCTGCGATACAAATCTCTCTGGTGGAAGGACAGAACCCAAAATACCCCTCACAGGCCAAATAATTTAAAGTGAGGGACAGAGTTAATAACCAAAGGAAAAATTTAAGAAAAAGGGAAAGGTTTCAGTTTGGCTTTAGATCCTGGAACATGGCATCCCACTTGATCTCTTCAACAGCAGCAGACCAGTAACCATCATCATCACCATCACCACCTCCATCCATCTTTTCCTCCTTTTGGAAGTGGTACACCACAGGACTAGAGTAGCCTTCAAGAGCAGGCACTACTGTAGGACTTCCATTTGTGATAAAGAGTCTCTCTTGGTTTGCCACCACCAACTTCTTGTTCCTCTTCATCAAGGCACTCTTCCATCTTGTCCCTAAGCCACTAGCACTAGGCATCATTGATGGCACCACAACAAGTGCTGATTCTTCCCGGTGAACCATTGTTCGGAGGTAATTGGCTAAGGACCTCTTTGTCCTCTTGATGGCCACCATGAGCCTTGCCACTGGGCGTGGACTCTTTCCCTTCACTTTTCTTGCAAGCTTGAGAATCTCTAGCCTGTGCTTTGCTATGGAGATGCCCATGCTTTGGAGACACTCATGGTTGAAGTATATTATGTCTTCTTCTTCAAGCTCATTGTGTGCAAAAGCAAGGCCATACTCATACACTAGGGATGGCTCAAGGCTAGTTTTCGAAAGCCATGAGAACCAATCCATGGTTGCTGAGTTAAAGGAGTGTATATGTGAACTGTGTGCTTGGGGTATTATGATATTCAAGTTCAAGAGTGATCTCTCTCTCTCTCTCTATATATATATATATAAGGATGTGTCATGTGTGGTAAATAAAATCTAGTAAAAAGAAAGTGGCAAGTTTGAGGAGTGACTCAAATAAATTAGACTTTGTGGGGTTGGATCATGTGCTTCTGTTAAAAATTTGTGAATTCTTTGAATCTTGGGAATGACCAAATTAAAAAGTAAGCAGTGGTATGTGGGGTATGTAACCCATGTTCATGTTTACTCCGAAAACAAGCCAAGTGTGTGAGATCAATTTCTAAGTGGAAATGTAATCCCGGCAATCAAGGCTTGGGATATGATATGATATGAGCAGTCTTGTAGGCACCCACTGCTCATTTGGCGCATCATGTATGTAATGTAGTTGAGAGGAAAGTAGCAAATAGTTGAAGACCGAACTACATTTATTATTATAAGATATTTTCATATATCATGACACTAGTATCCTTATATATATATATATATAAGAATTTCATAAATTTTCCAACGTGGTATTTGGAGAACTCATTAAGACATTCTGTAGAACATTGATACTTTGATTGAGACTTTGGTTAATTAAACTGAAAGCAAGGCATTCTACTCTTTTGCTACTAAAGGTTGTGAATTAGGTATGGTTGATCTCCCGTTACTTCTAAATCTTCTCCAAAGCATTATCGTCCATTCTGAGGCTTTGCTTTTTTGTTGAACTTCCCAAGAGTGGATAAAGCACTGGTACAAATCCACAATTTCTTCAACTAACTAACAACTCTTTTTAGACTTAAGAAGTATTAATTGTTGGCCCTAGGAATGTTTGGTTCAATGAATAAATGGAGGTATATTAATTGAACTGACAAATAAGAGAAACGTAGGACTTGCGGCATGGACTACCTTGAAGAAGTGGGGAAAAAAGAATTCTTTTGATATATGTTAAGGAAGCACTAACTAGTATTATGAATTCATTTAGAAAAGTTTTTTGATTCCAGTACTTTATTGGAGTCTGCTTTTTCTCGAGACGATTAAGGCAAAATGAAAATGAAGTGAGAAAGATAGGAAAAATAGCTAGTTTTCATTGTCCGATGACTTCAGCTTGTTCTATTAGATTGACTCTGATGTCGTGCCGTCGAATTAGCCTCTAATCAGTGCGTATTTTCTCCTCTTTTTTTTTTTATGGTTGGGCTTTTGGTTGACCACACTATTGTGGTTGATTAGTTTGCGAGTTTAAATTCTTACGGTTTTCAAAGGTTTGAAATTCTACCAAAAATATATACTGTCATATTTACATGGAACAATGACAGAATTTAAGCCCTTGCGAGATAGATACATTCTTAAGCACCAAGGCAGTTACTAGATTTTGCTCCCCTTTATCACACAGTAAACCTAAAGTATACTAGCTGAAAAAATCTTTATTTCAATAAACATTATTTTTGCTTCCTTTAATAGAAATTCGGCACAAACCATTATTCACCATTTTTTTTTTTTCATCCTTTCTTCAACAGGTTAACTTGATATCGATTTCTTGAAAAATGTTACAAGCATGCTATGCAAAAAAATGACATTGTATGATTTCAATCCCTCTTATATCGATTTCTTGATCTAGTAGATGTATAATGCATGGATTTCAATATCAGAGGGATTGAAATCATAAAATGACATTGTTTTAGCCACCCAAAACGTATATTAATTATTACTTTCAGATATCAGTGTCGGCTGCCAATGTGGCGTGAGGCTCTTTTTCTTCTTTATTTAATTTGTTCCTTTTTTTAATCAAAATCATATAGTATTCATTAACTTCCAAGATTTAATCCTGCTCCATGACAAGCCACTTTTTCTCTAAATCGGGAGGGCTTGTCCCAATGCCTAAAAAATGGCTCAAACACTGTTCGTTGTCTCCCAATAGTTGTTTTCATGTCCCGATTTTGCCTTTATGAACATGTTTCTATCAATTATAATTTGGATCTATACTGGTTCACGGGCAAAAAAAAAAGTAATATCAAAGTACTATTCCCATGTGTATGTATGATATATATCACCTTCTAGGTAGGATAGCTAAGTTGTAGGGAGTAATTGATGATAATCTCAAAACAACGCCAAATTCACATCTTCACTTAATTCACATGCTCATTCATTCCTTAATTACACCCTTACTTTTGCAGATCACTTTTTAAAAAATTGGACCCAATCTGTTTAGATAATTCAGATTGCTCACATTATCCCTCATATGAGACAATCACTAGGACACTATCCTTCTAAACAGAGGAGGTCTGCTTTTTTTAATCTTTTTGTTTGTTGAGCCACAACAATTATTGAAGTTGAATTTGGAGGTTTTGATGCAAACAAGAGTGAAAAGAATGCATGAATTAACCGTAACCGGGATAAATGTGTCACAACACTCCATGTTCCTCATGTTTCTCATGCTGCTGGTGAGGGCAACAGATTGTTTAGCTTTATCTGCCCGGTTCGAAGGACCAGCCAAATTGAAAACAATAATTTATTATGTGCATCAACCATATACTAAAGGCCTCTATAATACGTACCAAACTTAATTTCACGCAAAGCCATATTATAATGAGGAATTAGTCATAATTGTGTGCACAGTATCATTTGAGCACCAGTCAAAGTGCTAAAGCAAACGAGGATATTAGTGTTGATTACCAGTGATCCTCTAGTTATGATTGAATTATTTTTAAGAGAAAATAGTAACCAGTTAATTGCATTTGGTTACAGTTAAGCATACAGTTTAGTAATGGTAACTATCTCTGCACCTTTAAGTAAGTGGTCTCATGTTTGACTCCCATCTTACCCCTTTCCCATCTTAATCTAGGAAGGATTTATAGCATTAATGCGTTTGCTAAAAAAAATTAAAAGAAAAATTGCATGTGGTTGGTAAAGGTTTGTTTGTTTGTGGACATCATAATTGACCTCACAGTGTATTCGCAGTGGATAAGCATCAGCTTTGTAAACCAAAATGCAGCTGTGGTTTAACACAAAACCAAGCAGAGTTGGTTACGAAATAATTATTTGGTACTTCATATTCTGAATGTGCATGCAAGTTACAAAGGCGTAAATTTGTATTATTGAGTCATTTGCATATCTCGCTTAATTATTAAGACTTTTTCTCTCTATTTTAAAATCGCCACATATTTTTAAAATTTTCTCTGTTTTCACAAACTTTAAAAGGTTTTGTAAGATTCTTAAATAAATGAAAGATCCTAGCGAGGGTATGAGGATATCATAGGGCTGTCACATAATGGACCATGTGACTCACATGATGTGTGAGAACCCATCTTTGATGGAACTTCCGTGACTACCCAAAAAATAAATTAAAAATAAAATTTTCTGTGATATTATCAACTTACTGCTGCATAACATTAATGGGACAAACCCATGTTTCTGCATTAAACAGAGTAACTAGATGTATTCTCGATATCCGAATACTGGTCATAAGCTGTCCACGATATCTTAGTGCTTTTGTGGAATATAAAAAATAGAAAATATAATTTAGATATTCATACGTGTTGCTAATTTTGAATTTAATCCTTAAAAAAAAAAAAAAATACTCCCCAGACATCCTATGTTTGTTGTTTTCCTTGTTTTTTGAAAAATAAGTTCTACCTATTTTTATAATTTGTCATTTTCCATATAATAGTAGAGTTATAATTTTTTTAAAAATTTAATTAGAGTTATAATTTCATTAGTGAGTCACCAGTATGATCTAACTATTTCCTTTATTTAAGTGACTGTGTTGAAACTCTTAAAAACTTTTTTCGTCTATGTAATAAATTTAATATGAATGACACATATAAAGACCAAAATCATATTTCAACTTAAAAATATTAAACAAATTCCTAATTTGAAATTATAAGGGTAAAAAAATAGGACTTTTGTAGATTTTTTTTAAAAAATCAATTTACCAATTCCTTAAAAAAAATAAAAAAATTTATGCTCTTAATATCTTAAAAGCACTGGTTAATAAAATCATAACAAATAAGACCTGTTTTTTGTGCCTAAGAAGTTAGCTCCACTCCACTTCTCCATTATCACCAAATATCGTCTTATTCCATCACTATTCTTTTAAAGAGACGATGAACCTATTGGCTATTAGGCGTTAAGTAGGAGCTGGGAAATTGGGAGAACCCCTCTTTCCATTTTCAGTTTACCTTTTCTTTTTTCGTCAATTGCCAGTGTTCTTATTAAAAACAAAACAAGAAGAACAAGGGAGAGATTTCAAATTAGTTGGGGCTAAAGAAAGCAGGTCGGGAGTTGAACACACCTAATTGGGCTTAGCTCCAATCTGCCATTCAATGGAGGGTCCCATTGTTTCAGTACCCAAACCCAATTTTTTGTAATGATCCTACAGTGTGTAGACCTCCGACCCAAAAAAAATCGGTGTAGACGCAACAAAAAATGATCACCCGAGTTGTCGACCAAAAAAGACGTGTTATCACGAAACAAAAGGTGCATATTTTATTTGAGTTGGAGCAAAGATGGATTTGGACAAATCGGGAAGACATGGTAATGGTATGCAGGGGTCGTGATTATGGTAAATGCAAGATCAGATATATATGCTACAAACGAGAGTTTGGAGCATTCACTTGAGCTCTTAGATGCAATTCCTCAAAGAAATCAGTGGAGACTGGAGAGTGGTGAGACTCAGGCCACAATTACTGGAGCATTGTCTCGTTGTGCTAGATAGCGACGCTATTGCACTCTATTACATAAGTACTAACAAGAAAGCAGGGAAGCAGAAAATAGTCCAGCAAGCAACAAAGGACAAATAAATTAAACACTAGTACTTTAAGACATTGATTTCACAAAGGTTCAAATTTATGCACAAATTTGTACTAATGTCAAGGAAATTCTTCCTTGCTTTCGATTTCGAATTTGACACTCCCTTGGAACTGAGATGAAAAAACAACAGGGCGCAGCTAACATAGGAAAACAAGGTTCTCAGTTGAACCATTGTGCACAGATTAAAATTAGGTCCAGATGTTTCAAATATTTGAGAGTGTTTGTCGAGTTGTTCAATGAAAAACATATGAAGATCAAAACGAGCTAGAACATATATATTTTCTGCTGTAGGATGAAAATAAATTGTGGAAATGTGCATGTTAAGCAGTTGTATGAATCTGTTATTCTGTTAATAATTGTTACAACACGGCTCCTCAGTAAAATTAATGAACATAAAAGGTAAAAATGGCATAAAGAGCTAACAGAACTGCACATATAGCTATGTCCATCGCAAAATAACCCACCAAAAGGTGTTTCTCTCGAACTGAAATCAACAAGTAATCACTAATCTCAGACCCAATCAACCAATCATCATTCCTCAAAAGTCACGGCCTTTTGAAGCTTTTATGTGCATCCCATATCCTAATTATCAAAGCCAAGGCCAAAAAGAAAAAAGTATATATTTGTCCCATCATACAGAAGGATCCTCTAATCGCCTTCTCCTGTTGTTTGTTTTGAGTAACATATGCACAAAGCCAATGAATAAATCACCATCCTCCGCCTTGTACTTCAAATGACCACTTGAGTGTTATCAAAAGCAACCAGAACAAAATGTCACTGAGATTTACTCTGGATGCTATAGACACTGCCAGCGATTCCAACTATGGTAACAATCACTGCCAATACCAACATTATCAACGATAGAATCCGCTCTCCATAGCTCAAATCCCCTTGATGTCCTAATCTCAATGCAACAAGAGAGGGAAATATAAAACCCAATGAAAGAGCTGTTGTTGCCCCAGTGAACTTGAAAGCTGTCCAAATGTTTGGAATCATGGTAGATCCAATATATATGAGGACCAACAGTACTGCCGTCAACCCCAAACATCTCTTCCTGCTCTCTGATAGAGGAGGTGATCCCTCAAACACCAAAGCATTCACTGTTTGCCGTAGGGAGAAATGAATGACAGGGAAAACAAGTATCAAATGAAGAATGTAGCCAACCCTGACAATGTAGTCCAAGGCTGAGCTAAACCGAATTCCAAGATCCACATCGAAATTAGTCAGCACATCAGACTCTGTATCTTTCCCAAAAAGTAGATAACCTGACAGCGCTGTTGAGGAATAAACTAGGACGCACAAGATTGTGGTGATCCTTCCTACTCGGTTCATCTTCTGAGGAGACCGCCCCGCAAGCTCATTGTATATTGGTTGCACATTAAAATGGCAAACATATGCATTGGTCATGATTGGAATCACTACAAGCAAATCCAATATGGCTGTCTTCGAGCTTAAATCAGGAGTCATCCTCGGAGCATCAATCCGTCCTTCAACAAGCTTAATGAAAGCAACAGTAAATGTAACTACAACAAACACTACAGCGAGAGCCACCGAGGCAGCCGAAGTCAAGCTCAACGAATCAATCTTATCCAAGGAACAAAGCGGGGCGAGGAAAACTACCATGACAACAAAAACCACAAGCTTTCTCTGATCCCACACACCAGTCCCCATTAACTGATCAAAAACCCCCAAGTGATGAACAGAACCAGACATAACATCCCCCATGATTATCAAGTAAACCACCAAAACACCAGCATTGTTCACTATAATACAGATTTCAGAAAGAATCCTTGCGGGCCTTCCCATAGCATGTTGAACAACCTCCCCATAGGAGGAAGCTTTAAACAAAACCGAATAGCGCAATAACAATTCTAAGCTAACTTCAGACAAGATCCCGATAAGAATGATCAACACAATGCCCAAAACCACTCCTAGAACTTTCATTGCGGCAGGGAGGGCCATAATCCCTGCCCCAATAATGGTGGTGGTCAAATTAAACACAGCCCCAGATACCCCAGAGCCATGATTGTGGCCGACAACAACAAGCGGGTAATTATCTATGTCAATCTCGAAATCATCATCATCATCATCGACATCGTGGTCGTGAACGACAACCTTGGACCCCAAATACTCGGTTTCATCAAAGGAGAGCCTTTGGAAGGATTTTGGTTTTGGTGAATCATTCTGAGGCTGCAATTCTAGATATGAGCTAACGGGTATTGCAGAATAATTAGTATCCTTTCCACGAGACATTGATTTGGCAGATCAAAGTAATATTGCTGGGAAGGGAAGAAAGATCTGAAGATCTGGGCAGAGCGTAAAAGAAATTAAAAAGAACAAAAAAAAAAACTTACAGATTTTGTGATTGAGAATAGAGAGTGGAGGTGGAGCTTTTCTTCCCTTCTCAGCTTTTGCAGAGAGTAAACCTAGATCTCTGGGTCAATGGATAATATATTGGGATTGAATAATCTCTTCTTCTCTCTGAGACTGAGTCATGTGAAGCGCGTGCAGCTAGAGAGAGAATAACAAGCACAAACGGGAGGTACGGCAAGTTTTTGAGGGAGAAAGGTTGGGCAGTTGTTATTATTCCTCGGAGTTTCCTACGTGGACTTTTTTATTTTACTTAAACTTAACTTTCAATCCCATTTTAATTTCACTACCGATCCTTTTATTATTATTGAATTAATTAATTAAATTATCTCTTATTTTAGTTTTGCTTTTATTTTTATTCATATTTAATTTAAATTGCTTAATTAATAAAGAGAACAACATTATCGAGGAATTAGACTATTTTTTTTTTTCAATGTTGAAGATATACATGTTGGAAGACAAAATATTTATTGTAAGGATTTTTCTAAATGAACTGATTTTGAATTCGAAAAGAAATAGTTTTGTAAAGCTTTTAATAGACCATATGCCTAGGTAACTTAAAAAACACACTCTCCACTCTCCAGTACAAAATTTATATTTTTTGAATCCGTGCTCAGGAAACCCTAATTTTAATAGATAATATTAACTTTTAACATTTTTTATTATTAAATACAAAATTACAAATTAAAATATTATCTATAAAAATAAAATATAATAAATTACATGAATCTCCTTTGAATTTCTTTATAATTACTTTATTTCCTTCTAGTTTTTTAAATTATGCATGACTCCCTCATTTGTTTTTACATCATTAGACACCCCCTTATAAATTCAAAATGATTTTAATACCCTTATCCCCATCCACCCAAATTGAACCCACTTCATTTTCACCACAACGATTCTTGGCCCTGATCAGTGATCACCGTCACCACCAAAAGCAACCAGTGGGACAAACCCATAAACAACAAAAGGGTCATGTATATAACCAAAAAATTAAAACACTATGTTTAAAATCCTCAAACAAGCACTTCATGTATGTAAAAGAGGAAGCTTGACAATGGCAAAAACACCGAAACGTGGAAGGAAGGAGTGCGAGAAGAGGCAATGGCGGCCCGATGGTGGAGCTCGCGGTGGTGTGGAGGCCAATGGTGGTTGGGTCGCGGGACGTTCAACCTTCTGCAACACTCCGCTTTGCCGCCGTCGCCGACCTCTGCGCCGCCCGAGCAACCACCGCTCGACGGCGTTGGCAGCTGCTGTTGCTCAACGCGACGTGGCCAACCCCCGGCGGGCACCGACACGACCCTCGCGCAACCCCTAAGCCAGAGTGCTTCTTTCCTCTAGTTGTGGACATGTGGTTCTTCTTTTCACTTCACGGTGCTGTTTCTTCCCTTTTTGGTTAAGTTTTGATTTTGTGGTGGTGGTTACTGCTGTTATGGGTTCTTGTCAGATTGACGGAGGGTGGGGTAGTGGTAGTTGGAAAGAAAAGGAGGAAGAAGAAAACAAGAAGTGGATGAGATAGGATTTTTAATTTTTTCTGATGAAGGGTAATTTAGAATTTTTATGAAGTTTCTTTGTAAAGACAAAGGAGGTGAGTGGCATATTAAAAACTAAAAGAGTGTATGTGTAATTATAAAAGAAGTGAGGGGTGTTTCCTCCAATTTGCCCAATATCCTATTATTGGTTTGTCGTTCATTCCAGCAGGTCATATCTTGTCGGCAGGTCAAGAGCAGTAATGATGGTGCAGTGTAGGTAGGCCCAACCGATGGCAGTTTGACAGATCATTCATTGTTTTGTTTTTGTAGCCATCGGCCTATTATATGAGTCCAATTGTAAGTCCAAGTCCAATGAGCTTAACCATCAAATAACAAACGGACACACCAAGGCCCATCCGTTCCGAATCCCCTGCACAACACATTGACACAGCACGGGGATAAAATAAGTGGTGACAATTACTAAGAACAAGCATTGACATGCTCCGTTCTCGAACATAGCCAATAGAAATCAGCTTCTGGGAGCTGGAAATCACATCTGCAGTGCATGAAGAACGTGATTTGGTTGCTAATCCAGGGTTCAGCCAACACACTGTCGTAGGGTAAGTGAAAGAATCTTAAAACTTGTATCATTGTTATCATCATCGTCATCGTCATAATATATAATGGCTTTGTTTGTTGCATGTTATTGTCAGGAGTTGTGCTAATGCTATTCGTCGGGTATTCACCACTGGATACTTGCACGCTAGCTAAAGACAACACATATGGCTGAATTCAACACTTCAAATGCACAGTTTCGGAAATATGGAACCAAATTTTCATATAAATAAACTATATTATATATGTATATTGCTTTTATTTTGGCACGGCTGAGCGCGCGTGTTTACTTATTACTTAAAAACAAAGTAATCTTCACCAAGAAAAAAAAAAGTAGAGACTTTTTTTAAAGAGGATGTCGGTTGGTGCTGAGAAAAATCTCAAGTAAATCTATTGCAAATTAGTTCTTAGCCCCATTTTTACCTTTTTTTCAAAAAGATATATTTCGGGAATCCGTGATGAATGCTTAACGTATGAATATGATATGATTTAGCACGTACGGTAGTACTTAAATTAGAAAATACTGAAAATCTTTTATTTAAATAAGTAAATACCTGACTAAATATTAATAAATAATTACAAAAGAATAAAAAGATGCGAAGAAAACAAATGTGTTTGGCTCTGTTGTGTTAGATGAAAGAGTTGGGAAAATGTCTGGAAAGAGAAAAGGAGAAAATATAGAGAGAAGAAGTGAGGCCCATTCGACGAAATATTGTACACTTTCTTTATCTGTCATCCAGCTGAGCTGACAAGGCACTCTGCGTACGCCATACAAAACAAACCAATAGCTGCAGTCGGTCACGCTTTTCTAACTCACCGCCACCGTATCGTATGGCGCTTTCTCGTTCACGACTCATCAACGTCTTTCTATCGCGCTATTTGCAAGGCAAGATATATTTGCACATTCATTACGAGACAACCAACGCCATTATTTAAACATATTGTATATTATATATAACATGGATCGATGCGTTAGTGGATGTGACTAGGAGTTAGCGCACAATTTAGCTTTCCGATTTAATTTAACTCTAGATCCTTTAGCCAAATAATTGAGCACAAATCATTTTGAATTGGACAAATGGTCTGGAACCGTTGGACGTGACTGAACAAGAAAGATAATATTTTACATAAAATTTCATTCGATTCTTAAATTAAATGGTGGTGTATAAATATTCTTCTTAAAAAATATATATATATTGAAGAGTTTAATGTTTATATATTAATAATATCAAATTTTTTATATTATCATTCATTTATATATTATTGAATTAATAAAAATAATTAAATTTTATATTCTTTACTTAAAAAGTCATGTAGAATAATTTAGTCAAATAAAAATGTAAATCTTTAATTTATATTGTCCACACATAAAAATTAAGTTCTAAAGTGAATTAGGTAACTTGTATTTTAGGATCTCGCAGTTGAATAAATTTACACTTTTGAAAGAAGAAGTGAAATATTCTTTAAACTGTATTTTTTTTATTGATATTTGATGTAAAAGATACTTAGATATCATTAATTAACTGGTCTTCAAATAAAAAGTAGAATATTATATTTTTTATTAGTTCAAAGTATAAAATATATTTATTTTTTATTCAGGTTAAATTTAATATTTTTTATTTGTAAGTGCATTTAATAATTTCATAAATTAATTTTCTAGTCCCTAAAAAAATTGTGGTAGGTTCTTTTTGTTGTTTTCCTCAAGTATATAATAAAATGAGGATGGTGAAGGATTTAAACTAAAAATGTTAATATAAAGTAGCATAATTTTAATGAATAATATTATAATATTTATATATTTTAAATTTTAAAATATACTTTGATCTATTAATATATTACTACATATAAAATTCACCATGAATCTAAGATTATATTATCATTATTCACAAACTAAAGTCATCCACAATTGAATTTTAGACCAATTAATGCCATTTTTTCCCATTCTCGCCACGCAACCGCTGATAAACATGTAAATACCTTTTTCATTAATAAACATGTAAATATTTTTGATCGGATAAACATGTAAATATTGACCCAACTTAAAATGATGTTGACGTAGACCCATGTGGAAAAGTTCAACATCAACAAGAAAGATGGTGCTTGAGTTGAATTCTATATTTAAATGCCAAGTTGTGTGTGCGCGAACCAAACGCTACAATAATACTCTCTTCAACCTTGAAAAATTATCCAACTTTAAATATTTAATAAAATTAATAAAATATTAATATTAATAAAAATTATGAATAATTTATTAAATTATTTTTATTTATTTTTAAATATTTAAATTGTCTTCCTCCTATCTTATTAAAAAGTGATCAATAATATTTAATAAAAATAATATAAAAAATAGTTAATATTATTTAAATTTTTTAAATAAATAATTATTTTTAGATAACGTAAATTTTTAATATTGACTATTATTCAAGAACATATAGAGTAATAATTAGATTTTTCTTCATATGTATTTAATAATGAGAAAAAAGATTGATTGAATACAAACTTATTCCGAAAATAAAAAGATTAATTGTATCTTCAAGAAATTGTTTCAAGTGTGTATCAGTCTATCAGACACACAATTTTTTTTAACCTTTGATATAAAAATTTCTTAAATAAAATGTTTATAAAATTTCTTAGGTAATATATATTGATAAGATAACATGGAACCGTCCGTCTCATCCTGTTGACAGAAAAGATAAAAATACAAAAAAGAAAAAGGAACCCATCAAGTCAAGGCATCCTCACAGTATTTCGAGGTTACAGCAAACAAAACTTTTAGAAACAATTCGGACTCGGATGTCAACATAAACTCCTAATTTACCGAAAAAATGGAGTAATTAATAAAGCTGTAATTAAAGATAACATAACCTATACGTGATGTTAATGAATATGTTCGGGATAAACTTAGTTTATATCTCTTATGTATGTTTTATCAAAATTTCGGTCCAGTTTCAAAAATATTTTTTATTCTATTCACAACCCTAATATTTTTTAAATATTTATATATTCTACCTTTCTAATGAGCATCAACTAATGTTAAGAAACTACAACAAAATATAAAATGTTTGATAATCTCAATAGAATATAAAATGTCAAGTTTTCTGTTTATGTTTTGAAAATATGAGGGACATAAAAAAAATAATTTTAGAATTAAATTAAATCATTAATAAAATAAGGGAAAGTAATGAAAATTTTGGTATTTTGAACAAGTTGTTTTTGAGAAATTATATTCTTTGAGACCCGTGACATATCTTTTAACCAAGTATAGAGTGTTTAATTATCGTCTTAAAAATGTAGCAATTTTAAAATTTGTGACTAATATCTTTTTTTTTATAAATGATAAAATACTCAACAAGAGGGAGTGATTACAAAATAGAGAAATAACAAGTTGCACGTCACAATTAACAATAATAAAAGTAAAAGTATGATAAAAACAAGACCTGAAATACAAAATAGTTAAAGAGGAATGAATCTGAAAAAGCTAGACCCCTCAAAGATAATCCAACTAAAACCACCACAGAAGGCTCAACTAAGAAGATAATTTCAAACCAAACAGAATATTATCAAAATCAATAAGTAAAATCTATCCAATTGTAAGAACCACCCAAAACATAAATCATTTATACCTTTATCCAAAAAATACTGATGAAAGACAGCTCAAATCCACAATCTTCTTTCAGAATGCTATTAAGGATGAGAATTTCGAAGACAATACATTCATAGATTCGCTGCTGACAAGATATCAAGGCAAGCAGGAAATCCATAACTAACACTTCCCCTTTGTCGAATTTTTTAATGCACTACTCAATTGCTTGAATATAATAGTCTCAAAGTTGCAGCAAACAATGTGTACAAAGTGATAAAATATTTCAAGACAGATATATTCATGAGTTGAGTGGAACAAGACAAAGATAATCCTCCACACAATCAATAAAGTGGGCCTATAATATGTGAAGGAATTAATATCTACCCTTGAAAGTGGATATCTTAAGAAACTTAAAAAAAGAAGTAAAAATGTTAAACAATTGGGCTTTTCATTAAAACTTTTTTAAAAGGATTTGGCACACTGGTTGATTTTATTTTTTCGATAAAAGAAATTCTTACTACTCTATTTAATCTAAAAACTATTACTAAGGGTATGTTGGTTAAGATAAAAATAAGAATAAATTTTTATAGATGAATTTTATGTATAAAATATTGTAAGTCTAATTAAAATTTTATGGGTTTATTTATAATATAAATATAGAGGAGGAGGAGGAGGAGAAGAGGTACATTTTATGAGCATTTATCCAAATTAAGCGACCATTCAGCTAATACACGCTTTATCAATGGGTTTAAGTCTCAAGAATAGAAAAAAAAAATCTTATTGGTAAACCCTTATCCTTCTATAAGATTTCCGTCAAGTCAGGTCGGTCGAATCAGTCAAATTTTTAGTAATATGGTCTAGATATTAATGGCTTCATAGATTTAAAAAAAAAAAAAACTAATACACATTTTGATGGAGGAGAAACATTTAAATGCTTTGAGAATAAAAGAAATAATTTATTTCGTTTTATTTGATAATTAACACATAAATATTAAAAAAATAACAATAATTTATAAAATTAATATATAAATTAATAAACAAAATACAATAAACCTTTTTTTACTGTCGGGTATCGAGGAATTTTTTTCATTGCACCGAGGTAGTGCACTGAGCAATCGTGCCCACCACGTATTAATTGGAAAGTTCAAAAAGGCAAAAACAAAAAAAAGGACAAAGAAAAAGGAACAAGGTAAACTTGTACTTTTCGGCAAAAACTTTATCCTCCTGGTGACAATCCTCTCATGTTAATTCTCCACCTAATCTTGTCGTGTATGACTCGTGATCGTTAATTTTAATGATAGAACCAGACAAAACATAATTAATAAATGAAACTTAATTTATCAAATAAAAGAAAATTAATAATAAAGTATAATATAATTTTATATTATCATTTAATTAAATTATCTTACTAAATAATTTTTTAAATAGTATATATGAAACTTAATGGTATTGTAATATATGATTAAATGATATTATTAACATAAATTAAACTCAAATAAAATTTAAAATAATAAAATTATAGATTTAATTGTTATGTACTGACAGTATAATTTTTTTTATAAAATTATTATAATTATCTAATTATATATTATTATAATATTAGTAAATCATGATAATTAATTTTTCTATTCAAAAATTATTCAAGATATTTTAATTAAATAATAATATAAAAATTTTATATCATTCTTACATTCAAATTAAAGTCTAAATCCATACGAAAATTCATCATGAAAGGTTCCAGCGCCAATTTCGACACCATTAATTCGTTTTACACGGGCGAGGCTGAATGCGACGTTTATCTGTCGCCTTAGATGAGGATGGAAAGGGGCAAGAAATGATATATATATATATATATATATATCATGTAATGTATGGTAAACAAGTCAAATGTGACGGGTCAGAAGACTCTACTTCAAATGATGTCATAATGTTATTATCTCACACAATACCTTTTATTTTCATGAGAGTATTAACGTTTTATTAATTATTAATTGGTTTTTAATTAGATATTTAATTTTATTAAGTACAAGTATAAAAATAAGTTACTGTACTTAAATTTTAAACAAATGAGGTATAGATATTTAAATGTTAGCAATATGTATAAATAAAAAAATATTGTTAACAACGACGAAAATGATTAAAAAATTAGGAAGATAAAGATAAGGTAGTAATACATTCTCCGTAAATAAGGTAGTAATACATTCTCCGTAACCATTAATTCTTCTAATTTTATATTATACTCATAATAATAAGAGTTATAATTTAGCAATTTTCACATCATTCAATGACTATTAGATATATAGAGGGAGATTTTAAATTTAATAAAATTTTTATACGCACTAATTATAAAATATTTGTCATTTTTTAATAAACATATTAACTAAATAAATTTTAAAATACTAATATACAGATGGAATATCGTGATGACAATGTAACGACCATAGACAAAGTTTAGCAAGTTTTTTCTCACAAATTAGAGAAAAAAAAAGTCTTGAATTTATTATATATTCGTGAAATTTTTTTCTCATATAAAAATATATTAATCCTCTATTAGTCCTGATAATTAGTAAAAAGACTACGAGTAATTAACAAGATAAAAGTTTTAATACGGTGATGCTGGTAGTGATATTTAATTTTCTTTAGCTCCAATGTGTATCTAGAAGCTGTAAAAAAAATATGCCAAGTTAGCTAAGTCCTTTTGCAGACAAGAGCGGAGCGAAACAATACGGACTCGCCTAAGGGATATATTGATGCTTGATATTTGTGATTGACTATTCATTTTTTAAATAAGAAAGTTTTAATGTTTGCAATGTAATTACTACATTATTAAAAAATAATCTTATTTTTATTTTGCAACAAGTGTCTTTATACATAATTTTAAAAGTTAATAATTTTGTTTTATGTGCCATGAAAAAATTGGAAAGGAAAAAGTAATTTATTTATGATGGAAAGAGAACTATATGGACTTTCCGCATTCACCGTAAGATGCCTATCGCGATTTCATTTTATCGTGGTTTCTTCTTGCGTGAGGTATAGAAAAGGGGTCGATAAAAATATCAGACTTGGTGAGCTGAGGCGAAGGGTGAGGGCAGTGGCCCAAAAAAGGAGATTGATTCGTTTAAGTTAATAAAAAGTTAAGGGTAAATTACATACATTATATACCCTGTTTACTTGATAAATTTTAAATATTTATATTATAATTATATTTTTTATTCATAAAATATTATAAAAAAATTTAATAAAATAATATTTTTATGATATTAATTATTTTTAATTAATAAAACATCTTTACCTACTTTATTAAATTTAAAGAATTACATAAATTATCTATTCCCATCTAAAACAAATTGGCACCGACTGAATTACAGTACAATTATCAAGAAAGCGACGGAGCATGAACATCGCTCATCGGTGTTGTCAACCGCACTGGTGCGTGCGTTTTACGCTCCAACCACGGGAAATAAATGAATAAGAAAACTAAAAATGGCTCTCAGTTTCACTTTCTCCTTTCACGTCGCATGGAGAGACACGGTGTAGTTCATGTACTTATATGCCACAAATCTTCTCGTTCTTGAAGATACACCCAGACATGTGAGTGTGAGAGGCGAGTACCATAAAGAAAAAGATATATAGATCCAGACACACACAAACATGCTTCTCGCTCCTTCACCACCATGGCTAAATTTAGAAGAAGTGAAGAACGCATGAGCATGTGTTGCATGGGACATGCATCTTCTAAGCTAATGATTCATTATTTTCTCTCACAACAACACTGCTGTGGATTACTCTGAACACGGGTTATTGGGATGAGAAAGTTGTAGGGTTTAAACTTCAAAGTAAATATTTAAATCACTAGTTAATTACTGATATTTACAAACTTATAGGCTATGTTAATTATTTGGCTTAAATGCGTCTTGTTTTTATGAAAAACAAATGAATTTTTATTTTTGTCTCTGATTTCTTTGGTTGGTTTTGATTTTTTAAAAACATTTAATATACTGTTTTTAATAATTTTAAATTTGCCATCAAATTGTTCATGTTAAATATTGAATTTGTTCATAAAAGGTAAGATGATTTAATCTTATATGAAAACCACCAATCATAAACAATAAAAACTAAAATAGAATAATTTGACATAAACCATTTCGTTCAATAACATGACATGCATGATCTTTAATTAGTAATTAAACCAGCATTACTGGAATTGGAAAATCTACTTCTATCAAGAGCGAGGAATTAGACTGTCCATGAGGCCACGCACGCACTCAATCAACCAAACCATATATATGAGGTAGCTAGAGGCAGAGCTTCGTCTATATCCATCCCTATTCAAAACCCAAAGGCACACCTACCACAACTACAACTTCTTGTTCTTCACTTCACAGTTTTCAGGCCCAGAAAGAATGTGTGGGGCACCCCATGTTGCACGGACCTCTCTGTACCTTGTCATTGTCATTCCCCAGTGCTTCGTCGGGGCCACGGCTGGCCCCCTCCCCCCACTCTCTCTCCCCGCAGCGCTTAATTTTTAGCTCTTACATCTTCACATGAAAAAAATGATATTTTAACGTCGAAAAATAATATTTCATATGACCTTTACTCTAATATTATTAGACGAGTTTATGGTCACTTAACTGAATAAATTTATTCATTAGTAAAAAAATAAATATTAAATAAGACATTTTTTTTTTAATGTGAAGATAGCATTGTTCCTTTCACTCCATCAATCCAAAAATAAAAAAAAACAAATATTAACAAATAATAAATAAACTTTGATATAAATGAAAAAATTACCATCTCTATTATCTAATAAGTATCCATTTTTACTTAAACACATATATTAAGAAAATAATTAAATAAATTAAACTTAGAGTAAATTTAAGTATATTTTACAATACTACTCTTATCACTTATCCCAATATTCTCTCTCTCTCATATTTAATCTATACATTAACTCTCTTTTATAAGGGTGTCAAGGAAAAAAATAATTAATATGATCTAGAATTTTGAAAATGACAGATAATAGTAGAAAAATAAAATTTTATAGATAGACACTTATTAGAGAACATGATAGTATATAAGTAGATAAGATTGCTCCTATATAAATAAACATTAATCACAATGCTCTTGAAAACTAAAAGTAATGATAGAGTTAATTAAATTGAAAATAGTGTTGGAAAAAATTAATGCTTCTTTTACATCACAAGTAAACAGATATTTTGAAATAAATTGATAGAATAAAACAATTAACTTCATACTTTAATTTTTATATCGTGTCTAGTTAGGAATGAGAAAAAAATTTCATTAATAAGTTTTAGAGTTTAAATTTTTGCATAGACCATGTGAAAATATTTTATAGAATTATTCAATTATATTACTTTATTTACTTATTTTTTTTAAGAAGTGAAAGTGAGAATTAATTGTCATGGTTAATATAATAATCCGTAATTAAATGAATATGTAAAATTTTTTATACCATTAATGTATAGAAATTAAATTCTAATTTTATGTATAATTTTATTAGCGGAGGTCAGTCATACAATTTTTTTCCTCAACCAAAATACTCTGATAGTATAAAATTTGTTTATACTGTCATCTAACTTGTATATATTGATATGTCAGTAAAACAAATTTAAATTTTATTCTTCTACTTTAAAAATCATACATATAGAAAGTTTTAATTGAATGAGAATATAAAAAATATTATGCTATTTATATGCAAATTAAATCATTGACTTAATTAATGATACATACTCAATTTTTAATTTTTTATACTACGGACGTATATTACTCTTTTCGTTTTAAAATATCTGTAATTTTAGGTTTTGTTTTCACTTTTCAAATTATATTTTTAATTTTGAATATAAATGCTATAATGATAAGTATTCTAAAATCGGAAATATACATTTTAATTAGATTGTTGGATGAGTACATTATTTTTTCCCCTCAAATTGTTGAATGTTGAGATTTTTGGATCGTGGAATCTGCCTTTCCAATTTCATTAGAATACCCGAGTGTTTTTCTTTATGGGTTTGTCTAATAAAAATAGGTTAAAATTTTTTTAAGTGGTCCATGCGTCTTGAAAACTCAAAAATTATATTATTCTATGAAAATTTACTTCTTTTAAGAACACTGATTAGATAATTTTCCATTTTACCCTTTTCATTATCTTCTATTTCTGTCCATTTTCATGTACTTCCTGGCCATTAGGTTTCTTTGACAAGTGATATTAAAAATTCGATAGTAACAATAAATATGTAACACAAACACTTATTGTGTTGCCTCACTTGGTAGCAGGAACTAGAAAAAAGAAGAGAAATATTTATATACTTTTAGAGCACATTTAATATGTGCTCTATATATAATCATAACTATTCAATTTCAATTTCAATGAGCGCTTCACTCTTGCCACAATTATTTTTGGCACTCTCTTGACGTGGACCATTTTAGAGGGCCACCCAGCACAATTTCGTAACCCCCAACATCATTATACATTTTTGTAATGGTCATGTTTGTACAACCTTCGAGCTATATGTCTATCCGATTTTGAAATCATAACGCTTAATTTTGCATCGGTAGTATCATTACGATATTACAAATATTATATTAACACCGAAAAGATAAATTTTATTATTATCATTATAAGAAAAAAATATTTTAATTTTAAAATAACACTACTTTTATGGTATGACATATTTCTTGAACGTACAATAATTTGAGTATAGCCAACAAGAATAATAGAAGTTGCAATTATTGCCATGCAATTTGAATCTATTAGCACTTGTTTTTTTAATAGAAAAAAAATGATGGCAATGAGATAGTAATATTGTAATCAAGACACACTGAATACTGGAAGGTCCGTGATGCAAGAGTAATTCAAGAAGGGGCAAATTTGGAAGAACACGACATAAATAGTGAGGCTGAGTTTGTTATAGACAAGGGACACTTGGCAAATGATCCGGAAAGAGGGGTAACAAAAAAGAGCAACAGGGTCAGGAGGCTGCCTATTAAGCTAAAGGATTTTATTGTGAAGAGACCATGAGAGTAGTAAACATTCTCTTCTTCCTCTAAAGCTTCTTGTCTTCTCATTACCATTTTCATATGCTCAATCTCTACTTATTCTTCCTTCTTAGGTAGCAGAACTTAAGCATCGGTGAACATTATTGGTTCGTGCATTGAACTTGATACTATTTCCTTTTAATTCTATACTTGCTTTTTTACTATCGATCTTGGATACCGCAAAGAAAACCCAAAAATACTGTTACCTTTTCATATCTTTTTTTAATACAAATTGAGGAAATACTTTCTATAGTTAACTTTTCATTTAGCCTTCCATCATTGGTGCTTTCATTGGCCCCACCATGGCAGAAAATTCAAACACAAGAATTAGTGAGTTGGAAGCAAGAATGGAGGTACTTTTGGCAAACGCATCTCATATTGAGAACATCAAGAACACCTTAGAAAGCTTGCAATTCCAGTTGGAGAACCAAGTGAGGAACAATCCGGGAGATCCATCGACACAACGACACCCATTTCAAGTGAGAAACCTGAAACTCGATTTTCCCCGTTTTGATAGGAGGAACGTACTGGGATGGATTTTCCGTGTAGAACAAATTTTTACATATTACAATACATCGGACGTGGAACGATTGACGATTGCAGCGATCCACATGGATAGGGATGATGTTCCCTGGTATCAGATGATGCAACGATCGAATCCCTTTCATTCATGGCAGGCATTGACTCATGCCTTGGAGGCAGAATTTGGGCCTTCCCCTTTTGATTGTCCTAGAGCAACCTTGTTTAAACTAACCCAATCTTCTTCGGTAACTGTCTATTATTCTGAATTTACCTCACTTGTTAATAGAGTTTATGGGTTGGCTTCGAATGCAATCCTTAATTGTTTTATAAGTGGACTACACGAAGATATCAGACTTGATGTTATGACTCAAAATCCATTGAACTTGCAAAATGCAGTGGCTCTAGCATGTTTATTTGAAGACAAATATACCAGTGTGAAGAAACCTTCATCTCAATCAGATGCTTACAACTGTAATTCTTGGTCCTTGAAACAAAATTTAAGCAACACAACCACTTTCAGACAGAACTTACCTTCACTGCTGCCACTTCCTCCAATCAGACTGAACAACAATATTCCTAAGCCACAACTAATACGAAGACTAACACCAACTGAAATACAAATGAAGCGTGAAAAAGGATTATGTTTCAACTGTGATGAACGATTTACTCTCAACTACAAATGTCCTAACAAGCATTTGATGATTCTACAAGTGGAAAGTGAAGAGGAAGAAAGCCCTGCACCTGAGCCAGAACCTGAAGATTAGTCTACAACCACCGAGCAACCGCTGATTCATCAGTTATCTATGCATGCATTCAAAGGAGACGATGGATTTGGCATAATCCGTTTTTAGGGCATTGTGAAAGGTATTCCTATGCACGTTTTGATTGATAGAGGTAGTGATGACATCTTCATTCAACCAAGAATTGCCAAATTCCTTAACTTACCTGTTGAACCAGCTGAAATGAAAATCATGGTGGGCAATGGTGTTATTTTGAATGTGGAAGGCATGGTCAAAGAGATAATTCTCAAGGCATAAGGTCACACTATTAAGTTTCTTACATTTCTACTTCTAGCTGCAAGTGCTGATTTAATTTTAGGAACTACATGGCTGGGAACACTTGATGATCATGTTCACAATTATAGAACTAAGACTCTAAAATTCTATTATCAAAAGGAGTTTATTGAGTTACAAGGTGATCCACCTAAAAGACCAACTGAGGTGCAGCTCAATCAATTGAAGAGAATGAATCACATTGGTGCCATTGCTGAGTTGTTTACATTGCAAGTGCATGAAATAACTGAGATTGAAGAAAGACTGCCATTACTTGAAACAATGGAGCCTGAAATGATGTTGTTGTTACAGGCCTACAAACAGGTTTTTAGCAAACCCGTGGGCTTACCACCAACTCGAAGTCATGATCATCACATTCCTTTGCAAAAGAGAACAAGTCAAATGAAGGTGAAGCCTTATAGATACCCATGCTATCAAAAGGAACAAATTGAGAGCATGGTTCAAGAAATGCTTGCTGAAGGAATTATCAAACCAAGTAAGAGTTCTTTTTCCTCGCCTATTCTTTTGGTTAGAAAGAAAGATGGATCTTGGAGGTTTTGTACAGATTATAGAGCCTCGAATGCGATTACTGTTAAAGATTCATTCCCTATACCAACAATAGATGAGTTAATTGATGAATTACATGGTGCATCATATTTTTCCAAGTTGGATCTTCGGGCGGGTTATCACCAAATACTGTTGCATCCTTCTAATACTCATAAGACTGCCTTCAGGACACATAATGGCCATTATGAATGGTTAGCCATGCCGTTTGACCTTACTAATGCCCTTGCATCCTTTCAAAGTCTTATGAATGAAGTATTTCAAACAGCCTTGAGGAAATTTGTGTTAGTTTTCTTTGATGACATATTAGTATATAGTCCCAATTAGGCAACTCACTTGTGCCATTTAAATGCTGTTCTGCAAATTTTATTGAGAGAAAAGTTGTTTGCAAAACTATTTAAATGCTCTTTTGGTGAAAGACAAGTGGATTATTTGGGACACACTATAAGTGTTGAAGGATAGCTATGGATAATAGCAAGGTTGAGGCTGTTTTGTCATGGCTTGCACCTACTAATTTGAAGCAATTAAGAGGGTTCTTGGGCCTAACAGGGTATTATAGGAGATTCATCAAATCCTATACAACCATTGCTGCACCACTCACTAATCTACTCAAGAAAGACAGCTTCCAATGGTCTGCAATAGCTGCTACTGCATTTCAAAGGTTACAACAGGCTTTGACTGAAGCACTTGTATTAGCCTTGCCCAATTTTCAGAAGCCTTTTTGCCTATAAACAGATGCTTCTAGTACTGTTATTGGAGCAGTATTGAGTTAAGAAGGCTACCCTATTGCTTCTAGTACTGTTACCGAAGCAGCAAGCATGGCTTCCCAAGTTCTTAGGATATGACTTTACTATTTAGTATAAACCTGGCAATGAAAATGTAGCAGCTGACTCACTTTCACGATCCCTAAATATGGCTTGGTCAGAGCCAACAAATCTCTGGTTTAAGGAATTGCAGTAAGCTTTGGCTAAATTAATACAGAAATGTCAACAACAATCCCAGCAGAAGGAACCATACTCAGTGCAAAATAATATGTTATATTGGAAGAACAGGTTGTATATACCTACTGCCATGGTTCATAAAATTATGCATGAATTTCACAAGTCTCCCTTCGGTGGACACTTAGGCATAGCCAAAACAACAGTTAGAATAGCTTCTCAATTCTATTGGCCACAGATGCACCAAGACATCAGGAAATTTGTGCAAGAATGCTTGATTTGTCAACAGGCAAAGAGTGAAAATGTGCTTCCTGCTAGTTTATTACAGCCACTTCCTATTCCTCAACAAGTATGGGAGGATATCTCCATGGTTTTTATCACACACTTGCCACCATCTCAAGGATTCACCGTCATCATGGTTGTGGTAGACAAGTTAACAAAATATGCCCATTTTATACAATTAAAGTTTGATTTCTCAAGCAAAAGTGTCACTGATAATTTCATTACTCATGTTGTTAAATTGCATGGCATGCCTAAGTCGATTATTTCAGACAGAGACAAAGTGTTTGTAAGTGCATTTTGGTAGCAGCTATTCAAACAAAAGGGCACTACCTTAGTAATGAATTCTTCATATCATCCTCAAATGGATGGTCAAAGTGAGGTAGTTAATAAATGTTTGGAGATGTACCTCAGGTGTTTTTCATTTGAACAGCCTTGATCTTGGAGCAAGCATCTACCTTGGGCTAAATTTTGGTATAATACCAATCATCATAGGAGTATTGGTATGACACCATTCAAGGCACTATATGGAAGGGAGCTAGCTAATATTACTAGATATGAACAATCTAGTAATGATCCTCCTCAGTTGCAGTAAGTATTAAAGGAACGAGAGTCAGTGATAGAACAATTGAAGAATAACCTACTGAAATCTCAGAATTATATGAAATTCCAAGCGGACAAAAGAAGAAGAGACATCAGTTTTGAGCCAGGAGAACAGGTATTGCAGAGACTGCAACCTTATAGGCAACATTCAGCTGGGGTGCAAAAGAATTAGAAGTTAGGCTTGCGATATTTTGGCCCTTTCAAGGTGGTAACAAAAGTAGGATCGATAGCTTACCAGCTACAACTACCTGAAGATTCCAAAATACACCCTGTATTTCATGTCTTTATCCTTAAGAAATTTAGAGGTGACACCAACTTCAGTTACATGCCTTTGCCTAAGGATTCAATTGAACTTGGTCCAATTTTGCAACCACAAGTTGTATTGGCTGAAAGAACCATTATCAGGGGTCCCACAAAAATGCATCAAGTCTTAGTTCACTAGTAGCACACTCATACATCAGAGGGAACATGGGAGGACACTGTTAACTTAAAGCTGAGCTTTCCTAATTTCAACCTTGAGGACGAGGTTGAGCTTGATAGAGAAAGTAATGATGCAAGAGTAATTCAGGAAGGCACAAATTTGGAAGAACAAGACATAAATAGTGTGGCTGAGTTTGTTATAGACAAGGGACACTTGGCAAATGATCCGAAAAGAGGGTTCACAAGAAAGAGCAACAGGGTCAGTGAGCATTCTCTTCTTCCTCTAAAGCTTCTTATCTTCTCATCACCATTTCCGTATGCTCATTCTCTACTTCTTCTTCCTTCTCAGGTAGTAGAACTTCAGCATCAGTGAACATTCTTGACTCGTGCATTGAGCTTGATACTATTTCCTTTTAATTCTATACTTGCTTTTTTACTATCGTTTTTGGATACTGCAAACAAAATTCAAAAATGCTGTTACCTTTTCATATCTTTTTTTAATACAAATTGAGGAAATACTCTCTGTTGTTAGCTTTTCATTTAGCCTTCCATCATTCTTTCAAATCAAGTATTCATTCACATAGTTGCTTTTAGTCAAGAGTATTCGCCTAAAAGTTTTTACCTCTTCAATATGTTAAAATATGTTGTTATAAATAAGATTATTACTAGACGAAAAAACAATGAAACTATAGTGATGCGTATCTATATTATAAGACTGTACAATATTCTTACATTCTTATGATTTAATATATATGGTACTTATTTTACTTTTCACATATCAGTATCCTCATCCTCGTTTATTATATAAAAAGGGTGTGAGAATCCATATCCTTTATAGATATGGATGGCTGTTTAATTTGAGAATGAATTTTGACTAAGATTATAAGAGTAAAAATCTAGAAATAATATTTTTTATTTCTACTAGACTCCATCAAACATGCAGTAAATCAGCCAACATATACTAACCGGTGTTAAACTAAGCATTTTTTAACTCTCCATACGACTTGTCTGACTCTGTTTCAATGCACACATGTTAAGCAACTAGTCAAAAACTAGTGCTACACACTCATTTAAAGATATAAGTGTTATTCTTTATGTCCACCACATCAAAATTTGAACATTAATTTTTAAATTTTTTTTTGGCCCTTTGCATGTTTATTTGATGTACTCTGAAATAATTTGTAATTTTTATGCAATTTTTTATGCTTTTTTCTTAACATGAAAATGCAACTTTGAAAAAAAAAATAGTTTAATGATATAGTGTTGTTTATATTCATAATGTGTAGAACATCATGTTATTACATTTTCATCTACTATTAAATAAAATATAAGATCCAAACTAAATAAGATTGACATCTCATTTAAGCATAAGAGTATATTGACACAGTATCCAATATATTGTAATTACAAATTACATTTCTCAAAAAAAACAAAAAACCCAATTGGGTTTGTTCCTTGACTACGGACCTGAACTGAAAATATTGTAAGGCCTATAAATCAATTCTATTATTCAAAGAGATAATAATAATAATAAAAAAGAGTGGTCCAATATTCAAGTACCGTTTAATGTGGTCTAAAGAAAATAGATGTATATAATTTTATCTTATGAACCAAAGAAACTTTTTCAAACATCTAAATCAATATTTTTCAAATAATAACGCAATAACTTAATCATTGTAGCAAAGTTTAAAAAAAAAAACAATAATATTTTCACAACAAATTAGTAATAATACATCACCACCTTATATTACAATAAGAATTTATATCTGTCTCTATCTCAGATAAATAAATAATAGAGTAAAGCTTCAATTTATTAGAAAAAACTTTAAGTTGGTCTCTAATAAAAATTATGCAGGACAATCCTTTTCTTTTTTTTTTTGTTTTTTGGTGATCAGGACAAAATAGTTTATCAGGAAAAAAGTATTATGTGGTCTCTTATAACTAAAAAATGTTGAACAACTTAGTCCACTCTCAATATTTTAATACTTATCTATTCTATTTATATTTTTTATATATCAATTTGATCTATTTTTAAAAATTATTAAAAATATTTATATTATTTTAATTTTGAGAGAGCAAAAAATTTATTATTTTCAAGAGCTAATTTATTGGAAATTATTTATAATGCAAAGCAAATTAAGAGGTTTACTCCTAATAGAGTTGTGTTGTATTTATAACTCTTTGAGCCAATTTTTGGACAAGTCATTTAAATTTAATGGTAGAAAATAGTAACTTTTTCTTTAAATATGGGTCTTATGAAATTCTATGATGATAGATCGATTGTTTACAAGGTGTTAAAGGTAAAATTGTATAAACAACATTTTAATAAAAAAAATTTATTTGTACTTATGCAGAGTGTGGGATACCATATTGAGTCACACTTTACTCATTATTGGGTAAGATCTACTATTAGATATGATGTGGTGTCTAATGATAAATGATGATGAATAAGTAGGTATCTATTTAATAGTAAATGAAGTGTGCTCAAGAAAGACAGCTTATTCGAGATCCAAATTAACTTGCTAACTTTGTCATGGTGAACTTATTAGGTCGGGTTTGGGGCTTTAGATTTGACCCGATGTACTTTTAATCTTGGTTTGGGTCATATTTAGGGTTGGTCTAACCCGGCTCGAAATGAAAATTTCTAATATAGTTATTTTTTTATAATAATTAGTGATAAATTATAAGAGTTTATATTTAAATTAATACATCTTGAATAATTTGATATTATTTTTATATTCAGATCATTTATTTTGAAATGTGTATTTTAAAATATCTCTTGGATTTTATTTCTTACTTATAAAATTTATAATTTTACCATGTATAATGTCAAAAGTTTTATAGATTGTTTAAAAGTTTGAGTTATTGACTTTTTGGCCAATCTTGGCCATTTATCTGGTCATTATGGGGTCAGGGTGTATTTTACAAAATAATCTAGTCTAAAAATTCAGTCGGGTTGAGATTTGGTCCAACCCATCCCTTATACACCCCTAATTGATAGTGTCCTGTCACCTATGAATATAAATAATATTTTTTATAATAGAGAGAAAAAAGAAAATATTATTTATATTTATATATCATAGGATATCATATTAATATACTATTATTTACCATTAGTTGGATTGTGAATTTTATTTAATTTGGGATCTATATTTTATTATATGGATATAGTATATCATAGTATATGAATGCATATAACATTATTCATAGAGAAACAAATGAAAAAAAAAAAGAAAACGCTGTAAGGGATCTGGCTTCGCGCATTTCATGGCTGCGTTGGAGAAGAAGATGCAGACGTACACACCTGACAGGGCCAATAACCTATTCCCGCTCTGACCACACATTTAATTCACCTCACTGCTTTTATTAACTCTTCCATATCGCGATTTCTCAAGCTCCACCTCATCTGATATCATCTCATCTCGTCTCGTCTCGCAATCATTAACTGTATCACTGTATCACGTGATACAATAAGTGCCACATCTCCTCTCGATGGCAGGCACCGTAATATTCCACAAACTCTGAGGCCAAACACTTTCGGGGAACCCGTCCGAGAAAGTTTGTCGTTACTCGGGGGGATCTGAACCCAGTAAAAATCGCTTTCTCGGGATTTATCCTCTCCTTCCCACAACCATTCCTTCCTCCTTTCTCACGCGTAGGATCTTCCACCCATCATCCCATTCAGCTCAAATAAAAATTCCAACGGTCAGCATCAAAGCTCTACCGTAGGGTGCCAAAGCACAGAACTACACCCAGTCTGCTAGTTTTACTCCGAGCTGAAGGACAGCTGTCAGCTCGAGATTCCGAGCCGATTACTTAGACATAACGAAGCCGGCTTAGTGGGCTCCGCGTTCAACTGCACTTGCATATAAGCTAGTCTACCTATCTCATAGCTTATGATCCATTCCAAGGACCTCTCACTGATAAGTCAACTGAATTATCATCTCCCTTCCCTGTCGCCTCCTATATAAAATACTGCTATTTCTGCGAGTTCAAGTGTCCTATGTATAAATATAAATATGTAAATTAATATTTGTAGAGAGAGATAGAGGGAGAAAGTGGTTTGTGAGAAAGCCAGAGAGTGAGTATATATTAGCCCATTTATTATTCAAGGACAGAGAAAGAAAGTCTAGAGAGAGAGAAGAGGAGGGTTTGGGGTGTGGTTAGGGTGTGTGTGTGTGTGTGGTGGTGGGGGTGCCCTTTGTTGGGTTCCATATTCGGGGACCTTTCTTTCTTCCCATGTGTGTAAGCTTTGAAGGTGAGAGAGGAGCTTCTTCTGAAACCATTTCTCTCTCTCTCTCTCTCAAGTTTCCGAATCTGTTTGCTTTAAAGTCTGTAGCTTTTTCTGCGTATTTTAATTTTGAAAGACTTTTACGTGTTGCATCTTGGATTCCCCCTTGTGGGGATTAAAGCTGCTTTCTTTCTTTGTCTCCCTTCGATCGAAGAGTCAAATTGTTTTCTCTTTCGTTTTTTGCCCCCCCTTAAACCTGGTTTCACTGCTTGCATCGCCCTAGTTTTAGTTAATTCTGCAGATATGCAAGGTTTATTCCCATTAATGCTTTGCCTCTGCTAGTTAAACGATTTCATTCTCGCTTTGGGTTTTTATTTTATTTTATTTTTTTTTCTAGACTACTTGTAGCTGGTAGCCTTTCAATTTCTCTAAGTATATATATTTTTTCCTATTTTTTTAAAAATGAAAATGGGGTTTTTGTGGCAGATCTAGTCTAGAGCTGCTCATTTGGGTGCGTATCTAATCAAAAGACGTGGCGGTTGCGATGTCATCTCTCAGTAGGGAGTTGGTGTTCTTGATCTTGCAGTTTCTGGACGAGGAAAAGTTCAAAGAGACTGTTCATAAGTAAGGGCTTCTTCCATTTCAGTTTCTTCTTACAATTATTTTTGCTATTATTTGTTTCAGTACTTTATTTTATTTATTTTGTCAAATTAATTGATTGATTAATATATATTTTTTTAATTTTTGGAAAAATAAAAAGGCTTGAGCAGGAGTCTGGGTTTTTTTTTAATATGAAATACTTTGAGGATGAAGTGCACAATGGCAATTGGGATGAGGTTGAGAAGTACCTCTCTGGCTTCACAAAAGTTGATGATAATAGGTACTCTATGAAGATATTTTTCGAGATAAGGAAGCAGAAGTACCTCGAGGCATTAGATAAGTAAGCTCACTATAGTTCACATTTGTGTTATGCTCAACATCCTAGAATATGTATTTATAGGAATTTAAACTGTTTTAAATTTTCTAGGCATGATCGGTCCAAGGCTGTAGAAATATTAGTGAAGGATTTGAAAGTATTTGCCACATTTAATGAAGAACTGTTCAAGGAAATCACACAGCTTTTGACACTGGAGAATTTTAGGTAAGAATGTACACATTTTAGCTGTGGCTTTCAGTGTAAAACTCCTATGAGATGCAGATAATGACTTTGTCTTATTATAGGGAAAACGAACAATTGTCAAAGTATGGTGATACGAAGTCTGCGAGAGCGATCATGTTGGTTGAGCTCAAAAAGTTGATTGAGGCAAATCCCTTATTCCGTGACAAATTGCAATTTCCTAACCTTAAAAACTCTAGGCTACGTACCCTCATCAATCAAAGGTAATACTTCCAAAGTCCAAGGTACTGATTTTTTCACCTATATAGGACAAGAGCCAGAGCATTGTAGATAATAAGTCCTTGGTACAAAAGGACCATGAAATTGCATTTGGTATTTTTATTTATTGATGGAGCTCATCTGCCATGTTTATATTTCATTTTTTTTTTCATGTATGCATGCATCATGCTGTTAAACTCCTATGCAATTTTGCATCTATGATAGGATTCATGGCATCAGCTGCCACTGATTGTAATTTTGTTCAGTGTTAGAATATCCATCCCATACAATGTGTTGCAATATTCAGCTGTGCAATGCCATCTTAATGCATCTTTGCTGTTGAATGAAGAACTGATTTGGTATCTTATATTAGTGGATGATGGGTTTTCTTTTCCATTTCCTTTTTCAAAAATAAAATTACAGCTTGAATTGGCAGCATCAACTTTGTAAGAATCCACGTCCAAATCCGGATATAAAAACTCTTTTTGTGGATCACTCATGTGGACAACCAAATGGTGCACGAGCTCCATCTCCTGCTAATAATCCACTGCTAGGATCCTTACCAAAGGCTGGAGGATTTCCACCTCTTGGTGCACATGGGGTGGGCTCCTAAACTGATTTGGTTAAATAAGCATTGCATAATATGTTATCATCTGTTTCTTATTTTGGTGCTGGACTGTTCTGTGGTTCATGTGTATAGCCTTTCCAACCTGCTCCAGCACCTGTTCCAACACCCCTGGCTGGTTGGATGTCAAATCCTACCACTGTAGCACATCCTGCTGTTTCTGGAGGAGGAGCTATAGGTCTTGGTGCACCATCAATCCCTGGTAATACATTCTCTCACACTCTGTTATTCTCCAACTCTTTATGTCTAGTGATTCTAAGATTTAAGACGCTATGGTAGTAAATTCGATCTCTACTTCTGACGAGTTTCATTGCCATTTTAAGCTGCTTTGAAGCACCCCAGGACCCCTCCAACCAATCCTTCTGTTGACTACCCATCAGGTGATACAGATCATGTCTCAAAGAGAACAAGACCAATGGGAATGTCAGATGAGGTAATCTGGTATTGTTCATGGAAACGTCAAACACCGTCTTGCAATTCATACCTAGGCAACTTCTAACATTTCTGCAATAAAATCTTTCATCACTTTGTGCAGGTAAATCTACCGGTCAATGTCTTGTCAGCCTCATTCCCGGGACATGGTCATGGCCAGACTTTTAATGCACCTGATGACTTGCCGAAAACTGTCATGCGAACTCTGAACCAGGTTTCATCTCCTATGAGCATGGACTTTCATCCAATTCGACAGACTATACTTCTTGGTATGCTGCTCTTCTAAGGCCTCCTAGTAGTGTTATTGACTTGTTTTTTAATTGCATGTATTTGGTATTCTTCCTGTCAATTAACCGTGAGTTTTTTTCCCCCCTTTCCTTTTGATGCAATGTATCAGTTGGCACAAATATGGGGGACATTGCTTTGTGGGAAGTGGGTTCTAGGGAGCAGTTGGTCTTAAAGAACTTCAAAGTTTGGGATCTTAGTGCTTGTTCAATGCCATTTCAGGTTGCCTTTTCACCTTTATCCATGGATGTTCTTGATGAATATTTGTGCACCCTGAAACTTATATCTTTATAATCACTGAAAATAAAATTAATTGTGGTCAATTCAGGCTGCTCTTGTCAAAGACCCAGCTGTTTCTGTCAACCGTGTGATTTGGAGTCCAGATGGTGCTTTATTTGGTAAGTTGAGATTTTTTCAATTGTTCAATGTATGATATATTTTCTAAGCATATGTACTTTCCAAAGTCAACTAAATCAATCATTAATGTACGAGTTTGTTTAATAAACAGGAGTTGCTTACTCAAGGTATATTGTTCAGATATACTCTTACCATGGTGGTGATGAAGTACGGCAGCATCTAGAGGTACACACACATACTCAATGAAGAATTCTATCTGCTTGCTTTAGGTTTTATCTTTATCTCTTGTGATCGTGTACTTGTGAACCTCGTTTCTAGATTGATGCTCATGTTGGTGGAGTAAATGATCTAGCATTCTCCCATCCAAATAAGCAACTATGTGTGATAACCTGTGGTGATGATAAGACCATTAAGGTAGGTTTGTCAAAACATGAGCTTGGTTTTCTGAAGTTGAGAAGATGACACATGTTGCTAACTTAGTTATGTTACTTAGGTATGGGATGCTGCTACTGGTGCAAAGCAGTATACTTTTGAAGGTCATGAGGCACCAGTTTATTCTGTCTGCCCACATTATAAAGAAAACATTCAGGTAGAAGTTGAGATTAATGCCCATGGGAAAGTGTTACTTGAGTTTGTTGGTGTGATTCCTCTTGCTCTATTAGCAGACTACCCCAGTTTATTCTTGCTGATACTCTTTAGTTTTTATGTTGTAGTTCATCTTCTCAACAGCATTAGATGGAAAGATAAAAGCGTGGTTGTATGACAATTTGGGATCTCGTGTTGATTATGATGCTCCTGGTCGTTGGTGCACCACCATGGCCTATAGTGCTGATGGTACAAGGTCCATTTTCTCAACCATGGTTACTTGTATTGACCTCAATCTTATGGTATGGTTGAAAATTGTAATATCTGTTTTGATTACTTTCTGTTCTAACATTTTTTCGGCTGTGATTATATATTATAGGCTCTTTTCATGTGGGACAAGCAAGGATGGGGAATCCTCTATTGTTGAGTGGAATGAAAGTGAAGGAGCTGTGAAAAGGACATATCAGGGATTTCGTAAACGATCTTCGGGTGTTGTACAGTTCGACACTACCAAAAATCGATATTTGGCTGCTGGCGATGATTTCTCCATTAAATTCTGGGACATGGACAATATTCAGCTTTTGACAACTGTTGACGCTGATGGGGGTCTCCCTGTAAGTTCATTTTTAATTGCAAATTGGGGAGCTGTTCTCTGCAAATAGTAGTTGTTAATTGTTACTTTATCTCAATTCTAGCCAAGCCCACGTATCCGTTTCAACAAGGATGGAGCTCTTTTAGCTGTCTCTGCAAATGAGAATGGAATTAAAATCTTAGCTAATGGAGATGGTATTCGGTTGTTGCGTTCTTTAGAGAGTTCAATGTATGATGCATCAAGAATGTCTGATGCTATGGCAAAGGTAGACTCACAACCGTTGTGCTTTTCCTGCTTCTTGTGTTAATAAGATATAGTCTAACATATGGTGTTTGTGGCAGCCTACAATAAATCCAATTTCAGCCGCTGCTGCTGCCGCTGCCACTAGTGCTTCACTTGCAGAGAGGGCCCCATCTGTGGTAGCTATTGCTGGAATGGTCTGTTTTTTCTTGTTTTCATATCAGTGGGACTTTTATTTACTTTAATGTTACTTGTTGCTTTTCCTTTTAATCTTTTATTTTGTTGCTCACTATGCAATTCTTGTTTGATACACACTATATTTTTTCCTGCTCCCCCTATTGGGAAAGAGGAGTCGCATCGTACTGTGATTGTGATGATGTATTTATTACCATTGCTATTGTTGCTGCCGTTATTATAAGTTTAATTACTTGTGAATTTCAATTCATCAGAATGGGGATGCCCGAAACTTGAGTGATGTGAAACCTAGAATAAGTGAAGAATCCAATGACAAGTCAAGGATATGGAAGCTCACAGAAATCAATGAACCATCTCAATGTAGATCCTTGAAGCTACCTGAGAATGTACGAGTAACCAAGGTAAGTTGTTTACTTCAAGCATGAACTATTGAAAATTCAACAAGCCTTAGTTGTTCTATAAGTCATTTTAATACCTGATATGGATTCCCCCCAAAACAAAAAAAGAGAAGACAAATGACTAGAAGAGAGGGGGGGAGAGGGGGGGGGGGGATGAAGAAGCCACACCTGAATTGGTGGGACCTGTATTCTTGTAAGATGTAATGCCTTACCCCCCTCCAAAGCGGCAGTAATCTGACTATCTCCATCCTTTTTATGACAGATATCAAGGTTGATATACACTAATTCAGGTCATGCTATTCTAGCATTAGCTTCAAATGCCATTCATCTGCTCTGGAAATGGTCGCGAAGTGATCGTAATTCATCTGGCAAGGTATGAGAATATTTGAAGTTACTTGTTTCAGACTACTACTGTTCTCTAATCAGAAATTTGGGGATAGGAATCATACTGCTACCTGATGTTGATATTCCTTTCTGTAGGCCACTGCCAGTGTTCCACCTCAGTTGTGGCAACCTTCAAGTGGCATCCTGATGACTAATGACATTAGTGATAGCAACACTGACGATGCTGTTCCCTGCTTTGCTCTGTCCAAAAATGATTCTTATGTAATGTCAGCATCAGGGGGCAAGATTTCTCTGTTCAATATGATGACTTTTAAGGTGAGCTATGAGCCCTACTCATTATTCAAAGCTGTATTTGGTTTGCAGCTAACCAATTTCAATCTTGGCTAATTGCAGACGATGACTACTTTCATGCCTCCGCCACCTGCGGCAACCTTTCTTGCTTTCCATCCTCAGGATAACAATATTATTGCTATAGGCATGGATGATTCTTCAATTCAGATATATAATGTCCGCGTGGATGAGGTATCATTGCTGCCCATAAACTGTTTCTACTCACTTAACGGTTTGTGTAATTTGTGTTTATACCAAGTTTTTTATTTGCAGGTTAAAAGTAAACTCAAAGGCCATACTAAAAGAATTACTGGTCTTGCTTTCTCCCATGTATTGAATGTGCTAGTTTCATCTGGGGCAGATGCTCAGGTAGTTGTTGTCCAGTGTATATTATATTACATTAAAAGAACTTCTAGTTTTGGATATTCAACTAGTTTTCATCAATTATGGCCCCTTTGAGCGTGCTGTTGGAAATGCAATTTTCATTGGTTATCATATGGACACTTTTTTTTTGGGTACAAGGTTAACATATGGACACTTATCTCTGTCTATTGTGCAGATTTGTGTGTGGAATACTGATGGATGGGAAAAGCAGAAGACTAGATTCTTGCAACTTCCTGCTGGGAGGACTCCATCAGCACAGGCAGATACACGCGTACAGTTTCATCAGGATCAGATTCGCTTCTTGGTTGTACATGAAACTCAGCTTGCCATCTATGAAGCTACAAAACTAGAATGTCTAAAGCAGGTAAATTCTTCCAGTTCAGTTTTTTGTTTGACTGTAAATAGTTTTGTTTATTTTAGCTTTTATCTGATGTACGAAGCTTGCATTGTAGTGGTTTCCACAAAATTCTGCTGCACCGATCTCCCATGCAACTTTCTCATGTGATAGCCAGCTGATATACGCCAGCTTTTTAGATGCAACAGTCTGTGTATTTAGTGCGTCAAACCTCAGATTACGCTGTCGTATCAATCCTACTGTATATCTTTCTGCAAGTGTCAGGTAATGCCTCATTTGACGTGTTTTTATCTCAGTTAGTCACTTAGCAGGACAGTTGTTTCGCATTATTAATTGAATTCTCAATTTGAATTTTTCACAAGGTGCAAAGCATCTTGAAAATTTCTAGGAAGAAATTGCATCTACAATTGTGAATTTGTGGTCGTTTTTCATTTTCTTTTGGAAGCAATTGGACTGAAGTCTTTCCAAACCCAAAACAGTAGTCCTTCAACCAGTATCCTTTCTTAACTCATTTTGTTCTTCTGTTTTGGTATAAAAAGCTTATCATGGAAGTTGGGAGCATTTTACATTTGTTTGGCACTACTATCCTTTGGAAATTTAAGCTCCTCAAACTTTCAGAGTGAATTTTAATTAACATAACTGAAAGGTTATTGGTATGTAGAAATCAATGCTTACGAGTGGAAGGAGTTTTCTGTGAATGGAAATGTCCAGTAACTTCTCCTCTCTATAGTTGTTTCTATAAAATGGAAGTTGGTTGATCTTAATTTATTCTAATTGTTACATTGCGGTAATTCATTGACTGTATGAAGTTTATAGTGGATCATTCTAAATTCAGTATTTCCTTATTTTATATTATAAACTTGTTATTTTTTCGTTGTACTTTATTTATGGTGAATACTAACCTTGTAGGTTTCTATGCAGCAGTTCTAATGTACAACCACTTGTAATCGCCGCACATCCACAAGAACCAAATCAATTTGCTGTAGGACTGTCAGATGGTGGAGTTCAAGTCTTTGAGCCCCTGGAGTCTGAAGGCAAATGGGGCGTGCCACCACCCATCGAGAACGGGTCAGCAAGCAATGTTGCAGCTCCTTCAGTTGGAGCTGCTTCAGAAGAAGCCCAGAGATGATTCATCCATCCATGTCAGCCAAAGACAAGTTTCTTTTACATACTTGACTTGCTGGCCATTTTAAGAACCAGTTATGTACTTAAGTTAATGCAGATCACTCTCCTAATTAGTTGATCCAACTACTCTCTACATCCATTGTGTTGTCTGGGCTGTGTGCTCAATCACATACTTGGAGCAACCCTTTTGGATGAAGGCAAGGTCACATTGTAATTGCCAATATATCTGAAAAATTCTTTTTCAAGTTAAAAGATACAGATGTAGAAGATCTTGAGTACGTCCAAGCTGCTTCTGGCTATTAACATTGGTCGATCCTAACTGCTTCCCTTTTTGTGATCATATTCAGTCGGTATGTAGCTTCTAAACTTGTCTTTATCTCCCCAACTTGTCTTTATCTCCCCAATCGTCAACATTTTAATTTATTCAAAATAATGCAGTTTTCATTCAAGACATGTAGTTTGCTGAAGAATGAGGTGCGAAGCCATAGATTTTTCATGAGTTATTTGCTTTAGGAATCTTAATGTCAAAGTTTTCTGCATGCACAAAGAAAAATTCAAGAAATGTCTTCTCAATTGTGGCACATGAAAATTAAAAAAATTATCTCGATGTCCTTTCATCTTATTTTAAACATTGCAAGGGTCTAGAGTTGCTTGATTTGCTGGTTTTGGTTGAGGTACGTAAATGCTCGTTGTGTGTTTCACGCCACGCTATGGTGTACTGAGACGTTGGGTTGGTAGGGCTAGGTAAGCCATCATTTTTCTCAGGTCAATGGGTAGAACGTGATTACCAATTTTTCAGCTTCCGAACGTCTTGACAATGGGACAATACTCTTTTGGTTAAGAAAAGAGTTTTAACAATATTGTTTTTGCAAAACAAATAAAAATTGGGCAACGTGATTAGTATAGTATTTTCATTTAGTACATTTAGTACTTTTCTGCACACACGCATGAAATACAACGGTTCTACAGAAACTTTTACATCACAAAATGAAATAAAAGAAAGCTTGCATTAAGCCAAGTGGTATTTCAAACCTTGCATGAAGCCATTAGCCTATATTATATACAATTCGAGTTTGTCTTTCCAAACTTCTCTAACACACACGCAAAGAATGAGAACATAGTACCGACCTAACTACTCGGGCCGAAAGCTTAGCAGATTCGGGAGATATGTTGATTGAAGTTTCTTGATGTCATTTGCTGTCACCTTGCAGGACTCCAATGACAGAGACCTCAAGTTCTTGAGTGTTTTCAAATGCTGCAGCCCAGTATCGGTGACATAAGAATTTGAAACATTCAAAGAAACCAAACCAGTAAGACCTGAAATTCATGCATAATAAACATGTGAGCCCTCAAGAGATAATTCATTGCCTTCACCTAAGCTTCATCGATCACACCCCTATCCAAGGCAATGAATGCAAACTCATTCCAACTATGTTTCTCAAGACTCTGACAACAAAACACACTAGGAAAAAAGAAGAGTTTGATCAAGTTCAAATATATACGTAACCCTATAACTTCCATTTTGATTTTCCTTTGTGCACGTGATTATTGTTGTTTTCCACTAGGTCACCAGGAAACAAAAATGAAAAAAAAAGAAAGAAAGAAAACAAAATGAGAACCCGTGTCTCAAACCAAACACACATCAGGTAAAATACCAGAAATTAGCTGCAGGGAAGTGTCTGTAAGGTTGCAGTTTTGTGATAAATTTAAGAACATGAGAGATGAAAGCTCTTTGATATTTTTCACACCATCGTCAGTCAATCCTCCTCCGCATATCTCCAGCGACCTCAGGTTCTTAAAGTCTGTTTCACCATAAACAAAGTCAGCAAAGATGTATGAATATTTCACTTCCAGTGGGTAGCACTTTTATGATTACCTTGCGAAATCAAATTCATCCAAGTTTACAACAACAAATAATTATAACTAGACAGTTATTTTTCTTATATAAAGGTAAGAGACGAAAACAAAAAAGAAGAAATTGTAGGAAACTAATACTAGTACAACAATTCATACTTTTCAGATAGTTTGTTCCAAAATCTGTGACTCGCGCACCAAACAAATCCAGGTCAGTAAGCCCGGTCAAACCTGCATCAGCAAATGCACATCGATGCATGTATGCTACATTCAGAAAATCAACAAATCATTCTTTGGGTTGTAAATTTTGCATGGGAGCACATACTTGTAAGGGTTGGTAAATTTTGCATGGGAGCACATACTTGTAAGGGTTGCCAGTCCAGTATCAGTGACTTGAGAGATGAGAGTCCGCACAATTCACTTAAACCACTATCGTTAACCATAGTAAATGAAAGATTTATTTTCTCCAGACTTGACAATCCTACAAGAAATATAATAAAGAAACAACCAAAACAGTAAAACTAGAGTCAGCAGAAAAGATGTTCACACACTTGGACATATTAGGAATTACGTCATTTGTGTCAACTATATAAAGAGATTAACTTATGATGATTGATGACTTAAATATCAGAATTGAAGAAATAAACATGGCATATCAAACCTGATAAATGGTGAAGTCCACGACTTCCAATTTCTGTATCAGAGAGTTCCAAACACTTCATTTGCTGATGGCCTAAAACGCATTCATATGCAAATTTTCATCAATTGAGGACGTCATCACAAAGAGACAAGGGAAAATGGGGAAGAGATTAAAAGCGAATGTACCTGTCAGGTGGACCAATCCTTCATCCTCAATCCTGCATGAATCCAGGTTCAAGCTCTTCAACTTTGTCAGTCCTGCTTGAAAAAAAAATGCATCATTTTGTCAGATACAACTTTTCTCTTTGTAAATTTTTCTTCTTCCCTAGCTAAACCAATGTTACTGCTTTGTGCTATGTTGGTTAACTATACCAGAATATTATCATGCACGGATAAGCTAACAACTTGTGTAATATATGTACGATAATGACTCAAGCAACATTATGGGTTAAGTTCCATCAATACTTCAAGTCACCTTTCAAGTGTGCTAAACAAGCATCTGTTATGCTGTTGAATCCCAAGTTCAATACTTTCAGATTTTTAAGTCCTGCAAAGAAAAAAAATGGCCAATGCTACAAATTTAGTATCCCGAGAATACTTATGAAGCAAAAAGGTGAACTCCCAATATGCATACATGATATAAGTGGCTGTACAAGACTCAACAACTTACGTGAAAACTTTTCACATCCATAGTTAGTAAGATTACATCTACTAAGATTCAAGTTTGAGAGGGCAGGAAGCTCTGGCAGAAAAACATAACAATGTCAAATTGAGACTTCAATGGCTATCAAGTTAAACTCGTCAAATCAAACAAACAAAATTCAATGATAATAATTAACAACAAAAAATAATAGCAGTTCGTACAAAATAATATGCATGTCTATATCATAACTTGAAAGCATTCGTGGGCCAATAACCAAGATTATATGTAGCCTAAGTAGATAGTGTTAAGCCCTGTGCCCTAATATTATCATGAGAAAATTAACAGAAAAAACATGAAAAGTCTATGGAGTAATTCAACCTGCAAGAGAATCTAAGCATGCAGCTGTTACAAGGCACCCTTCCAAATTTAACAGAGCAAGCTTTTGTAACCCTGAAATAAGCCAAGAATAAGAGATCCATATACACATTTTCTCTCAAACACTCTCTTTCAACAGGATATACAACATAGAGACTGAGAGATGGAAATGCTGCAACCAATGAAGAGGACGGTGTCAACAACAATATGTTGAACCTATCAGTTTCAAGCTTCACTCTCCAGGAGAGAAAATATAACAAAGAAGGTATTGTTACAGAACAACATAAACCTTTTTCATCATATAAGAGTACCTTATAACTGGTATATGATCATTATATTCCTAATGCTCTGAAACATCACAGTAACACAATGCAAGGCAGAATACCTTTTAGAAAACTGATGCCAAAATCTGTGACTTTACTGCACGAGATCTCTAGACTTTTCAAGTTTGTAAGCTCTGGAAGAAAATTCAATTGAATAGATTGTGCTGTTAGTCATTGGACCATGTATCTCCATTCAGTGAATGTAATACTGAGAATACAATGATTATGCTTCTATAAGCACGAATGGACACAGACTACAATATGGCTGTGAAACGCAGCCACTGTTACATGTTCTTGTCTATTAGGATAATTCTGTGTGTTCCAATATTAGCACCTAGTGAAGGCAAAAGGCTAAAAAGTACAAACAACAACAGCTAACAGGCACACAGCAAGCAAATTTATGCATGAAGCCTACATTTGTCATAGTGCAATGAGCCATGAGTATAGTACATCTTATTTCATTTGATAAAAAATAGTCTTGTAATATGATTTGCATAGTTCCTGAGAGAGGGGACATCAATATTCCTAACAGGAGCAGTACATGGTGGAAAACACACTGCCTGCGTAGAAGCAGGGTAGGCAACTAACCTTTGATAAAATTTTCAATCATTCAAAACGTGACTATAGTCAAAAGGAAGAAAACTGCAACTAACCTGATAGAGGCTTCATATCATCATCTATTATGCAATTACACCACTTCATATTGAGAGATTCTAACTTGGTTAAACCTGAAAAGTATGGATCGTATCATTGAATTGAAGTGTAGATAAACTTCTCAACTTTTCAACATTATGGCAAGGTACGTAAACTCCGGGCAAAGAAAAATCCTTAACATGAAAAAAAAAAAAAAAGAGAGGCTATTTCTAGAATTTTAACCGATGACTTTTTGTAGCAACCTTACATTTGCACTGAAGCTCACCCTCTTGAGGGAACATAGCATCCAATGAAAAAAATACAAAACTGCATAAGAACCAACCTTGAAGATGAGCAAGGCCTCCGTGTATCCCAGGACATCTCTCCAAATTCAACTTGACCAAGTTAACAAGTCCAGAAAACGCGGACATCCCTTGAGCAGAAATTGCACAGTTTCTTGCAAAACTTAGACTTGTCAAGTTTGTCAGACCTGGAAGATTTAAATACAGTTGCTGTAAACCTTCAGGTATAAGATTAAGATTTTTATTATGCAGTGGAATAAAATTCATAAGGAATGATGCCAAGGGACGCATAGTCAAGTACAAACATAGGAAATAAACGAATGAAAGTGCCGAGACAGGAAGAATTGAATACCACTGATACTGCGCAGTCCTCGATCTGAAATTTGGTCACAGTGATTAAGATTTAAAGAAATGATATTTTCGCAGTCTGTGAGATAAGTGAGGCCGTGGTCAGTGATATCAGAGCCAGATAGATCCACGTGAAGCAAAGATGACCCCTGTGCTGAGATGATGCCCATCCAAGCATCATCCACGACATCAGCATCATATTCTCCCAAGTGAACATCCTGTCAAAAATACATAATTAACTGGAATTCAAAAAGAAGTAGATACCAACAAGAAGTTAGATATAAATTATTATTTGATGAATGCACTAACCTGGAGGGCACAATGTTGAAAAGCTTCGAGGGAAGCACGCGTGAGACGACCGGAGTAAATCAGATTGTTAAAAACTTGCTGAGTTATATCCGGCGGGAGTTCAGAAAACGTGTTATATCTATGTATGTCCTGTTAAGGGAAAAGATTGATTCACCAAAAAATAATAATATAGAGCGTGGTGGTACTGGTGGAAAGTGGAATAGTAGAATATAATACCTCAGTGACTCTGCGGATGCACAAGTCCAACAACGATGGACATTCTTCTTCTCCTCCTCCTTTTGGTAAAAGGGAAGTTGCAGAGGGATAAGATAATAAAGATTTGAACCATTTGAAGCTCCCACCCTTGCATCCACGGTGGGGAAGTCCTCTACTACTCTACAAGATAAACGAAACATGTTGTCACTGCAGCAGCAGAATTGCGTGTATTCTACGATTCTATAAGCTATAAGTATTACAAATTATTCAAAAGGAAAAAAATAAAAAGCCGCAGACTGAGGTGTTTTTGATCACACGTGAAGAGGATCCTCTGTAGGTGATTTTGAAGTGCCAGAGGATCTCAGCCATTGGGAATATAATAATTTTTTATACTATAGCATGATCTGTTGCAGCTCTAAAATGAAATGAAGAGTAGCAGAAAGGAAAGGAAAAAAAAAAAATGAAATGCAAAGGTGACGCAGTCATCTATCAGTATTATTATCACCACCCACTAATCTAATGCAAAATACACGCAATACAACTTTACAAGGGATGATCGGAAAATGAATGACGGGTTGAATGGGGGAGTTGCAAGTAAGCGAGTGTACCCTGACATGATAGACCATCGGGTTGATTCTAAGGAGAGGGTTGGTGGCACTTGGTACTCACTACTCAGGGTCACAACACAGGAAAAAATAAAAAAGAGTAGGAAGCCAGATAGAAGAAAGAAAGGAACGCTCCAGTTATGTTTTGGAAAGAATCAAAAGGGAATCTAAGTGCGACTTTGCGAGAGATACGAAAGAAACCATACTCAGGGAGCTTCTCTAACACCTGGGTGTTTTACTCATTTTATTATCATTCAAATGAGAATAAATAGAGAAAATTAAAGCTATTATATCTAATAAAAATGAAATATACGTCTTATTTAAATATCTATTTTTAAATATTGAAAGTGGGTGGGGATGCCTCGGTCCCATGGCGTTTTGGGACAACTGGATGATCCTTAATTTTTCTTCATTAGATCCTTACTTAAAATTATATTAATGGTTAAGATTTTATGAATAAAATAAAAATATAAGATCATTAATAAACAAACTGAAATTACAACTCAATACCTTAAATACAAATTCGTCCGAATAATAGTTTGTGTTCCGTTTCTCGCCAACCACTCAACCAGTACCCTATTACGTAAAAATGATAGTAATGAAGGTTAATTTTGTTACTTTAGAAATGCATTAAGTGAGGATCAATGGAATGTGCTCCACCTGATAAGGGAGACAGAAAAACAAAGTGCGACATCGAAGGGCCTAGAGCGTGAGACATCATTGCTTAGTAGCTCGCAAACTGCAGTCGCAGATTGTGGATGACACGTGTCACTTTATGCGGCCAAGTTGCTTCGACATATTTGTTGCTTATACGCATGTAAGTATGTCGCCAACTGTATTTAGTATCTACTCTTGTAACTAAATTCAATTGAATAATATCCTTTCCTTTCAATTTAGGATAAATATAAATAATAAATAATACTAATAATAGAGTAAAATATAATAAATAGACTGATATATTTTTTATAAATTAAGTAATATATCAAGATATTCAAAATTAATATTAAATATAACACTTTAAAAATATAAAATTAATTAAGAATAATATAAAAAATTAATATTTTATTAAAATATAAAGTTAACAGATATTTTTAAAAACTAAAATCATCTGAAAATGAGATATTCTCAAATGGAATACTATCCAAATCAAGGTCATTGTCCATGTTAGCAGTCCGAAAACGGAAGTAAGAATCTTCCTAATCCTCTCATTTGCATTGCACCGCTATCTTTAATTGTGATGTGACACCTGTATGTAACGTAGCAGTGCCATGTTTAGGTAAAGTAATGTGATGGTAGAAACTAGAAATAGAATAGTTTCCATTGTGTGCTACGTTGCCAATTTGAAGCGCCGATACTGCCCCCTTGTTCACGCAAACCGAAAGGCGAAAGCTATTGGCTTCCGCTTTTTCTAGGCTTCATCGTCAAATTACTATAAACAAATGCTTACTTTGTGATTCAGAAGTCTTATTATGTTAGCCATTCAATTCAATTCTATCAAGCCCGTTGACAGACAAAAACTTCAATCTAATCGTCTAGTTGGTTGGGATATGAAAATTTTGAATATGATATTATCTATTGATCTTGGGCCCACTTCAATATTTTCTTTTCAGTTTGAGGCCAACTTCAATTTTCAGTCAATGAGATCATGCTCGCCCAAACAAATTCTCTATTTCTCTTTTTGGGTCGATTATTTATTTTCTGTAGGGCGAACGGTTACTTGTTTTGGGCCTGCACAACAGTCGCAAGCACAAGCTCCCAATCGATCTTGGGCCCAACATTCCTGCAAACAGTGGCGGCAAGCCAAATGCAATTTCAATTCTTGACCCAAAAAAAAAAAACTAATGCTATGGCGGCTTAAGACAAAAGCCCCCAAGTTCAAAGCTCGTTCCTCGATTCCTCTGTTTCGGTTGGTTTCAACTTCCAACTTCCCCTGTTCTCGGAGTCTCTCTACTCGATTTCTGTGACAAAGTTCATATTTTTACGATCTGGGTGTGCCGAGAATTCGTTGTTTTTTCATATTCCATAACGAACACGATGGAAGAAGATGATGATTACGTGGAATACGTGCCGGTGGCGAAGCGCAGGGCCATGCAAGCACATAACATTCTTCTCCGTAAAGGTAAGTCCTCTGTTTCTTCTTCTTCTTCGGCCTTCGTTGACGATGATTCGGAGAGAAACAGAGTGGCAGAAGCCAAACCCAGCCTTCTGTTGAAGGCTTCGCAGCTGAAAAAGGAACAGCCAGAGATAAGTGCCACTGAGCAGATCCTTCAACAGGAAAAGGAGATGCTCGACAATTTGCCTGACAGAAAAACCCTATTGTCCGTTCGTGAATTGGCCAAGGGAATCACTTACTCTGACCCTTTGCCCACAGGATGGAAACCCCCTCTGCACCTGAGAAGGATGCCCAAAAGGGAAAGTGATCTGATTAGGAAACAGTGGCACATCATTGTTGATGGCGTAGACATTCCGTGCCCTGTTAAGAATTTCAAGGACATGAGGTTCCCTGATCCTATTTTGAACAAGTTGAGAGCTAAGGGGATTGTGCAACCAACCCCTATTCAGGTGCAGGGCCTCCCAGTTATTCTATCTGGAAGGGACATGATTGGAATTGCCTTCACAGGTTCAGGGAAGACACTGGTATTTGTGCTGCCAATGATCATGTTGGCATTGCAGGAGGAGATTATGATGCCTGTTGTACCTGGAGAAGGCCCTTTTGGCTTGATTATTTGCCCCTCAAGGGAACTTGCTAGGCAGACTTATGATGTGGTTGAGCAGTTCTTGAAGCCCCTGAGGGAAGCCGGTTATCCTGAGTTGAGGCCTTTGCTCTGCATTGGTGGGGTGGACATGAGATCACAAGTTGATGTTGTGAAGAAGGGTGTTCATATTGTTGTTGCCACACCTGGAAGGTTGAAGGATATGCTGGCAAAGAAGAAGATGAATCTTGACAGTTGTAGGTATTTGACTTTGGATGAGGCTGATAGGCTGGTGGATTTGGGGTTTGAGGATGATATAAGAGAGGTGTTTGATCACTTCAAAGCTCAAAGGCAAACTCTCTTGTTCTCTGCCACTATGCCAACCAAGATTCAGAATTTTGCTAGGAGTGCTTTGGTGAAGCCTGTTATTGTCAATGTGGGAAGGGCAGGGGCAGCAAATCTTGATGTGATTCAGGAGGTAGAGTATGTCAAGCAAGAGGCCAAAATAGTGTATCTCCTTGAGTGCCTTCAGAAAACGCCACCACCTGTTTTGGTGTTCTGTGAAAACAAGGCTGATGTGGATGACATTCACGAGTATCTTCTCATGAAAGGAGTGGAAGCAGTGGCCGTTCATGGAGGCAAGGATCAGGAAGAGCGCGAGTACGCCATTGCAGCTTTTAAATCTGGGAAGAAAGATGTGTTGGTTGCAACTGATATTGCATCCAAGGGTTTGGATTTTCCTGATATTCAGCATGTTATCAACTATGACATGCCAGCTGAGATTGAAAATTATGTGCATAGGATTGGAAGGACTGGAAGATGTGGCAAGACTGGCATAGCCACAACTTTTATAAACAAGAATCAAAGTGAGACAACACTGCTTGATCTGAAACACCTCTTGCAAGAAGCTAAACAGAGGATTCCTCCAGTTTTGGCTGATTTGAATGATCCAATGGAAGACAACGATGGAATTACTGACAAAAGTGGTGTCAAGGGATGTGCATATTGTGGGGGACTTGGTCATCGCATCCGGGATTGTCCGAAATTTGAACATCAGAAGAGCATGGCAATTGCTAATAGCAGAAAGGATTATTTTGGATCTGGTGGTTACAAGGGAGAAATTTGAAAGGTCTCAATCCTAGTTTGTTAGTTGTATCTGTAGTTTGTAAATTTTGTAGGCTGAGAAATAATGAATTCTACTGTAATAATCCTGGTGTATTTTGATATGGCTGTATTTTACTCTATAGCTTCTGCTTGATTCCATGAATCTTAGTTGAGGAGTAGCGTTGATATGTTTATGCAGTCTAGAATGATTCACAATAGGAAAATATGATGATAAAAATTTTATTTGAGATTCTAGGGTAATATTATTTATGAATATCATTCATAAAATTTTTACTCTTATTTTTATCCCGATCAAATATACCGTTACCATAACAATTTTTGTCAATTCATTGAGGGAAATATTTGCCAAACCTTGTTTTCCAACAACACTTTTTCTTCGATATGTCGTTCCTATTTCGTATTCTTTTAATCTTTTTTCTATTGGTTAAACAAATCCTCACAATCAACATAGCAATCTGAAAGTCACCGCAATAAATAACTTGAAATAAGCAAGAAACTTAAGACTTCGCAAATCATCAAAAGTTGGAAGCTTGAAGCACCAAAAATTACCTCAAATTTGAATTCCGGAGACACAAAATGATCAAAAACATTTCAAGGAAAATGTGAAATTGAATCGGGCTCAAAAATGAAATCAGCTTGAAAACAACCAGTGGATCCACGAGAACTGTATTATAAGAATCCCAAGGGAAAAGGGGATAAAAGCATTTGTGCACATTCCATTTCGACATGAACTATATTACAAGAAATCCCATGAATAGAGATTACAATTTTTATCTTTCAACAAAATGAAAACTGCAGCCAGTTTCAATCAACAGGGACTTCGACATCCATTTTTAGTTCAGATTGGCCAAGAACCTGTGACAAATGGTAAAAGAAAATCAAACATAGTCCAGAAATAGAGAGTATAGGCAAAAACAGAGTCTTCCAAGCATACAAGTTCTCAGTGACCCTATCAGATTTTGGTGTAGAACTAAACGTAAATAATGAGTCTTCTATTTCTTCTTCTTTCATTTGCTTATTTAGCTTGGGCTTAACAAGCTAACTCTTTCCAAATGCATTTGAAGCACAAAGTTTGAACCAACAGTCAGCTTTGATAAACAAAATTCTTACACTATGATATATATATATATAAAAAAAAACCCAATCAGGCCCAATGTCTAGATTAAGAAGGCACTAGACAAGTTGATTTTGCAATAATTCCACAGCAGTGAAAATCCCTTGCTGTAAGATATCAATCTTCTTTCTATTTGATTTCCATAGTTCCATCCACTAACAAGATATTGTTTCTCATAACAACACACAACAAAACAAGAAGAGGACTGATATGTGCACCCAAAAGATGGACGCATCTATGGACAACTTTGTACATACACCGTTAAAGGCATTCATTTTTATTTTAAAATATCTTGTTTCACTATTTTCAACGGATTTGGGAGGTGCGTCCAACCCAATGCGTCAATGGTGGACATACACTAACCATTTCTCAAACAAAAAATGTTGCCAAGGAGAATAAAAATCAAGTATTTCAAACTAGATTCCATTTTGTGGTCCATAGGTTTGACACATATACAGCAGACCAGATTGAAAAAGAAAAAGGACTGACATTTAGGTATTATTCAAAACTTCATATTGTGGTAACCATTTAACTTGTCCAGAGCAAATATATTACAAAATGTACAGACCTTAATGAAGTCATCCAATGTCAAATAGGAGTCTTGTGTGTATCCAGCCTCTTTGAGAAGCTGACTCAGGACACACTGCAAATCAAAGAACAGAGGAGAAACTTAGCCAAGCCGCAGTAAGTCTAAATATACTGGCTTCGCTGATCAGATTCTCATCCAGTCTCACAAGTTGAAATAAAAATTAGGGAAAACAAATCAGTAACAATTTATGCAACTCAATAAACTACTTTGTGATTAAGAAATACAACGAAGTGTGTAGATCTTTGGTGATACCTCTCTCTGTTCATCAGACATGAATGAACCTGACAAATCTTTTAGCACTTCCAGAATATCTTTGAAAGACACCTTTCCATTTCGGTCCGAATCATATACTTTGAAAATAACTGCATCAGAGAAAAACAAGTAACTGTAAGTAGCCCCATCAAAAGCAACCACACAATGCAAAATACATTGAAAAATCAGTATTGTGATTTTTAGAGGAGGACTAATGTACATCCCAGTCAGTAGTAAAAGGTAGTATCATGATTTATTAAGGTGAAGTCTAAACAAATCTCTCCTGCCCTCTCCTTACAAAGAAATCCCCCTTTCAACAATGAAAATCTTAAATAGTTCAATTAATCATATTGCTGAAGCTATCATTCATTCGGAAATACATTGACCAAAATCCTGAATACTAAACAAAGCTAGTAAAATCTTCTAGTAGATAAGTTTCATAACCTGGTTTGGATCTGATTGAGAGAACTCTAATTATATCACAAGAATACATTCTAGATAACACGACTACACATGCTATACAGATAGTTTTACGTGCAATCACTTATAAGTGAATGCTGTTGCCTCTCACTCCCAATTTGTATTTATCTCTATAACTACCACTTACAAGTTACATCTAGCGCATTTCTTCAAATTATTTGTGAAAGTTTGAAAGTGAGACCAGAGGCAACTAATCCATCGAAATGCCAGACCAGAAGCTCTTCAAGACTAAATTCTGAACCAATGGAACAAAACAAGTATATGGACTCCCGAAATAGATATGAGAAAAGTCGGCATTGCTAAGAAAATATTCAACCCTACATCTTCTGATAAAACAAAGAACTTAAACTAACTCTTCTATATATCACAAGCATCACGTACGTTCTATTTTTTGGGGTGCACTAGCTTTAGCACTGAATGCAGACAAGAAGGCCACAAAGTCCTTGAAATTTATACCATCCACCATCTTGAGAAGCCTCTGCAAATAAGCAAAGAATGCATCAAAACATGGGAATATACACCACACAACACACCACAGTTTAACATAAGAGTGATGGCATAGCAAAGTCTAATAGTCCAAAAGTGAACTAAAATCCTTCTTGGGGTTGGAAATTCCCACGAATTCAAAACAAGTGTGTACCTGAGAAAGTGGATTCATTGCGAACTCAGGGACAGACAAGAATTCATCTGCAGAAATAAACCCTTTTGCATTGCGGTCAAGCTGACAAAACCTTTCATACAAGGACACTATTTCCTGCTGGGAAACTGAGATTAAGACCCAAAATCAGATCTTGTCCAGAGAAAAAAAACAACAACATCGGATGCAAATGAAAAGGAAGAGAGAAGCTAAGAAGGGCCCACATAGATTATTGCAGTGTTCTTGGACTTCCTCGATATCATATTGAGTTAGCATAGAAGATGCGCTCCCCATCACTATTACTACTGGTCTCGGCCTCAAAGCAAACTCTGAATGAACAAACATGAATTAACCACCTAAACCACTACAACGAGCATAATTAATTATGAGGAAAAAAAAATGAAACTTTAAATGCATAAACAAGTAAAAGATAATAACTTGGGAGGTAGTAGAAGAGTCGAGGAATAGGAATCGGAGTAAAAACAATCTTAGAAAAAGAAAGGGAAGGAGAAGAGAATAGAAGAGAAGAGGGGTGAGAAGAGAAGTCAGATAAGAGAGAGGTTGAGGAGACGGGGGAGGGGGAGAATAAATACACGTGGGTTGCCTTGTCATCATCGACTCCCTCGAAACGCCGCAGTTGCTCTGCTCTGTTCTCTGTCTATGCCTGCCTCTCAAAAATAAAATGAATAGCGGCGACGGACACTTTGATGATCTAAATCCTCTTGAGTTAACCCCCTTCCCTTAACCGCCTAGTCAATTCTTCGAACGTCTTATATAACATGGCCTGGCCTGTATAAACTACGAACAAACCATTCCTCGAAGAAAATGGTACTTGTCCATTTTCAAAGGGCTACTTTCGAGGGGAAAAACCCCGTAATAATTTCAATGCGAGACAAATTGATAATGATAATTGAAAAGTGCCTCTTTAAAACCCTTGTGTATCCCAATGTGTGAATGACACGTAGTGGTATGGGTCCACATAGAGAGGCTTAATTTATTATTAAAACATAATTTCAATCTTAATCATAGAGTTTAATTTTGATGCACTAACGGTGTAAAATAGTTTTGTTCTATCATCTAATCAAATAACTTTTCAGGAGTTATTTGACTTATGGCTGGATCAGGTCACCCCAACATCTGACCCAAACCCGACTCAAAAAGTGTATTGAGTCAAATTTCAAGACTCAAGCCCGTCTCAATAAGCTTTGAGTTGGGCAAAGTTGATGGATCGGGACAGGTTATGATGACATGGAGTGAGGGTAGAGTTGGTGGTTTTTTTAAAACTTTTTTTATTTTTGTTATCTTAAAATTTAAATTAAATCTTACAACAAATAATGTAATTAATCTCCTCATTAATCTCAGTTCACAATGGCCTACGCTTTCACTAGTCATTTATTTATTGGGACACCTAAGGGACTGATTTGGTGTATAAATGATGTCAAAGATCAATTTATCTGGTAATAAAATTATCATTAACACAATTAACGTTTTCTATTTAAGAATCATTAAGTGTACCACTTTTGATATTATCAGAGATCAATTTAACATTTTTTAATTATTATGGATCAACTTATCTGACGTTGAAATTTTCATAGACTAACTCGGGGTTACTCTTTATTTCTGTTTGAAAAAAGTCAATCGAGTTCAAAACATAGCAAAACAAAGAAAGAGGAGATCAGCCAAAGACTTGGAATAGTAAAAAATCATTAACTTTACCTCTTGTTTATTTTTTGGTAATTAACGTTACTTCTTGTTTAATCGATCATTTTTTAATACAGTTCAATGGATCATCTTTTAAGAGTATGTGGCAAAAAATAAATATAAACCATATACCATAAATATAATGAATTGATAAGTAAATCATTTTTACATCCCCATCAAGCTGCATTTGGACGAGCTTTTTGGTTGTCAAAATCCCTTTTTTCAATCGAAATTTTCACTTTTCACATATTTAGATAATTTTTAAAAAATAATCAAAATCTCCAATAAATTAATTTTCAGTCTCCTTTAAAAAAATTTAATATAAAATTAATTTTTTCAATATAAAAAATAATTTTTTCAATTATATAAAATTTAAGTTTCATAATTTTTTTTGAAGATCTAAAACAGACAGACCCTCAACCAAAAAAAAAAGGCATTACTAAATGGAAATTCTTTGACGAGTTGCATAATGCACATTTCTCACATTAAAGAGTAACGTAAATTCCAGACATGTAGTTTCCAGACTCGTCAAAACTACAATGGAATTGAGTTTGTCCTTTGTGAGATTCAATACCAAAAGAACATGGTATACCTTGCGACTCTCTTAATTATTCAAACGTTGTTTCAGAGACGATCGAAAAACAATTGATTTTCACACAGCGGAAAAGAGCAACTTGGCGTGCATTGCACATTGTGTTTCAAACATTTTTCCACGTTGGGTCCTCCCAAGAACTCCTGATACCCAAAAGCATGAATAGTCCTTGATGGATTTAACTTCTATCCAGCACCGCATGTTGCATTGAACACACTTGCAAACATAATTCACTAGCTCAATTGAATTATTTGATGACATCGTAATCTCAAATTTCATTCATGCTGATTAATGTACAGAGTACAGGAAAACATAGATAAACACTTACCAGTAATAAACAAGCCAAGAAAATTATGGCGTTTTATGGAACAGATATTTTAAACCGGAAACCATCCTGGCAGGTTGATACAAAAATTGGTTGAGCAACTAACAATTTGTCAATGTCCCAATTAAGGCAAGCTCCAAGACATGCAAGCCCAAAATTATTGAAGGAAAAAAGTATCATACTTCAGCAGGCATCCAGGTCACGGCATGGAGGAGGCTTGGGCTCACTCAACAAAGTAGTATTCCCTCCTTCAGGTCCACTCTTGATCCGTTTGGGATTTTGTGTGCCGTGCTAAATACAAAGGAATTCATACTCAGGGCAAGCGTCAAAACATGGACAACAACGAAATAGATGATGAACAATATCCTTACCGGGGGCTTCTCTCCCTTTCTCAGCTTTTCTACTATCTCAACTACTCTCTCTGGGGTTACGTCTTCCTGGAATCAATATATACATTAATAAGACGTGTTAAGATTGTTTCAGAATAACCAACACGATATCCCTGCCCCCCCTGTAATAAATAAAGAAATAATAAAAAAGAGAATAGAGGAGAGACCTACATAGTAATTATAAGTGTATCCTTCTGATCCATTGGAGTAATCAGCCACTGTAATCATAGGGGCGTTCACACAGCATCCCTGTATAACATCAAAAACTTCAATAATTGCATTTATTGGTTTAATCAATAATCAATAAAATGACGGCCAAGAATATGGCATTGTCACTCCTGTAGATTCCATATAGGACCGTGGTTGTGTCTGGAAAGCTGTAAACAGGTATGTTAAGCATGCAACTCTTTCAAACCCTCTCGGATTTTTGTAGAAAAGAAATCATATTGATGTCATATCAAGTTTGTGCTTGTGTTTCTTCTTCTAACAGTCCAAGGATTATGTGGATAACTAAATATTACTGAAAAATCAAGCAGGACTACAACTAGGAAGACTAGGACCATGCATTAATATAAGATACCATTCAAAGAAAAAGACTCACCATGCATTCCATTTCTCCAACAGAAAACAAACCATCTTTTGTTACTTCTGCAGATCAGAGGTGAAAAGAAACTGAATCTTATAAAATTGCATACAGTTCCAATTTATCAAGAATAATATCAGGTTCAATGAGACTTAATGGGAGAAATCAAGACAGGTGAGCTAACCATTGCGCTTCACTCCCAGGTGGTTCAATAAAGCTTCTTCAATTCCTCGTGAACCTCGTATCATACAAGGTGTTGTGCCACAAACCAATAGATGGTACTTCCCGACCTGAAATTTTAACCAAGTTGACCCAAATAAGCATTGACCTGCATTACTGAGGATTAGCAAAACCAAAAGCATTGAAGTGTGATGTGCTTCTCACCTTAGATCGATTAAACATTGAGTAAAATGTGGCAACCTCATATACCCGAATAGGAGCAACCTCTATAATCTTAGCCACCTGAATGACTCACAGAACAGTTCATTAATAAAGGATTTGAATATCTTCCTGCATTTTTAAGAATTTTAAAATTCATTATGGAACACAGTTAATTTGGAATTTCCATTTCAGAACTGTTGATTTGCAACACGAAACTACAAGTAAAACTCAACAAAATAATGATAAGGATCCACAACTAACAAGAAGAAGAAATGCCATGTACATCAATAATTGAACCATGTTGCATTTACAGATTTTAGGCATCGCAAGTATGTCAATCAGTAGAGTGATGCTTTAGCAAAAAAGAAGGATCAACGACGTAAATTGCTTATCACAAGCACAAATGACTTCATTTTGAAAAACTCAGTAAGAATTTGAAAGGGACCATCTCTGCAGGAAATTTACTTGGCAATAACATTTAGGGCCCATTAGAAGGATTTCAAGAATATCACAATAATTATTTAGGGGCGTTTTAGGGCCATCACCAACAAACAATAATTACCCAAGAGCTTCTACTTCTACTCCCTACATTACAGAAATTATTTATCAAGCTCAATAAATCTAGTTCATTAACTTCAAGTTCTATGCGGATCAACTTTTTCATCCTACAGGCAAGCAGGAATTAGACTTGCTTAGAGATTTGAACATAGTCATCGTTAGCATTAATAACATACTAAGAAGAATCCATCAGGCACAGGACAAACATACCGCATTCATTGCAGAAACAGGAAGCCAGCCCCCATGCTGTTGTTGGGCAAGATCAAGCAAAGGGATCACTGCAGATTGCTTATAGTTGGATGGATAGTGAGACAAGATCTCCTTAACCTGTGTTTAGCACAGATTGAAATCATCGGAAATTTTTAAATATCTGCTAAGCAGCATAGACATCATCACACACACACAATGTGCATATTGAATTAAAGAACCACAGCTCTTAGAAAAATTATGATGCAATCAATCCAATAAGGCATCAAATCGTAAATCATCCTACTTCTCAGCCAATATTTTCTCCTTTACCAAGCAGCTTTCAAATAAATCTATATCCAGAACTCAAGTAATCAGAGTAAAGCACAAAGCTGGTCACAGGGAACCAAATGAATAATACACCCTCAAGGTCCCCTTTATGTGCACCAAATTTTGTTTCTCCAGAGCCAGACTCACCATAATATCATCTATAAGTATAACTTTCGTTTGGCTAAGTAATAAAGTAATATAGAACAAGATTACACGACAGAAAACAAGAAACAGTTAAAACTGATCAAGCATCACCATAACAGACTTTACAAACATAAAAACACTGATGCTAGCATTTCACTAAACCAATCCACACTGACCACCTATTACAGAATCAAGACAATTGGATTAAAAACTACCAGCAATTCCTTCTAATACATTTTTACACGTGACATATTATCAGATATCAGGCGACCCACATTCCAAGTTCGAATTTTGAAAATTCCAGAGTGACAAAACAAAAAAAGATTACCTTCTGTTTATTAGCATCCGTGAATTCCCAGGGAAGGTCGGGGTTGTTGTCGGGAGTGTCAATGTGCTGCCGCAGTCAAACACGAATACATCAACAATCAGAACAATCAGGAGCCAGAATACAAAGAAATTGAAGCCATGATTTTGCGTTACTTACATAGTTCAGTGCGGTTGAGAAAGCCCTCGAAGGCTGAAAAGGGGTAAACAGGGGACAAAAAAAAAAAAAGAAATCAGAAAACTAAAGGAGGTGAGGTGAGGGAGGTTGGAAAATGGAAAGAAGAGAAACCTGACGGAAAACTTGACGGATCTCGTTGAAGCGACTGGCGGCTAGGCGTGCCAGCATTTTCGAGGAACACGAGGAGGAGATCGGAGGTTAGAGGCCAAGGGAGAGAAAGAGTACTGCACAGAGAGAGAGAGAGAAGGGGGGCGTGTGTAGTGTAAGAGCGCATCAAAATGTGGCCCAGTGATGGCCGTTGGATCTCATCAATGGAATCCCGGCAGTGACACGTGGATGGATTGAATTGCGACACATGTTGCTTGGCCCTTTTTGGTCTCCTGGGCCTTCAGAGGGGCTCTTGGCTGTCATGTACAACACGGGCTGTTAATCTTTTTTCAGTATGTTTTTATGGGCCTCTAGGTGAATCCAAAGGTCCATTTGGATTCATTGGAGAAAATATGAAAGCTTGTGCTAATTGATCAATATTGACCCAAAAATAAGTGTTAACTGATAAAAAAATTTCCAATCTCAATTTTAGGAGCCATTTGCTTCAAGTTTTCAGTTGTTAATTTTTATTTTTAATTTTTTAATCTTTTAAAATTTATGAAGAAAAAATTAAAAGTTTTAAAAATTGAAATTTATAATTTAGTTTTTAGAATTTTCAGATTTTCCTTTATAAATTTTGAAAAAGTAAAAATTCAAACTAAAAGAGCTCTTTAGTTTTTTTCCTTGACAGAGACAAAAAAATTTACTCTTTTAAATTGAAAAAATAATGTAATTAAAATTTACATAAATTATACTTATAATATGTTTGTTTTAGAACTGTGTGGTGGATTATGCGCCTTAATTTTGATTCAGAATTGCTGAAGACTACGAAGACTTCTGTTACATCATCTAGCCACTGCGTGGTCTGGAACAATTACGACCGAATGGAAAATGACGTTATGGTCTTATTCGTTAATTGATTGGGAAGTTGACCAAGTCTTGCACTACATGTCTAAACAGTACTACCATTTGAAAGCATGCAACACCATTTCAGCGGTGGCCAGGTCCCAAAAATTGTTTTAACAGTTTTGATTTTCGGATGGCTCACAAATGTCCGAAATCAGCTTCTTAATCAATCAATTTCCCTTCTTCACGTTCTTAGATTCTGATTGGCTGCTGCGAAATATCTTCTTTCTGCATTCTGTTACTAAGGAGATCGAAATTGATTTTTTTTTTTCCTTTCTTTTGTCTCATACATTGAGGGATTTAAATCACTTGCTAACTGTAAGGATTCTACATCTCTACATCAAGGAAAAAAGTTATACTGAGCTCAGTTTAAGTAAACCAGGTAACAAAGTTTCACTCTTCTCTCATTCATTCTACATGTAACATATTCCTTAACTTCAACAAAGTTTCCTACCTTTTTAGCAACTTAGAATGTTAATAAGATTAAAAACATACAGCAGACTAGCTGAGCATTCAGCATAAACATCGAGAGAAAGTATCAGTACAGCCATCAAAATCAGGAGAGGAGGAAGATAAGAGATGGCAGAAGTTTCCTCTATAATGGGAGTGGAAGCACTACTATCCAAGCGTGTACAAGAAATGGCCCTCAATGGTGATGAACCACCACCACCTTATGTTTGCAGGGACGATGAGCATGCACAAAATGTCCCTTCTGCTTCATGTTTTCTACCCATCATTGATTTTGGCCTCCTCTCTTCACCAACGAAACAAAAAGAAGAGCTAGAAAAGCTAAAATCAGCTCTCTCTTGCTGGGGATGCTTTCAGGTACGTGCACAAACTGCCTTATATATTCCATTTGCGGTTCGTAGGGTGTGTATCAGTTGCACAAATCGATCTTATGACCTTATGCTGGTGTACTTTCTTCCTTTGGAATTTTCATTTCAGGCAATAAATCATGGAACACCTAGCTCCCTTTTGGATACGGTACGTCAAGTTGCAAGGGAGTTTTTTGAGCAGCCAATGGAACAAAAGAAGAAAAAAGGGGTTGAAGAATTTGAAGGGTATGGTGCTGATCCAGTCCCTGGACAAGGCCAATCTTTAGATTGGTCAGATCGTTTGTTTCTAGATGTATGTCCAGAAGATAGAAGGAAGTTCAACCTGTGGCCAGAATATCCATCATCGTTTAGGTAAATTAAATTAAAACCAGATATTAGATTATGGACCTTCTTAATGCTAACTATATATATACATGCAATCAAAAGTCAAAAACTAATTGAAGGTTAATTTGTACCTAGTGCATGTGATTTATACTTGAGATTGGTGTCTGAATTGAGTCTCTTAGTTGTTCACACATGTGCAGGGATGTTCTGGAAGAGTACACTGTAAAGATGAGAGAGGCAACAAATCTTTTCTCTAGAGCCATTGCAAAGTCTTTGGGCTTAGAAGAAAACTGCTTTCTGAATCAATTTGGTGAAGGAGCATTGCTGCAAGTAAGGTTCAACTACTACTCCTGTTGTAACCGGCCTGATCTCGTCCTTGGACTTAAACCCCATGCAGATGGATCAGGGTACACCATCATACTGCAAGATGATGTTGAAGGCCTCCAAGTCCACAGAGATGGAAAATGGTTCACAGTTCCAACAATTTCTAATGCTTTTTTAGTCCTTATGGGTGACCAAATGGAGGTATTAATGTGCTCTGCATATGTTTTTACTCCAAAGTTGCATAGAGAATACATCTTTCATTCTTCACAATTTTGCATGCAAAAGCAAACAATAATTTTCTTGGTTCCATATTTAGCAGCTAATCAAAATAAACCCTGGAAATTTCATCTTCTTTTCCACCATACAACTGAGATTTCATCAATATTCAACTGATATTACACAGGTGACAATGAATCATATTAAGCGTTCTATAAATGTTCCTTTCTAATACTGCAGATTATGACTAATGGAGTGTTCAAGAGTCCAGTACATAGGGTACTAGCGAACTCCAAGAGAGAAAGGATATCTGTTGCAACGTTCTATACCCCAGAGCCAAACAAAGAGATAGGACCAGAACAAGGATTGGTGAATGAAGAACAGCCAAAGCTGTTCAAGAAAGTGAAAGGTTATGCTGACACACATTGGGAATACTATCAACGAGGAATGAGAGCAATTCAAGTAGCAAAGGTATGACATCACACGTGATAGCTAGCAATAATGTCTTTTGAGTATATAAAAGTGAGTGTCCCATTTATTACCTTCAAATAAGATTGTGGCTTCCACTCACCTCCACTTAACCATCTTCTCCATTTCTAGATTTGATGGGCCTCAAATAGAAAAGGGTATGAATAATTTGTTTGTTTTATTTCACTGAAAAAAAAATGCATAAATGTGTTTATAGATCAGTTTATATTCTTATCCCAAACATATCAAATTATCGCAAAATAGCTTTTATGAAAAGAAATTTGTAGTATATTGGATACTATGGATCAAAGAGTTGTGTTATATACATAAAAAAAAGGAATATATATATACTTAAAATGTCAATTCATCTAGTGATTTAGTGTCATCATTTATCATTGATTGGAGTGGTATTTTGTTTTATTTTTCCTATCATTTTGTTAAAACCCAAGCTTAGGCGGGAAGAAAAAAAAAAAAAGAAGAAGCAAATTTGATCTTTAAACACTTTTCGATTAAGTTCCACTTCGATCTATCCATGATGCCAGCGCTTACTCTTAGAAACAGACAGAAGTTCGTGGAAATGCAGGATTACAAGGACAAAAGGCGTCCAACTACAACGCCGGCCACACAAACATCAAACAATAACGGGAGCGCCCGTAGTTGGAAAAGGGCTAAGTGGCCCAAATCCATAGAATAAGAAAACAAACAAACGCATAACCCGTACAATATCAAAGGCCTATTTCCAAGTAAGAAAGTCTTGTTCTAGCCCAAAAACAACAGAATTGGAAGATGCGAGAATTATTGTTTTGTGTTGTCATTACCAAAAACAAAAAAAAACATTGGGCTGTCACCTATAAAATACCCGTATTTAGTAAGCTTCGTCCTTCTTATCCTTTAGCATTTTATGCTAAATTCAGTGAGGTGAAGAACACATAATTAGTCTATAGGTTTAGGCTCTCCTTCACGGCTTCATCTTAGAGAATCTTTAGAGACATACCTTATATTCATTCACGAGGGTTTAACAAACAGCCGCACACAATTCAAGCACAAAAGTACACTTTTTCGTTGTCGCCTTATCCTTAAAGGACAATCTTTCGTTTGTTATGAGTCCACTAAAATCCAAACACCTACGATTTTATACTTTGTCCTACGCACCCGACACTTGTCCCTAAAGCAAAAGCATCCACTAAAATAACGTAAGAAAACATATATATATATATATAACCCAGTTCATGAAATTGGTTATAATGGTTTACAGTATATTGGATCAGATTCTAAAGTCACTTTAATCATCAGTTGGTTGGTTGTTTGGCAATAGCTAAATTATTTAATTGAATTGGAGGCTCAGTAGGCTACACACGTTTTCACGTTTCCATTGTTTAGTTGCCTAGTCTTATTTAATTTTCTGGCAATGATGATGCCTCCCACAGACGGCTCTTATATGATGAAAGTTCGATCCCTTGCCATGATTCACACTCTGATCTGATGGGAATCAAAGCGATGACTTTCTGCAAGTGGCCATTCTTACCACTAGTACTACTACAAAATTAGAGTACAATATTGTTGATTTTGTCAATTATTATTAATTTTATTAGCTTGTTAATAATTTTGTGATACATATATGTTATGTTGCTGGCTTAATTTAAGCATTCGCAGAAGGCTGTACTGTCAAAGTAGGCAATCAGAAAATGCGAATTAATATTGCATGATCAAGTGACCTGCTGGTTGTGAAATTAAAATACACGTGTTCGGTGCTTAATACAGAATTACGTACAAGCTTTCAGGCAAATACAAGACAACTTATTCTCGTATGGTATTCTTACTTTACTCAATTGCGTCACTAGATTTCAGGAAGCATATCTTCTTGGCGCCTTATCCTCTCCAAAAGATGAAGTTAGTGAAATCCAAAGGCTACTTGTGAAACGATTACTGGAGGCAAGGTTGTAGGATAGAAATTCTCAAACCCATCATCACGTTCTGACTTATGACTATGGAATCTTAAAAGGGCGGCAATGAAATTACATTACAAATTTGTCGATGGAGAAAACGGACTGAAGGGTTAAGAATATTATATATCCTACATTAACGGTTCCTTCTATGCGTTTTGGTCAGTTGTCTCGCAAACGTTGGCTTAATGAACTAGTAATAACTTAAGTTTGCAATGAGAAACAAAAACAAAATAATCGATTTAAACAAGACAAATGGCTTAACCTAATTAATTTTGTTTGGAATTTGTGAAACCATACATAGTATGCTATCTTGCTCCCCATTTTAATTATTATTATTATTTGTTTTTCTCCCCCAAGAAATATTGAATTGTTAGGTTAGAGATCGACATGGCGAGGTGGATGGCCTTAATCGGATGTGGGAAGAGGTAACTTAAACTTCTCTTATATCAGTGAAGTTCCTAAGTTCAATCAAAAAGCATTACACAATAGACACCCCTTCTTCCGACAAATGCTAGTACAAAACTTAGTAAGCACAATGCATTCATTTTCTTTTAAGATAATATTTTTTGGGTGGTATTTTAGGATAGTATTATTTACATTTAATTATAAAAAAATATTTTTTTTAATTTCATTTAAAAATGTGTAATTTTGTAACCACACATCACATGACAATTGTGAATATAATAAAATGGAATTTCATAATTAGTTTGCCGAAAAATAAAAGAGTTACACACACAGACATGATTTGCAATACTAACATATACTAGTCTGAACCGATATAAATTCTCTTATTTAAACTTCTGCATGTAGGTATAGCCATCGATAATTCGATATTTATAAGAAGATAGATAAGCAGGGCCAACATATAGAATAGGAGTGCGACCCGTTGTAAATATTTGAAGCTGCATAGCTAATCGCTATCATTATCATGTGTTTCATGTGAAACGTACACTAGTTGAAAACAAGAAGAAACGGTGGGAGGAAAGAGTAAGATTCCTGTAAAAGCAAGACAAGAAACTAAACTAAACATGTGAAAAAATAGAGGGCCACAGCATGGAAAGACCGAGGCATGCATCGAGTAAAGCAAAAATCCAAAACGAAGAAAGAGTAAAGCAACTAAACAGCAACGAACCCAGCCAAAAAGGAAGGCCTGAGACACCTTTTTGCTGAATGTCAAAGTGCAATCCCTCACGCAAACTAAGGAGAGGAAAGTTAAAGGAAAGTACTCAGAAAGCGAAAGCTGCAAGAAAATTTATCAAGCCACAGCCACAGCCACCATCACCCACTAGCTAGATTGCATTGGCATATGCATATAAAATATCTGAAAATTCGAAGGAAACATATCTTGTTTCAAATAAATACATAAAAAATACAGAAAGACAGAATCACAAACAAAAATCACATACATTTGGCGTTCTGAGACACTGACCTAACTCAGACTCTTCTCCACTGCAAACAGTGGCCTCCTTTCTTTCCTGCTTTGTTTCTAGTTTCAATGCCGCAGTGATCCCGCGTGACTCATCATTCAATGCCAGCTTAGCCTCTCATTCATTATTTCACTCCTTTTTCAAATTCAAACTGGACCACCATTCATCTTTCCTAATTCCATTCTTGTAAGAAAAAAAAGTGAAAGCTCTTTTTGTCATTTGCTATGAGAGACTTTCCATAGTTTATACAAAGTCTATGTGCGCCTCGCTACCTATAGGAATAGGAATAACGGTGAGATAATAATAATGAACAAAATTTACCATTAGGGGGCCCCACTTTAATTTGTAGTTGCCTTCAAGTATTATTGGGAGATTAGACCATGATTTCATCTGAGTATCTCATGCCAAAGTTTGCAGTGAAGTCCACTAACACACGGTTACTCACATAGTGTGTGTATATTATATTGTTGATTGTTGATACCTCATGATCGAATACATATCGATAATGAATTTCCATTTATGAGGATTAACGAATGATGATGAGTTCCACTCACGAGAAAGTTGTGAAGTTTGCCCTTTTCATTTCTACAAAGGAGCTTCAATGAGGATTATAGAAGCACTATCACATTAATTATGCAGCCAAAATTTGCGTTTTGTCCCCGAAACCGAGTGGGGTGTCCTTTGAAATAGTTATTATTGCAATTTGTTAAAGTCAAAAGTGGGATCCAAGCTTGTCTACCTCAAATTGAAATGGAACAGTAAACTAAGAGAGTTCGGATAGAAATTTACATTCTTTATTAATAAATACATAAAAAGTATAAGCTATTTATATCTTTCTGACTCCCATTCTTTAATTATATTTATTTATTTGCTCTCTTGCTTCCCATACCTGACACCCTTCCATTACACACCACCAATAAAGCAAAGCAACCTCATCTACAAATCTCAAAGAAACTCAGTTACATTTTTCCAACTCTCTCTTTCTCTCTCTCTCTCTCTTCCCACATTAGAGTATAAAATCATCCCACGTTTCATTCCTTTGTTCCCATTAATTAGCTTCCTCTCCTGTAGTCCAAAGTCCAAACCTACCACCTCTGAGAAATCTCTATCTCTCTCTCTCTCTCCTACTTTCTCTGTGTCTTTTGTTTTTCTTCAGTAGTTGTCATTCATGGCTTCCAACACAAGCGTGCATTTGTCACCAACCTCATACGGATCCGACCCAACAATAGGCAACACGACCTTCGTCCAAGCCGACCCATCAAACTTCAGGGAAGTGGTCCAGAAGCTAACCGGAGCGTCGGATGAAGCATCATTCCAAAAGCTGCCTCTCACTCTCCCAATGCCATCATCATCACGGGTCGCCACCTCAACCCTCAAGAAACCGAACTTCAAGCTGCACGAGCGGAGGCACGCGGCGAAGAAGCTGCAGGAGCTGAACATAGGGGTATCAGAAAGACCCTTCATCTTCTTCAATGGGAGCATGACTACCCCATCACCTTCACCTTCACCTTCACCATCACCAATGTCATCATCACCTTGTTGGTATGTTGGGAATAAGAGAGGTGGTGAGATGGTGATGGCGTCGCCGGTGTCTCCACTGGAGGCGGCGGCGCGTGGCAGCCCGAGGACCCCACAAGAAGAGGAAGAGAGGGCCATAGCTGAGAAGGGGTTCTACTTGCACCCAACTACTCCAAGAGCCTCTCATCACTCTCCTCCTCAGTTACTCTCACTCTTTCCTCTGCATTAATTCCCCCCTCCTCATGATAATATAACCAAATCACCAATCGTTTGTTCTTTTAGAGACTAGGGCTCCCTTTCTTTAATTTTTCATCATAATCCTAACCTAGTGTTATTATCTTCTTGTTAATTATTTTGTGGGAGTAAATCTTCAAGTTTGTCAATGAAAACAGCTCAAAAAAAAAAAATCTGTCAATGAGAAAATAGTTTGATTGTTTTAAGGGGAAAAGAATTCACTTTATGAGGGCAAATTGTATCGATTTCTTCAAGGACTTAATTTATGGTTCTATCAGAATTAGAATTAGAATAAAAATTTTGAGGAATGCTTGGTGGCGCGAAACAAATTTGACAAAAATAAGTACGAAAACACTTCAGCAGATCAGAAGAAAAAAGCTGGAAAACATATGAAAGGTTAAACAATAAGAAAGAATACGAGCCATTAAGAAATTTTACCAAAATTTGGTTGTCATATAGTGATGCCACATGATTGTCGGTCTTTACATAAATAGATAAGTGAGTAATACTATTTTATTTTATTTAATAACTATGGAAACTCTTTTACGCAAACATATTTGAATATGTATTATAGTGTCACTGGAAAAAATTGACTTTATTACCTCAAAATTATACATCTATATATAGCACTACATGACTCCTTAATAAAAATAGAATATTTTAATTATATTGATAATATATCAGAATTAATATTTTTTTTCAAAGCATAATGCGTTTGGGAGCTAACAATAAAGGTTTCGTTCATTGATTAAAAAAAATCAATGTATTTGTCATTGAATTTGTTTAGAAATGAATTTGTGTGGTTATTCTATTACGTGGGAATGATTATTACTTATATTGGCTAGCTGATTAATTAGTTTTTTATTTTGATAGGTTCGTTTAGAATGTACGGCGAAGATTTTGTCCATGTTTTAAGAGTGTACAATTCTGTCTAGTGGTCCAATAACTGTTATTTCTACGTTTGGTAAACTTTATGAAGTGGCACATACTTGACTCTTGGTACGGCTACTTTGATTTGAGATCAACGATTTGGAATTTGGCTTTTTGATGTTTCTTGCTCAAATGGATCGAGTCCAAGGATTAACCTTTAACTTAATTGAAAAACAAAAATGCAATTAATAATTGAAGGGGAAAAAAACAAATAGAGGACTCCAATTATAGAGGCAGTGTCAAGCTGACAGTCCATTATTTTGATACAGAAACGAAGAAAATTGAAAAGCTTGAAAACCAACGTAATGAATTGGAGGAAATAGAAAGAAATTTTCTCTTTTTTTTTCTATTTAGATATAATGTAATCATGGAGCAGAAGAAGTAAAGAGAAACTATATAAAGTTACATGTTCATCTACAATTCAATTGTATTCAGACATGTCAAGAAGAATAGCCGCTAAGCTTATTGTACAGCAACCAAATTTACTCTGAAATATTGGATAGAAAATTCATTTAGAATATGGTATTTATTAAGGTGGAATCTAGATGGTGGTGACTAACAATGACGGAGCAAAGCAAAACTCTTTTGCAAGATGATGGCACTGTGTCTACTGAATATAATAATGTATTTAAAAAAAAAAAAAGAAGGGTAAATGAAAGGCTCGAAGATTTTGGTCGGAAGACATATATTTGCTTCCCCTAAATTTCCGAATACGCGTTTAATTTGAAGGTGGTCACATTCTTGTGCTGATATTCATTAGTTTGGGCTAAAATAGGTAATGCATAGGTTATGATCTGTGTTATGGTAACACGATTTAGACATGCAGAATTGATTATGATTGAGATCAACACAAACTCAGACATATGAGTATTTCTACTCCATCGCATGGATAGTGATCTACTATCAAACAGTCCTTGAATCTGATTGGGTGGTTGACATTTCAAAATTCAGGGTCCTACTAGAGATCAAATCAGAAGGGCAGTCTCGTAGATGCATGCATACAACCTTAATTAGTGCTATTATTTAGCTTATAACTCAAGTTTTGTTCACAGGTACCTCATTTAGGAAATTGTTTAATCAAAATCAGAAGTATCAGTTTTATTTTCACTGCATTTCCGTCAAAATAATTGAGAATAGCAGATATAATTTTTCAGATTTGATTAAAGAATAGGATCTTTTTTCTTGAATTTCAGCTAAACCAATTAATTTTCATACAACTTTGTAATAATCCATCTGCTTAATTAGTTGGTGCATGTAATAAACTAAAATCAGCAGTATAATTCACATTGGCCGATTCTATTCCAACTTGTTTTAGAAATCATAAACGTCAATAATAGTTAGACTATGAAAGTGTAGGATTAATTCCCGTTCTAACTTACACTTTGATAATGCAGAAATTAAATGAAACTTAAAATAATAATCCAACCAATTCTTGTTAATGCTGTACATTACGATTGGCCACAAGTTTTGTGTTGCCGTCCTTCTTATCAATCTTTGACTCTTTGGACTAATACTTAGAAGTTTATATGAGAGCGTCGAACTACTAGAATAAGGGTATCTCCCAGAATCCGACAAAGAAATGTGCATACCATACTATTCAAAACACCTAAATATTAACTTAATCGCTCCAATAACTTTGGCCCTTCATCATCCACTTACAAAAACATATATAATATATTTTAAGGGAGCAAACCAATGAAAAAAAAAGAGAGGGAAGAGATCGAAAAGAAAAAGAGAGAGAACACCATCCAAAAGTCACAAACTCATATGATGCAACATGATAATCATAAATCTGCAATGATAGCTGTGTGTGGTTTAATCTTCTAGCTATTCCACTTTGCAGTGGTTAATTCCCCCCTCCTCATAGGTGACGCGTCTCAACTTTACTTGGCACATAGTTTAAATATCTTCAATCTTCATAATTGAAGTGCAATTATGCCATAATGTGCTAATCAACACCTGTCTATTCAAGAGTTAACAGCTGAAATTAAAGCAATGCATTATTCTCTCCCCCTACCTCTGCACTTGGAATACAAACATAATAAGAATAATCAGGAGATCACTGATTTTGTTTACTATCCTAATCTTCAAAATGTGTCACTATCACTTTCGTGGATTTTTCAGTTGGGCCAGTGCATCCACAATGAACTTATAGACACTGGAGATCATTAAGGGACTTGACACATTTCCCTGTGGCAGTGAATTATTCACCGCAAAGTTTGGGTAAATTAATAGTGTAATACTGTAATCTGATATATATGCAGATCATATTCAACAAAAATACTCAACCTGAACTCATTGAGAACTTGAGGAAAAACTACATGGCATCAGAAACTGAGCAACTCAATGGGTTTCAAAGAGGCAGGTCAGGATAATGTGTTGACTGCAAGACAAGTTCTCAAGTCCTCAGCATATCAGTAGTTTCTTGATGCTGCTTCTAGTTACTGTTACACTAAGAAAATGATCATTTTTTATGATACAGCCAAAATGAGTATTCACAATCCTCAATTTATTACTACACAAGAAATGTAGAATTCTTGTGCGCATTTAGATAGAAACAATTGTCGACACACACATCAGAGGAGACTTTGAAACCGCAGTTTTCGTTGAACCACAGCATTTTATAGAGGTTCATAGATGAAAAGTTTTCCATGTAAAATGAAAACTCTATTTATTTTGTTGATTTGGGGCACTCACAGTCCAAAACAACGAGGAACGTTTCATAGATCAGATCACATAGACGTGGAAGCCCAAATATTTTTAGGAGAATTTTTGTGGTACCTGAGGTACTAGCTATATCATACCATCGAAAAAGAAAAGGTGCTTACTTTCTGTTTTAGAGGTAAACGCACGAATGACAAGGTGCTTGACTTCTGAACAGTTAGGCGGAATGATGAGGAGACGCGGGTATGCAGTAAATATTAGGTGAGGCGAACTGAACAAATTGTCTTGAATAAAAGAGGATAAACGAATGGATATATGAGCGTGTTGAAGTAATGATAACCGAGTGAAACAGGCTAGCCAAACCATTTTGGAAAAGAACGATTGGAATGACAGGGGCGGAGTTATGAAGCATAACAAGTGGAGCCCACCTAGTAGTCTTCAGCGGGCACATCATCATTTCCCGTACTCTATCCATATAGATGATGGATGCGTGATATAGGGAGTAGGTATGAGACATAAGGATTGAGAAAGGAGCGATAGAACAGTCGCACGGACTAAGGTATGGGCTAAGATGTAGGTTAGAAAGGGAGTAGGTAGGCTTGTATGAGGGGCAAGAAAAACTGCAGGAATACCCAAAAAAGCGAGGAAAGAGAGGTTAGCAAAAACAAAAGGAAGGAACACCTAAGAGAGTGATACACTAGCAAGGTAAGAAGGAACAACGTAACTCCCTAGAAAGAACAATCCTTCCGGCTTGTAGTGTTCAGCAGACTTCTCCTAAAACACTTTCTTAGCATAGGCTTGAAGCCCTCATGTCCTATAGTAAGTAGAAGTAAGAAATCCTATGCATCTTTTTATCGAAAAATTTCGAAATCTAGCTATTTCATACTATCAGGAAAATACAACTATACGAGATTTCTCAAATCATATGTATAGCTGGCAGCTAAGAAGGATGGATACTCTTATATAGTTGTCGTACCTGTAATAGATACTCCCCAGTACAGTAATTGTTAAGTATTTATGGTTACTTGTTGATCAAGTATTGCAATAGAACCTAAATACAAGTCCTTAGCCTAGCAATAAGGGAATAATTCAACAAGCTACGATTTATCCTTGTTAAGTAAAACACGAGTGCCACCAAAAACAAGAGCCCTAAAATGAATTCATCAATCAGCTTTGCTATTAAAACTAGATCTTTAACACGAAAATTTCTTTTGCTATGTGGAATAAAACACTGAACGAACTTCTATATCAGCAAAAAGCAAACGGATGTAATGACCAAAATTCAATGCAATGAGCTTATTAACAATATCATGTCTAGATTTTGCCAGGGACATGCTCATGTGAAACACAAAATATATGTCCATTAGTGGTTCATTTCAAAACTATATTCAAAGGGCCGAAGCACAGATGGACTGCTGGCTAAACAATACTGTGACTCCATCTGTGAACTTCTGCCTGCTTCTTCTCTTCTTTGTAACAACTATAAATCCTTCACTATCTACATTGTTTTTCTTTGTCCCATCAACTTTTTCTTTCTCTTCAAAATACATGGATTGAGAACCCAACTTATTCTTTTCATCATTCCCATACAGAGTTTTTACCTTCATGTCTTTACCTGCTGCATCACAAGAACTTTCCAAGTTCTCAGGCTTTTACTTCGCTAACTTTAGATTCATCAGCAGAACCATTATTTTGCTGAGCTGATTTCACAAGCCAGATGAACAATATCTGCCTTGCTATCTCTGACTTCTCATATTCAGAAATGGTGTTTCCCAGGGAATGATCCTTGTCCTCTTTGATTGTTTCTCCACTTAGCAAACCATTTTCACCCGTACATGAATCAGGCAAAGAATTGTTCCCACTGGAAACTTTGGAATTGACATCACTGATTTCTATTTGCAAAGCAGTTCTGGGAAGAAACTCTGGTGCATGTGGGTTGCTGACTCCTTGTGCCCCATATCTACTCCTTTCCGTGATAGTAGTATGGTATTTTCTACAACCAAGTTTCGTGTTAAAAGTACTGTTGGTTCTATAATACAGAGTTGATTTAGGACCACAAAGTAGGCTAGCAGCAAGAGGAGGAAGCACAGGCTCCACAAGTATACCTTGACTGGCATTGGACACTGTTCCCGGATTGTACGGTTCGGCTACAGATGAAAGCTCACTCACATTTGTTTCCACAAGTCTTCCCTGATCAGAAGCAATGGAAGGTTCCTCAGGTTCTGATGCAGAATTTTGTTGTTGGTTGTCACTTTCATGAGCTACCTTTGTTTCATCGTGCTGGGAAGGTGTTTCAACAATGGAAATTGCACAGGAATCTTCATTAGTTGATGTCACTGGTAGGCTGCTACACAAGCCATTCTCAGCATTTACATTGTCCACCTCAGCTTTCTCCAACAAGGGCTTCAAAACCGCACCCGGAGGCGATGCAGCCACTTCTTTGTAAGATACAGACTTCAAAGCCAAAGAACTCAGAGTTGTTGGGGGAGGGGAAATTTTGGGCACATGAGCTTTCGCTGGATTTGGGTGACTAGATGAATCTTCTTTCCAAGTTAAGTTTTGAGGTTTTGATTGTCTAGATGAGGATAACATGGTAGGGATTACTTTTGGAGTCCTTTTTTGTAGTGGTGAAGTAATGCCATTCCTATAACCACTTTCTTTGATAGCATTATTGTCAGAACTATTAGTGCTCAGCTTTGATAAATGAAGTCCTCTCCGGCCAAACTTGTGGTTAGCAGTGTTCCCAGATCGCCCTTTTGAATTGGCTTCTTGCCAGCCTTCATCAGATGATGTCTCCTCAAAAGCTGCCTGGCTGTGCATAGGGAAATTACTACCTTTCTCTTCAAAAGAGTCATAATCCAGCATGCCAGATCTGTCTTCTGTTTTGATTTCTGCCATACTAGTACCATAAGTAGTTGCATCATCATGTTCAAGGTTTTTATCACTTATTGGTGGTATCTGCAAAATTACATATAAAAGCAACAACTGTCAGTTGCATAATTAGTTAACATGATTTGAAATTTTTTCAAAAATGAATCCAGTTAGGAACTAAACAATGAAAAAAAAATAGGAAAGCCGCATACATATAAAAGCAACAAATGTCAAATCCTTAATAACATAAGATTATGTGCATCCGATTTGCAACTAAATTTTCAAAGAACTTCAGCATGAATTACTAACTCCAGAATGAACTGCCAACCAATTTTGACTTAAATAAGTGGAACAAAAAAAGTTCTACTCATGTGAACTAGACCTCATTGTTCTCGTAAGGCAAATAATTAAGGGAGACACAGGTTTTATGAATGTAACGAGAGGTGCTTAATCAGGAGGAACACATAATGAGATTAAATGTAAATGTGGTCAGATCAATGATGAGTTCATTGGTTACAAGCAAAACCTTGTTAAAAAGAAAAGTAGCCAGCAAAACTTTTGCCCACCTTTTCACACCGCCGTATTCTCCTAGCATCAATTCTGTTTGAATCAAGCTCAGGACTTATAAAATCCAGGAGATCTGACACACTGCATAAAAAGACAATATTTTTTTGTACCCTGAAATACAATCTTCTATCTAAAACAAGGTAATATAGGGATACCATATTAGTACCTAAGGTGACCTTTACTAGCAATAGATGCACTGGGCTTTGGAGTTCCATTCTTAGCACCTTCTTGCTGCTCTTTTGCTTTTGATTGAAGAAGTTCAAGAAATGCAGCTGCTTCCTGCGTTAGGGAGAGGGACAAAAAAAAAAAAAACGTAAAAATGATAACACCAGCCAATACCATCTAGAAAACCCATACTACCGCAAGCCCTTCCTTGTAGTTCAATCCAAAACATGTATTAACTTGTAACATTTTTTACATGTGCAGATAACATAGCTCACCTGAGTACGATGATCTTCTGATCCAAGCTTTGCTTCAAGTATCTTAAGATTAGTTTGTTGATGCTGCACACTAATAGAATATGCTTCCATCAAGGAAAAAGCTACGGCAATGGCATGATAGGTTGCCGCAGTCTGCAACATAAAAATCATCGGTTTACACACTTTCAGGCTTGCAGCCACAGGTGAAAGGCAAAATTGTGGGGAGAGAGAGAGAGAGACCTGTATATGATCTTCTCCTAACAATCTTATGTTGCATTTAAGAGCTTCGTGTAAGTATCTGAGTGCCAAGTTAACATGTCCCATGGCCTCTTCCATCATAGCCAGATTTACATATGCTGCAGCAGTGTTTGGATGAGACAGTCCACATGTAAAATGAAGAAGGAATAGAGCACGGTTGATATACCTATCAAAATATACAGCAGTGAGAAAAACAGTAGGCTTCAGAATAATCAACAGAAATTCATCATATAGGCAACTAAATCATTTCAAAAGAAAAGTGAGTCTAACATACTTCAAAGCCAGCTCATAGTGTTGCAGACGATAGTAAAAGACAGAGAGATCCCCATAGCCTTTCATTAATTCAGGATGGTCAAGCCCAAGCTCCCTCTCATTTATATCCACCGCCTTTTGCTGATATATTGTGGCCTGAATAAGAAAAACTTAAATAATAAGTATATGAAAATAGTGGATATTCTGTCATCGTGTGTATAAAAATTCAACACCGCCCCAATGCCATATGAAATAATTGAACTTCTAGGTTCCTCAAGACTGCATAAGAAAGAGTATTTCAATATGACTTTGCTGAAACTAAGCATCATGCAAAATTATCCATAAAATTTTATGAAATAGTTAATCAAATTTCTTGCTTATTCACTAGTACAGGGACACTTGCCTCTACTTTCTACATTAGATGAGGATAAAATATAAAAGAATCTTTACCTGATTAATATCACCAGTATGGTAAAGAATCACTCCCAGTATACCATAGGCTGCTGCAGTAATTCGATGATACGGACCGCAAACAGCCATCATCTTCGCCAATGCCTGCAGTAAAATGGTAAAGTAGACTGCAGCAGCTATTTATAAGCAATAACATAATTGTGCTTCATGCAGACAACAAATCAAGTGATTGGTACCTTTGTTCCATAATGCACAGCATCCCCATGCTTTCCTTTATCCAGAGCAGTTTTTGATGATTCTAACAAATTGCGTCCATCTATCGAGAAGCACGCCACATGCTGTAGAATGAAGTATGAAACTGTTGGTAACTGGCTCAATGATGTGATAAAATTACTAAATCTAAAATAGAAAAGCAAACTCTTGCAGGACGGAAAAACAAACAGAACCCACCTTGCAAACAGGAACCAGGCTGATAACATCATATTTCTTAAAGGGCTTGGGGGAATCCATGTCATAATCCCTTGCAACTAACTCCAATCCAACCTGTCAAAACCATAACAAAAAGGCAATTAATATTCAATTAATGCAAATAATAGAACAAGCCAAACTGATGATACCTTGTGACAGAGCCCTCTGAGAATTGATAATTTCCTCAATTGCTGAAATTCATCATTTAATGTCCATCCAAATCTTTTGGATAAAAATATACGAAGCCACTGAATTCTGAGATGATGGTCATCACTCAGATTTTGGTCCCACTGGTTCATCTGGTGGCATCCGAGTAAGAAATTCAATGTTGATGCAATAACTGAAGATAGATCTGCCACATTATCAACTGAAGCAATTACTGCTTTAAGTAAATGCTTGAAAGCTCGGGTAACCATCTCATGAATACACAGTGACTGAATGTGTGGAAGACTCTCTGCTAGATTTACCTGATTCATAAAATATATTAGAAAAAGACAACATCAAACTGCAATACCCAACCAAATTTTATTGGCCACAGAAGTTAACATCCAATGGTAGCTTTTAAGCTTGGTCCACTTTGACATGTTAGTGGCCAGATACAGTGAACATTACTTCACCCCGAAGTCTCAACCTCTATTTACTAATATGTTACAAAAGTATGAAAGAAAAGAGGGATCAGAGGTAATAGGGGTGTTCAAAACCGAACCAAATTGAATTAAAACCAAAAATCAATCCAAAAAAACCAAAAACCGATCAAAACCGAAATTAATCGGTTTAAATTGGTTCTTAATTTGTGAAAACTGAACTAAATCCATATGTTTTCAGTTCTTATTTTCAAAACCGAACCAATAACATATTACATTAATAATTTTATTTATTAATTAGATGTATTAATTATCAAAGTTTTCCATCCATACCTAAATTTGTCTCATATTTTAACTCAACATTTAGGATTTTCAATTATACATTAATTCTTTTAATTTAATCAACATGATTTTTGTTAAAATCATTTATCATTTGTTTAACTTATTAGTTAATAGTATGACATATTAGCATAAATTTTGAAAATTAGCTTAGATCTTATTTATATAGTTTTATAATAACGATTACTCTAATTTAATATTGTTTATAATTACTTTTTTACATTTTATAAATTTTATAGTAAAAACCGAAAACCAAACCAATCCAAACCGATTTAAATGGGTTTGATTTGGTTCGGTTCTTCAAAAATAATCAAACCGAACCAAACCGAACCAAAATAAAATTTATTAATTGGATTGGTTAGTTTTTACCTCAAAACCAAATCAAACCAAACCACAAACACCCCTAAGAGGTAATAGAAATCTCACCACTTCACCCAATGATGCCATCTGTATTCCTCGTAAATGCATACAGTCAGTTAGTGTACGGCCATCAAGTGGGGAAAGCTCAAGTGAACCAAACTCCGAAACCTAAAAATGTAAGAAATTAAGTTCTTAATAAGACCTTCATGCAATCATGTTATTCATAGACTTTAGAATCCATTGTAGAATTTAATGGTACCAGCTTTGGCAAAGCAATTTCATCATAAAACTTGTGTGCCATGTTGACAAGCTCATCAACTGTCTGTTACAACAAGAATCTCAATGAAATGATAGGAAAAATTGAAGATATAAAAATTAGAATGATGGGAAAAAATAATGAAACAAAAGTGCATAAGAAACAGATGAAAAATAATTGAAAAAGAAAAACTCTCATGACATGCAACAAAAGTAATAAATAATTTCAAATAAAAGAAAGCCAAAACAAGTGGAAACACGCAATGAATGTACCAATACCTAGTAAGACAATTTTAATATGAGTCACAAACCTTTAGATGAAGACCAGTTCTAGACTCTTTCAGACGCAAAAATGCTTTCCTAAAAAGCAGTTCCTCCAAGTCGGTAAATTTTCCTGAATCAACATGGTTTGGCTCAACTTCATCAGAACACGCATTAACATTTACAAGTTGGGAGCCATTTTGCTCTGTTGAATCTGTACAATCTAGGCCAGTTTGTTCAATTTCATTGCCATTATATCTTCTGGAATTATTATCTGTTGACGTTTGCTGTTTTTGCAGATACTTCACCCAACTGTAGCCTAGTTCCCATCGAATGGACCTTTTCAAAACACGTGGCTCCTCATTTAACTTTTCCAAGGATTCTTTAACCGTCTTCTGAACTAGATATTTAGAAGAATCAGAGTCACCCAAATTTGATAGAGATGAGAAAGGCCCTTCTGATGGCTCAGCTACAGACTGATGAAGCAGTAGCCTCAAACTGTAAAGATTTTAAATTCATCAACATCAAATATTTCTTGTGCAGCTTACACCATAAATCACAATATAGAAAGAAAGGTATTAAGAAATTTCAATCTTTACAAATTCTGTGCAATTTGACCTAGGAAGTGCTAAAAACCAAGAATTTCTTGTCTCAAGGGATAAATTATAGCCAATATTTTCCTATAAGCAAACACTATCAAGAAAAGAATAATTTTGAATTGTAGATTTTGTTCAGGTGTGCCTCTAATAAATGAGCACTGCTCCATCTTGAGTATGTTATGCAGAAACAAAACTGCCATCATATGTGAGCTAATGATTTATAGATGGCAGCTCTGGGATTGCATTTGACCATACCAACTAATAGAGAATTGATGAATATTAGATGTGATCTAGAAGTGCATGAATCTTTATGCCATCCAAATATAACAATAGAGAAAGGGCAAAAGCAGCATATCTTATAGTTCAAACCTGTTGATGTTGAGAACATTCACCCCACCATCTTGCTGATCATCTATTTCAATGTCTTGAGCTTCAAGCCCACTCATGTTCATGTTACCCACAAACTTCACTGTTGCAGTGTACCCACAGTGGTTTACAACAACCTTAGCCAAGGAAGCAATATCCTGCACAAATTTGACATGCGAAAAAGGAAATTCATCTTACATGAGTAAGCTCTGAACACTCTCAAAAACGACCATGAATATGTATAAATGCATGATAAATGCTAATCAGTACTTGCATTTTTTTGTTAGAATCCTTGACAGAAATCAAGGCATGGGGTGCTTAGATGAAACAAAGTGGTAGTGTTCCCTCATTCATATATGAGTAATTAGCATGTCACATTCTGGCATGCATTTCTTGCTCTCTAGCATTTTTTCTAAATACATTATGCACACCTAGTTGTTCAAATGCTAATTTATATAAAACTAATTGTTTGGAGAATATGACTTACATGGATAATTACATTTTCATCTTCAGTCAAACCTTTGATTAAATTCCTCTGTGCTTCGTCCTTATACAGAATGGATTCATTGCAAGAAGATAGCATAGCTTGCTTAATTTTTGTACCTTGAACATCACGTCTGACTACAATGGATAGGTCCCCTACATGATCCTCACGCACGATTGAACCCGGAGAACAATGCAATTTGTTCTTCTCATTTGACTTGGATTCTATGACATGTTTTATAGCTGCAACGGCCTTCAATATTGAGGTATCAACAAATAGACTGTGCAGCAGAAAAGCTTTTCTATCTCTAACCACTCTTTCCTCCTCAGTTTTGCAAGGAAGAGAAGACAATGTAGCAAAGTCTTTAGCCCATGGTCTAAGATCATGTGCAACATTCCGTCCTTGACCACCGCCATCACCACCCCAGTTTTCATCCTCAGCAGGCATGGCAGGAAAGTTCCAAGGAGATTCAGCAACAGATGGAGGAACAAGCCACGTATTAGCCCGGAATCCATACGGAAGATTGCCAAACTGAAGCAGCAAAATCATTAGAAACATAAATTGATTATTAAACGAGAATGAGATAATTTAAGTTGGAGGTAGTAGTAAAGTGCCACCTTATTATATCCCACAAAAGCTTTCATCAACGCTCCATATGCCTGCATTAATCATTCATCTCTTAGATTCACTACAGCACTTGAAGATAACATTTCATTACCATAATAATGGGAACCTGGAAATGATCATTTTTTAATTATTTTATACCATATTTATAAAATATAATAATGGTAATTAAGTATACTACGAAACAAGCTTAAATTACAGGAACACTAAACATATTTTGTCACTATAAGCCACTATAAGCACTCTTAAAACAAGAAAAAACGCTAAATGTGTGTGTCCTAAAACTTAATATAGGAGACACACGCTATGAGCACGTGCTGCACAAACACAAGAAGCTTGAAAATATGAAGGAACATCATAGTATTGCATACGTTAGCAAAACCTCTGCTCAGCTGTTGCAGAAGTTCAACTAAAGAGTGGCTCCGAACAGAGTGCTTCCCTACACTGTAAAACCCTTTCTCCGATGCAACCGCCTCTATGACCTTCCCATTGCATATTTTAATCTACACACACCAAAAAACTCGCATTTAAATTTGAAGGAGAAGGCAAATTCAGATACAGTAAAGAAAAAAAAATCACCGACAACTTTAACATAAACCTGAAGGTGAAAGTAATCCCCTTCGTGTCTTTCACATGCATTCTTCAGCTCACATCTATTCAAATCTACGAAAGTCAAATGCTGAGTCAGTTAGCCGTTAAAGAGTTAGGTATTTCTGTTAAGAGAAAGGGATACGCACGTAAAATGGGAGGAGAGAGGTGAGAGAAGGAGAAGAACTCGTAGAAATCTGAGAGCTTCGGCGTTGGGTGAACGGCCACCACGCCAGCGCCGTCCGATGACGGCGACCCGACCCGGGCCTCACCGCTCGGCGTGCCGGGCGGGCTTGTACAAGTGCTCTTATTCTGAGGTTGGGCCTCTCCATTATTCTTTCCTTTCTTCTTGGGCTTGGAGCCTGGGCTTGACAATAGTCGCTTGGGCTTCGCAAACCTTGTTGTGCAGGCCACGATGTCCAATAGTCGCCGCACGTGGGCAACGGCTTGGGTTTCCTTTGTGTAATCCTCTGTGATATTTTTCTATATTAGACTAACAAGAAAATAATGCTATGTTTTTATAGAAATGTTAAAAAAATAAATAAATAAATAAACTTCAATGTCCGGCAATATAAAATTTTCTATATTATGGTTCAGTCCCATATTGCCACATCAATAAAAAGAGTTATTGAATTGGCTCTAAGCACAAATCAGAATAAATAAATCTTTCCATTTACGTTGCAATTAATTCAATGTATTCGTTTCATGTCATTTATGCTTATTCAAGTGTAATTAGAGACAGTGGACAATGTTCATAAATTGTAATTATATCAAACAATTATTTTGAGCTGGGTGAGCAAGGATAATAACTTAAAAAAAAAAATACTTGGCAACTAGCAATTTATCCATCCAAAGAAAAAACCACAATTCTCTTTCTTAAAAACTTACCTTAAATCCTAACATGGCAGCAAACTACATCACATGACCAAAAACTTACGCAGATACTGTTTAAAATTATTAAAATTTAAAAATAAATTGATTTGAGTTGAAATAATTTTTAAGTTAAATATTATGTTTGGAATAAATAGGATAAATTATGTTTGGAATGATTAAAACTGGATATGAATTGATTTGATTTGTCCAAGAGTTTTAAAATGAATTTATTTCCATCCAAATCCTATCAAAAATCAAAGGATTTGCAAATTAAAAGAATAAAATTTAATATAATTACAAATCATTTTATTTCTCTTTTTTTTTTTCAATTCCAAACAAATAATTTGATTTATAAATCAATTTATTTCCCTTATTTATTTTTTTTCATTCCGAACCACATACTCTTAAAGATATTGCAGATTCAAAGAAAGAAACGACGCAAGTGACATTGTAGAGGGTTGATGCTGGAGGACGAGTATACAAGTGTTATTCACCTACCTTCAACCATTCTTAGAAGACATGGCTTTAAAGCAACAACATCTACTTTGTCACTTAGTCTCTGCCCCTTAACCTATAGGAACATTGTGTTAGTTGATTTGCTATAATGCAGAATTTGGCATGTGCAGAATAGATTATTGACCAAACAATGTCAAATTATTCGGCAATTGAACTCGAAAAATACCAACCTCATGTGATAGAGAATAATTTGTAAAATGGCACGTCTCCACATTCAAAGCCAGCAACCTTCTCACATCAAGTATCTTGTCAGTAGAGATACCCTTGAGCAAAATTTTGTCCAACAAACAATCAGTAATGTCAAACCAAAACCACATTCGTAGTTAGTGATTAAATACTGCAATTTTTTGGGGTCAATGGGATACAAAATATGCACCTTCAGAACAACCTGTGACTCATATGGAGTGACCACAGTTATGTCAATCAGAGAAGGCACTATTGCTGCAAAAAATAAACAAACATAACACAAAAGAAACCAGCAGTTGCAGAAAACGTAGTTTAGAACCTTAGCTGAATGTTTAAGAGCGAAAAATAGAGAAGGCATAAAAGGCTGATATTATATAACCTTTATCTTCCTTTTTCTTCTTCTCCGCTTTAGCTTTACTAGATTTGCCCTTCCCTGATCTTGGAGCCATTGTAGTTGGCTTTGGCCGTCACAGAATACAAAGTGATTTGGGTGAGAAAGTTCTGAAAATCATCAGCAACCCCAAAACGATTGGTGATAAAACAAACTTCAAAAAAAAAAATAAAGAAAGGAAGGAAGATAAAGAGATGGTCAATACAGAGTATGAAGATAGAAGACATTAACTTTGTCGCGAACTGCATAAAATACTGTCAGTTGTGTCAGACGAGAATGGTCCTCCTCAATTTTTAACTTTTAACCTTTGCTGGATTGAGAGCGATCTCTTTTTTTTTTTTTTTTTTGGTGGGTATTGAGAGCGATCTTAGCCTCTACTTTTTGCTAATAATGTGACCGACTTTTCGTATGAATGATTAATACAATGTGAGGGGCCTTATAAAGGATAAGCTATGATTTGCTAAGAGGGACGGAAAAATGAAAACCAAAGAGGGTCATTCCGCTTGGTGTTTCGACAAAATTCTTAAATGTTCCCAAAAGAAAAAAATTACTCTATTATTGGATTGTCATTGTCTCTTTCTTTATCCGCATTATTAATAGATTAAATTTATAGATATTGTATAACAGAATTTTACACGTATATCTAACTATGTATCATTACTGGACAATTACGTTGGTAATAATGAAGTTTAAACTTGATACCTTATTTATAGTATTTAAATCTCTCATTATTATATCAAACATAGTGACTTTTCTAAATTATCACCTAATCATATATTTTTTCTTAAGATTTCAATATAATAGTTGGGTAAGTTTTTTTTTTTTTTTTGCTCACATAAAATATATGTATTTTTTGGTTCATTTAAAATTAAGATCTCACTTTAAGAAACAAAATAAAGAAATTTCACCTTTAGTTCAATAAAATTAAAAGTGAAATCATTTTTCATCTATTAATCTGAAAATGAAATTATTCACTTTACTTTTTTAAGTCAGCGCTATATTTGACCTTTTTTCATTTTCAAAGTACCAAGACAAAAGGATGACAATCCATAATTGTTTTAAAACTGTTTCTTAAAACCAATAATTCTTTAATATGATAACTAATATATCGTAAATAAATAATACTAGTACATAGCAAGTAAGCGTCCTATAAGATACAAAGCACATACACATTATTTAAATACTATGTTTACGTGTTGAATAAGTATCAATATCAGATTTTATATAACACACTAATAACATATGTTTATATGTATTTAATTTAAAATTTAGTTTTTTCTTACTCTAACATAGAAACACACAATATAAATAATATTATAAAAGGAAAATAACACTTAATTTTTTTAGTTTTCAAGAAAACAAAATATAAATAAAGTTTATATAGATAATAATTTAAATAATATGTTATTTTCTTTCAATTTTTAATTATATATATAAATATATATTATATTTATGTTTTATAATTTTTTAATTTTAATATATGACGCAAATCCACGTGTCCTTTATCCATGTAAGTGCTTCGTAGCCTCCAAAGATTTGGGTGTGAGAAATTGATTTGGCGGAGTTTTGCTAGATGCGGAGAGTGGAGAGTTGGAGACTAATGATGGACCTTTGATCTGGCGCCTTGGCAGCAGTTCACTGTCTCCCCATTATTGAATGTTAGTTGCTCATCGTTTTGGCTCGAGTAATATTGTTTTGAGTTATATTTTATGAGATATTATATTAATTTATTTATATTTATTATTAAATTGAATATGAATTTTATTTAATTTGAATTTTATACCTCATTTAATAATAGATGTGAGTATGTGAATGTAGTATCCCATATAATATGAGTTAAAATAATATTTTCCTTGTAGGTCTCAACCTTCTATTCAATAAAGGTAGGATTGACCCAAAAAACAGGGCAAGGAAGAAGAAAAAAATTGTATTTTCATAAAATTATTAATTATATTTTCTTTATATTATAATATAAACAAGGTTTTAAAGTTAATTTAATTATTAAAATATGAATAGCATTATACTTAGATGATAAAAAATGCCAAACTGATAGAAGAAATGAAAAGAAAATAAGAAGAAGCAAAATAAAAAAGAACGAAACTCATAATATTTTTTTTCCAACTATTTAAAGTTAATCCTAAAATATAAAGTGAAATTGAGAAAAATAAGTTTTACTAAATAATATTTCATTTCATCTTTTATAAATTAATTTTTGAACAAATAATGCAGAGGAAAGTCTAAAAATCCCTTAACTTTTACTTGTGTCACTTTAAAAAAGAGCAAATTGATCTTGATATTTTCCAATATGTGTTAATCACTACATTTTGTTGACAGATTTTTGAATGATAAAGGCATGTGTAATGGCATGTGCTAACTTAAGAGCCTCATCATGAGTTGTGAAAAGCGGCAAAAGCAAAAAGTAATATTTCAATTACATGTTTTTTTCAAGGTGTTTTTCAATACACTTATAAAATTTATGACTTTTAATATCTTTTAGATAATTTATAATTAAAAATTTATTACATATTTTATTAATTAAATTTATTAATATTTTAAATATTAATAATTAAATTATAATTCTTAAATTTAAAAAGATACTTGCACACTTATGCTAGCTGAAAAAAACCTTTTTTCTATCTAAAAACTAATATATGTTAACAAAATGTAGCCGTGATATGCACACATAAAAGTCTTGGGATCAATTTACACGCTTTTAATGTAATAAACCAAAATGTGCATATAGCAAAGTTGAAGGGAGTTTGTTGAATTTTTTAAATAATATATTTTCATTGCATTTAAGAAAAAGTTTAAATGAGAAAATAAGTAACTTTGTTGTATGACTTTTTATTTTTAATTCTTTTTTTTTACTTCATCGATAAGAATATTCAAACGCAAGGATTCCATAAGAATGGAATGAAAAAGACTAATAAATTAATATAAAAACTAAGAAAAATAATAATTATACTCATAAAATATAGAGTATTATGTCTATTCATATACTATCTATCATTAAATGAAATATAAATTTTACTTAAATAAAATTTATACCCTATCTAATAATAAATAAAATATAAAATGATATGGTATCTCATATTTTATAAATATAAATAATATTGCATAAAGACTAAAACATACATATTGGGAGAAGAATATGATTACGTAGCCATTAAAATAAAACTCACTTGGTAGGTGGTTTTTCCGTGCAGCACGTGTTACACGCGTTTTTCCTTGACGTTGATAGCTATCGAACAAATTTTGATTGTTTAGTTTTTAGTAATCTTCCTTCATTAATGCGTGTCACAGTGGCATATCCATTATCCGGAACTCACCTGTTCAACTTTCAAGTTAATAAACGCGTTTTTAATTAAAAGATCATCGAAAAAATAAAATAATTAATTTAGTTTTAATAAAATTTTAAGAACTAAAATGCATTTAATAATTTTTATAAATTAAAAAATAATTTTAAATATGCCATAAAAACTTTTAAAAATTATAAAATAAATATACTTTAGGTATTATATATGATATTATAAATATCATTAAGATGATAAATAATAGTAATTATTTATAAAAAAATTAAGATTTGAAACTTGATTTTTCTTGTCACTGATATAAAATAAAAATTTAGTTTTGATGCACTAATAATATAAAAAATATTATACATTAATCCAATCATGTACTATCACATTAATAAACATGATTAACTTTTACCTTGCAACTTGAAATATATACCATGCAAATAAAGAGATTTAATTGAATGACACTGTCAGTATATTAAAATTAAATGCATAATTTTTTTTCAAAAGCTAATGCCACGAATATAGACTCATTTTTTTCAATATTGGGATGGAGTGAAAAAATGTCAAATATACGTTATTGGAAGGAAAATTGCAGAGTTATGGTAGAAATTGTGAAATCCCCTAACGCATTGGCGACTTTAGGGTGCAAAAAATAAATAAAAAATTCAACTTTATAAATCACCTAACAGCTTGGTGACTTTATAAGGAAAAATTAATAAAAAATTGTAAGTTTAAAATCACCTAACATATAGGCGACTTTAATATAAAAAAATCAAAAAATCCGCAACAGTCATAACTTAACGTTCAAATTCTCAACGGTAACAATACTCCCCTATAAATTCTTGGTGCCTCAGTGCCAAAAGCCTTATTCTTTGTTCCTTTGATGAAATAGTGAGTGATTATTTTGTAAGTATTTGAGCGAAAGTGAGTCTGAGAGAAAAAAAAAGAAAGAGAAATAAGTGGTGATGATGTCACTTTTGTGATATATTTTAATGGTTCTATTATTAGGACTACAGATAAAAGTATGACATTTATATCTGATGAGCCAGTATACTTTTGCTCTAAAGACTATGTCTTTTGTGGAGCTAAATGTCAAACTCTATCAAAATATAAATGTCGGCACACACAAGAGAGTGGCAAGAATAAAATACAGGTATCCAATGAATATTGTTGGCGGCAATATTAAATATCGTGCAATCAAAATAAGCACTGACAATGATCTGCGACTGATGTTTTGGACTCAAGAACAATTTGAGGCATACATTTCCGGGATTGAGTTGTATGTAAAGTTTGAAGATATTATCACGCAAGTTGATGCTGAGGCTGGTCCTAGTTCGTATCCGGATGGTCAAAACTATGGTGGAACTCCGGTAAGCTTTTTCTTCTTGTGCTATTTTGTTAAATGATAAATTTAAATTTTATTAGTACATTATTTATAATTAGCTGTGATTGTTTTTTTTTATTTTGCTGTTTATTTATTTTAAGCTTTCTTCTTGTGTTATCCATTTAGTTATGTGATTAGTTTAAATTTTATTTGTTGCATTATTTGTGATTTATTTTGTTTGCTAATTTTTTATTTAGTTGTTTATTTTAGTAAGCTTTGATATTATTTATTTTCTTGTTGTACTAGTTAGTTATATGATCAATTTAAATTTTGTTCAGTACATTTTTTTTATTAACTATGTTTGTTATTTGTTTATTATGATGATGTTTATCTTAAGCTTTGATTTGATAATATATTTTATTTATTTAGTACATTATTTGTGATTGATTTTGTTTAATTTAGTACATTATTTGTGATTGATTTTGCTTATGTAAACATCATTAGATGTCGATCCCGTTTCCAAAAAGAGGTGTAGATTGTGTAATGATGGATAGTGAAAGTGATGATGACCTAGAAGGAGATGATGGCAATGATGGTGGTGAAGATGATGGTGACGAGGACATAAGGAGCATTGCTGTTCGGCATCCATACGATCCTCCACCTTTCATGCGTTCATTAAATCTTGAAACTATGTATGTACAAGAGTTTCCAGAGTATGAAAAATTGGCAGGGGATCTTGATCCAGATGGTGAATTTCGAGTTGGAATGGAGTTTCGCACCAAGGATGATGTAGTTCGAGCAATTAAGAACTATAGCATTGCTAAATCTGTGGATTATACTATTAAAGAGTCAGAATCAAGGACATTTTAATGTCAGTGTAAAAGCTTTTGGTTGGGTTGCAAATGGCTTGTCAAGGCGAGCTATATGTAAAGGAAGGACATGTGGGAAATCAAAAGATATAATAGCCCATACACTTGCATTTCTAGTAGGATTTCTGGGGACCACAAAAAGTTAGATTCAAACATGATTGCCCATCATATAGAGCCCATGGTACGAGCTAACCCATCTGTTAAGGTAAAACTTTTGATTGCAAAGATTCAATCCCGACACAATTGATAACTACATATCGAAAAGCATGGATGACAAAGCAAAAGGTGATTGAAGGAGTTTATGGTAGCTACGAAGACTCATACAAACAATTAACCAATTGGTTGGGTGCAATGTCCACCTTTGTCAATGGTTCGATTGTCAAATGTGACGCTATGCTAGCAGTGCTCAATGGTGAGGAGATGCCAAATGATTGAATCTTCAAACGACTATTTTGGACTTTTGGCCTATGCATCAATGCATTATAAGGTTGCCACACAAACTGCATTATTAAAACAATTGAAGGACACAAAACAGTAAACAAACAAAATACATTAGTTGGAACAATAAGTATATCTACCTAATCATGCCCAACCCAATCTATAGCAGCTCTGGTGTTGGCAACAGAATGGTAACTAAAGTTCATTGGCCAAACACTTTTTTTCCATCTAGTGAATATTATACCAATTAGACACAAATTAGACAATAACAAACTTAAAATTTATGTCAAATGACCAACTTAAAATTTATCACCAATTCAAATTTCACAATTTCTAACCTGGAAGATAATGGAAATTTCATATCACAAACTAGAATTGGGGCAAAAAATGGAAGTCGATGAAATGCCCATGATTGCAATAAAACCACACACCAACAGATCTCTTGTGCTTTAATGCACGAGGCATGGCACAAAGATCTATATAAATATGCTAAGCATGCAGAACCCCAGTGTCACGACTCAACTTAGGAACGTGACTGGTACGTGAGTAATCTCATCCCCACTGTGATACCCGAGGTACACGGGCTAGCAGTAAGATTCTGTATAGCCTCAAGGATCCCCAGGGAATCACCGTCGGGTCCTGAATTTTACTAAGTCTGGATCCTACACCTCGTTGGAGGGCTATATGATAGAACCATATTCTTGGGATCAAAAGTCCCGGTAATTGTTCCTCGAGGGAAAACAAGTTGAAGAGTGATTTTTAATGAATTTTATGAAACCTACAAATATTTCGTTGTTAACCTACAAGTTTAGAAAATCTTGAAAATTCTCAGATTTGAACTAAAACTCAAAATTTGGATTCTGATTTGATGGAGTTTTGATTTTTTGATATTTTATTTGAATCCAAATGGGGGATATTTCCTTATTTATATTTATGTTTTAAAGTTACATTAACTTGAAATTAAGAAATGTAAATAAGTGAGTAGTGAAATAACCCAAATGCCAGGAGCACCCAGAGGTGCTGACAAAGCTTTGTCACACCGCTTATAGCCGCCCAGACCGCTATAGCACACAGTGGTGCAAAGCAGGGTAGTTTTGGGTCTGGATATCACTATAGCGGTCATAAGTGTATTAGCCGCAAGTAGCTAGACTGCTATAGCGGTGTCAGTGGACCAGAAACAAGATGAATCCACGCTGCTTCACTTCATCGAGATTATAAATCCTTCCCCATTTTCTTCCTCCCCTATTTTTGAGATCAGAAACCCTTCCCCCTCCATTTTTCTCTCTTTCTCTCAAATCCATCATTCCAAAGCTTCAAGGTAAGTATATGTTGTTAGATTATGTCTTCATTTCTCCATGATCTTGGATTTGGTCCGAATATTTTTCTCATTTTTGTCAAGTGGGGATGTTTCTCCAATTTTCTTAGAGTTAGAATTGAGCTCTATAGAAATTTTTAGATGTTAATCTAGAGTTATAGTTGCTCCATGGCAGTTGTTGGTGCCATTCCAAGCTTTCCAAGTCAAGTTGGTGGGGCCCACATACTTTCGACTTTAAACGGTGAGTGAGTTCAGATCCTATGATCCTTATGTTGATCATTAGAATTAATTTCAGTAAATTATAGCATGAGATATATGTTTTTCTGAAAACTCATGGGACCATTATTGTTAAAGCGATTTTTATCAAAGAGCTAGGGTATATATTTAGAGATTTGTTAAACATTGTGATGATTTCCAGAATAGAGAATATGTATATGCTAGAGCTTGTGAACTCTAGGGTAAAAGATTTATGAGATATAGAGAAAAGATTTAGATTTCTGATTGAACTGGACAGTAGCTATAGAGAAACAGGCTGTGAGTTAATGGCAGTTATTCCGTTAACCTTGGTATACCAAGTCGCCTTAGGGCCAGAGAAATAATAAACGAGACCTAGTTAGGTGCCCCAGAGATTAGAGACTTTGTTATGCTATGCATAACCAGAGATTCCTGTTTCTTTATTAGCATACTATGGTTTATGATTTCTACAGATATTGATTTTAGAACTTTTTGTTATTCCTATGATTATGAACTTTAGAGTTATTGCATTAACTGGTTTGATGAATATATATATATATATATATATATATATATATATAATTTATTTTTCTTGACTATCCCATGAGAGGGTTATGAGTGAGGACTTACTCACTGAGGTTTAGATGAAACTCACCCATCTCTTTTCCTCCATTACAGGTGCAGTAGACGCTGCTGGTTCTTCGCTTCCATCGCCTCCCCCGCAGTAGAGATTTCCCAGTTGGTGAGCTTCACTTTGTGAGTGAAGTACTTTTGGTATTCTGTTTAGAGATAGAGTGCTCCAGTGTGCATGACGGGCAGGGTCCCGGACCATAGAGATAGACTGACATATTTTTTTTATCATGAATATTTTGTATTTTCATGATTACGAGTTCTATGGTTTATTTTGTATTAAGAGCAACTCATGTGTTTTGTATCAGAGATATTTACTAAAGCTTGATTATGAAAGTATTTATGATGATTTGTTTTTCAAAGAGTTAGACATATATGTCAGAGATGAATTTATGTTTTGGAAAAGGATTTTATATTAAATTATGCATATAGAGGGACTCAAAGATCACGAGACTTACGTGGGAATGAGGATTCCTCACGTGCCGGTCATGTACCCAAGTCGGGTTGTGACACCCACATAAGCCCTCTAGGTGAATGCATACTTTATAATAATATTATACTTGATTTATTTTCTAAAAACATAATTTCCTCTAAATCGTTATCCCATTTCGCAAGACTGAAATACCTTAATATAGAAAGCTACATGACATTTCCAATAAACATGTAAATCATGAAAACATAAACTGTTTCATCACTTGATCTAAATTTTTTAAATCTGAAAATCAACTTAATACTTGGAAATAAACCATAAGTACATCTATGACTCATTACCTAAACTCAAGTCAACTTTGCCAGTTTAAGTCTATGCTTGTAAACTGAAAACATATACATAATTATTTCAAATATTGAAATCTTATACAAAATCTGAAACTAATGCATGGCCGAAATCCTGCCTGCACAACTACTAGAGCCTGCTAATACTAACATAAACCTATACTAAGCCTTACTCCAAAATAAGGCTCACCGCTGGGAAAAAGCTGAGTTAACCAAATTGAGCTAAAACTGAACCTGTACCTGCAACTATGAGAGGAAGGGAGAAGGGTGAGTTAACAGACTCAGTGAGTGAGCTTTCACTTCTCAACTACATGGGACATCCAAGGAATACATATATAATACTATGCATGCAACAATCATAATCATTTGATATTTAAATATATAGCTATATAAGAAATCATTTCTCATTTTATAAATTCATGAATAAACAATTGTAACTCACAAGCAACTTGAAATCATTTTTAACTTAGGTGCAACAGGGCCTAGGAAAATAGTATCTGCTAAGCTGAATAAATACATGTATAATAACTGAAGCTGTAAAGTCAAATAGTCCCGGGCCGATGAGTTGTGGGTACCTAACTAGGTCCCGTTATCTGTATCTGCTGTGGGGCGATATTGTCTTCTAATGGACAACTTGGTACTAAGGTTAACGATCTCATACAGCTATTAACTAACTGCCTGTTTCCTGATCTTTACCGTCTAAACTAGTTTGACAAAACCCATAGCTGAAAAATGGGTACTTTATCCCTGGAAAACAGAGCCCTTAAATCTTAGTATACTAGGAGTTCTGGATTCATATAACTTTAACAATCTGACTTTAACATAACTGTGGCTGTGAGGATCGTGCCCAAGGGATCACCCATTTGTAGGCAACCCGATCTCAAACTCACAGAATATGTATCTGGCAGTTACTAAGAATCATACTGAATTCCGTACCTCTTGGTACCATAAAATTGAAGTTCTAAATTCAAGTCTTAAACTATCATAATTTTCCATATATTTGATAATCTAAAATCATAGCTCAAAGCACTGGGGTTCGTAACCATAAACCTCGGAAATTATTCAACATTTTTATTCGTAAAACTGGGTCATACTCTTGTTACATTTCTCTAACATATATATAACTATCTTAACTGAATATTCAAAACATAGCCTGAAATCTAAATCTTGAAAATGTAATAGTGTCATAAACTTATAAAACATATCTGATAAAAAGTGGAGTTGCTACAATATATATTTTCTCAATAAATCCATTCTTAACCATGAAAACTTTTTTCTAAAGCACACAATATAGCAATCATGGTCCTATGGTTTTGAAAAACTCATTCTTTCATGCTATCATCATAAATCATAATTTTTCTAGTTTGACATAATCATATAAAATCATATTCTATACTTTTTCTCATCTTAAATTTCATATTTTATAAATATCATACATCAAATATAGTCATAATAGCTAAAATAAGGTCATGAGCTTGAACTCACTCACCTGGAGAGGGAAAATAAGAGCGGACAACTCTGGCAGAGCTCCGGGGAGTAAGGATGGAACTAGAGTCTACCATTATAACCATAAAACTCATTAATGATCTATGGGTACCTCTAAATGACCCTAACACAACTCTAACAATATTAAGAGAGCATCCCCACTTGACAACAATGAAAGAAATAACAAAACCCAATCCAAGATTATGAAGGAATGGAGAGAATGGAGACATAATCTAACAAAATATACATACCTTGATGATTGGGGATGATGGAAAGGAATAGATCAGAGGGAAAAGGGGATGAAAAAGAGAGGAAAGAGGTTTGCTTCGGTTTCTGCTTCTATCTCAAGTAGGGAGCCCGATTGGGGTTTTAAAATGGGTCAAAAATAAAACGGCGTCATTTTTCTGATACTGTGCTATCATCGGCTGCTGGCTACAGCGAGTAAATCTCGCTGCAGCAAACATGGAGAACAACAACTCGCTACGGCGAACATATCTTGC